>CM045770.1:112283013-112753013 GCA_025200525.1 Camellia lanceoleosa | reverse complement strand
GTGTACGACGCCAATTTCCTGGCTACCTCCGAATCCATGGCGTCGAAATTCTCTTCCTCATCGTTAACAGGAATCGATTGCTCGTAACCCTCGAATGGGTTGTTTCCGCCATAGAGATCGGTATCGAAAGTAACTGAAGTTAGGGATGCAAGCTGTTGCTCCATCTTTTTCCTCTCTTCTTGAGTCTTCGCAATCTCAGGATCCATCGATGCCATTTTTCGTGCTTCAAATTCGACTCTTCAAAACCCTAACCCTAACCCTAACCCTAACCCTAGCCTATATTTTGATTTTTTACCTGCAAAACATACATAATCATCAAATCAAGAACAAGACGAGAGTGTAAAATCGAATCAAAAACATAAAACAAATTAAAAAATTTTAGAATAATAAACCAAGGTTTTAAAGGGAAGAAGAAGAAGATTTTGAGAAGAAGAAACTAACCTCTTCTTTTGCTCTTGTTCTGGTTGTAAGCGCACGACGGTGTGGTGTTGGGAGCGCGAGTGAAAGTCAGGAGAGGCTTGTGGGTCAGATGGATTCTTTTTATAACAGGTTTCACCGACTCTATTATTTGGATTTAGGATCGAAATTTAGGTTAGATAATGTTGCATACAAAATTCTTTTTTATTAAATAAGTGATCAAATGTGACGTGGGATTCATATTTGTGAACTTCATAATCATGTGGGATATTTGATTATTTACTTGGTAAAAAGTGTGAGACTTATAGTATTTTTCATTTAGGTTATTTACATGAGAAAGACCTTTTAATTATTACAAATCTTATTTTACTTTTGAGTTTTGGGTAGTTCGAAAATTAGTTGACTCAAATGGTTCGAATGTGTTGGCATTTATGAAGTTTGAATCCTTTGTTGTGATTCTCTACAATGGTTCTAGCGGTGGTGCTAAAACGATGTCGTTTTGACACTTCTTTTTTTTTTCTCTTCTTCCCTCTCTCTTTTCTCTTTCAAACATTTGAGAACCAAACTCTAACAAACAGAGATGCGAGGCGACGGCGAGAAAAAGAGAGGAAAATGAGGAGAAAGAGGAAGAGATGACGCCGGAGATGGCTTCACTGGCCGAATGAAAAGCTACCAGAGTGGGTTTGCAGTGTTGAATCTCCATAGAAAATGAAGAAATGAAAAAAATCAGAACGTCATTTCTCTTTAATTTTCTCTTCTTCTTCCTCTACTTTCTCTATCTAAAATCTACCAAACTCACCACAAAATTAAAGCAGCCTCACTTTCTCTCTCTAAAAACTATCAAACCCACCACAAAATTGAAGAAACCCCAACATGGGTTATTCAATTAAAACGAACAAACAACATAAATCATCCATATTCAACACTCTGGTTTTTGGTTTCTTCAAGTTCTTTATTTCTTTTCTCTGATTTTTTTCATTTCTTTCTTTATGTTGTTTTTGGAGAGGTATTGATTTGTACATGGGTTTTGTTCTGAAAAAACAGATCTGGAGAAAGAATGAGGAAGGGTGGTGTTGGGTCAGCCGAAGCTAGTAGGGGTGGGGGAAAAGAGATCGAAAGGTGGGTCTGAGAGAGAGGGAAAGAGAGAGAAAGAGAAATGAGAGAAAAATTTAGGCCATTCAGGGGTTAAAAATTCGAGCTACAAAATTTTATTCTATTTTATTCTTTTAATTTTTGAACTAGTATATTTTGATTCTTAATTATAAAAAGGGTAAATTACACTTTGCACCCTGCACTTTATATCAAATCTCACTTTGGTCCCTACACATCAAATTGTGACACTTAACCACCTACACTTTTGGTCAAGTGTCACTTTGGCTCTTCTGTTAGCCTCATTGTTAACAGAGGTTAGTCACATGAAAAACATATGAGGATAAATTACACTTTGCACTCCTGCACTTTACACAAAATATCACTTTAGTCTCTACACATCAAAATAGTGACACTTAGCTCCCTAAAGAATAACTTCTGTTAGCCTCACTATTAGTAGAAGGGCCAATGTGACACTTGACCAAAAGTGCAGGAGGTTAAGCGTCACAATTTGATGTGTAGGGACTAAAGTAGGATTTTTGTGTAAAGTGCAGGGGTGCAAAGTGTAATTTATCCTTATAAAAATATATCACTTTTATTTATACAGACCATCTCTAAACCACCTTTAAAAGGATGCATTTATACAATTTTTATAGTTGAAGGGGTTAATGTGTTCGCCTTCATGGTTGAAGGGAATAAAATGATATTAATTGGTTTTAGAATTTATAGGGAAAAAAGAAAAATAAAAATAGTTTTTATATATGTTATTTTTTCCATAAATACTTGTTTGAAGTTGACTTTTTTAGGGAATTTTTTTTTTTTTCATTTTTAGTGAATTGTTTTAAACAAACTTCAAAAAAACCTCACTCTTGAGTTCTATTTTGGAGAAAGAATCAAAAAAGAAAATTTTTAATTTATTTTAAAAAGTCCAAAAAATTCACAAAAAAGTGTAAAAAATAATTATTATTTTATATATTTAGTAATTTTTTATATTTTTAAATTCGTCTACAAGACTTAAAAAAATTCGTTGCGGTCAGTTAATAAACTGAAAATGTAGTCATCACCTCTGAATGGTCAAGTTCGTTGCGATTGTCTACTAGTTGACGCATTCATATACTCATTCATAAAAGCAATCATCAAAAAGTCTATAAAATCTTCAATAACCTCATTCTCTTTTGATGACCTTTTCATTGCATTGTTTTCTGTGTCGAATGACATATTGTTTCGGGGGCTTTGGTTGGTAGCTCAAAAATTAGTGGCTCTAATGGCCCTAATTTCTATATCAGGTAAAAAAAAAAGAAAAAAAAAAAAAAACAAACTTACCCAAACAGGAAATTAGGGCCATTAGGGCCACAGTTTTTAGGGCCACAAAACATTTTTCTTGTTTCGGCTACATGACAATAACGCATAATTATAAAAAAAATTTATTAACAACATGCTAACTATTACCATTATTGGTGAAATTAAAATAAACCACTGCCTACAATTTGTTGGCCTTAGGTATTTATCGAAGTATATGGAAACATACATGCCAAGAAAAAACATATTGTCATTACTACCTTTTCATATTGTATGCTCTGTGTAAAATTGAAAGTTGACGCAAAAATAAGAAAATAGACATCATCAAATATTAATATGTAAAACAAAAACAATTTTAAAAATTATAGAAATAAACCAAGAAAGACGGAAACAAAGAGCATGTCATCAGGTGAAAAAAAAATTAATAAGAACAACATAGACATCATCAAAGCATGTTGGATAACCATAACGAGAACCGCAAGCTCGATCAAGCCACAACTTCTCCCTTCACTGCAAAGCAAGAATTATAGCTAGGCGCATATAGACAGAAGTACGCATAAAAAACCTTCGTCATTCCTTGTCTTTCAATCATTCCTTGTCTTTCAATAGTGTCAGTGCCCTAATGTACTGGACCGGTGGTATGTTCCCAAGCTCTAACAAGGCATCCTGACATGCATCAAGAGAATAGTCATCACCACTTACACTTACAGCCTCTGTGTCTGTTGATCGGGTACGAGAATGTTCCGTTTTTGCCTGTACATAGGTAATGAAAGTAGTGCATACATCATCAAAGCCACTTGATCATGACCATTTAGAACAACCACTATCAATCTGGCTATTTATAGGGCCCCTCTCACTACAAGAAAAGTGGGCTTAAAAGATGAAATTTTTTGCGACGACATATTTGCTGTCACAAAAAGTCACTTTTTGCGATGGTACAACTTGCCGTCGCAAAAAATGTAACTTTTTAGGACAGCACAACTTGCCGTCGTGAAAAATATAAGCCTTTGCGACGGTACAACTTGCTGTCACGAAAAATAGAGTATTTGCGACAGCAGAAAATGCTGTCGCGAAAAAGGAGATTATTTGCGACGGCAGAAATTGCTATTGCAAAAAAAAAAAAAAAGAGTATTTGTGATGGCAGAGATTGCTGTCATAAAAAAATAGAGTTTTTGCGATGGCACCAGTTGCAGTCGCAAAAAAAAAAAAAAAAAAAAAAGTTTTTTTCGACTATAATAGGTACCGTTGCAAGAAAAAAAAATGTAAAAAAAATATTGTGGGCTTTTAGACAGCTTCATATATATATAGTCACAAAATGGTTTAAATAAATGCAACGGTATTTTTTCTGTCACAAAAAAAAAAATAAAAAAAAACGACATCGTCTTACTCTTTTGATATAACATTTCTCTTTTCACCCATTTTTTCATCTTCCTGTCTCTCTTCTCTTTCTCTTTCTCTCATTCTCTCTCTCACTCATTACTATTCTCTGTCTATCTGTCTGTTTCTCTTTCTCTCCGTGTCTGTATCTCTCTTCTCTTTCTCTCTCTCATTCATCACTCCTCTTTGTCTGTCTATCTGTCCCTCTCTTTCTCTCTCTGTGTGTGTGTCTCTCGCTCATCTCTCTTCTCTCTATCTCTCTCTTTCTCTCTCATCTCTCTTCTCTCTCTCTCTCTGTCTCGTCCATCTCTCTTCTCTTTATCTCTCTCGCTCATCTTTCTCTATCTCTTTCTCGTTTATCTTTTTTTGTTCTCTCTCTCTCTCTTTCTTTGTCTATCTCTCACTCATATTTTGTTTCTCTCTTTTTTTGTCTCTCTCTCTCTCTCATTCATCACTCTTCTATCTCTCTTTCTCTCTCTGTCTCCCTGTTTGTCTGTCTGTCTCCCTCACTATGTTCGTCTTGCTCACTTTCTCCCCCTCTTCTTTATTTACTGAGCTCCCTCTCGATTTATCGATCCACTATAAGAAAATGCACTTTTAGCGACCACTTTGTCTCTCCCTCTCTCTCGCTCATCACTTTGTCTCTGTATCTCTCTTTTCTATCTGTTTCTCACCACCCATCTCCTCTACCACCTTCACCACTACTGCAAATGTCATTCCACTACCACCACTGTTGCCAGTCCACCTCTACAACTACCATTACTACCACTATCGCCACTACTTCACTACCACCACCACCACAACTACTACTGCCACTACTACTACCATTATCTCTCCTCCACCACCGCCACTCTATCTCATCTACCACTACCACAACTTCACCACTAATCTCTTTTGCCATCACTACCACCACCACCATCACCTCTTATCCACCACCTTCACCACTATTGCCGCTCCCTTTCCTCTACCACAAAAGTTAGGTTGCGTTTGGTAGAGTTTTCTAATTATGATTTGAGAATATAAGTTGTATTTTAAGTTTATGAGTTTTGGAATTATGATTTGAGTATAGAAAATTTGTTTGGTGAATGAGTTTTGAAAAGAGTTTTGAATTGAGTGGGAAATTTTTGATGTGACATATGATATGTGATACAAAAGCTTACAACTCATAACCAAACACACAATTTAAAAATCTATGAAAAGCTTATAAATTTTTTTGAAAAATTCCAAAAATATTGTTTTATTAAAAATATATAAATAAAAAAAAACACAATACTGCCAATTGCAAAAAAAAATTAAATTAAAATAAAATAAAATTCACACTGTTTAGGACGTCCGGTAGGTCAACCGGTGGGATGACCGGCAGGATGTCCGGTGGGACGACCAGTTAAGCCAAATTTCAAAAAAAAAAAAAATCCTGCCTGACATAGAGTGTTTTTTGCAGAGTTTTCTGTTTAGTGTGGAAATATGATTTGAAAATCCCATCCAAACATGGTATTAGAATGTGTAGGTAGAATTATAATTTGAAAATACAACCAAACAGAGCCTCAGTTTCTGCTTTATAGTAACCAAAAAAAATGGGCTGCAAAAAAAAAAGTTTCATTGACCACATAAAATTAACTTCATTTTAATAAAAAATATTTTTCATTAAAATATTACCCTTACTTCTACCAAATAAATTTTTTTTTCATTAAAATAAAAATAATGAACTCCTATTATCAGTGTGTTTGGTTTGAGTTTTCTAGATTAAGTTTTTTGAAAATTGAGTTTTTTGGTTTTCGTGTTTTTTTGTTTTTAGTGAATATTTTTGAAATTTTAAACATTTTTTTACTTTTTTAGATGCACCTTACTTAATTGTATTTAAAAAGTAAAAAATTTATGAAAAAATATTTTAAAAAATTAATAAATACATAAAAATACAAAAAATATATTGATTTTTTGTATTTTTGATATTTAGTGAATTTTTAAAAGATTTTATTTATAATTTTTTATTTTTTAGATATATTTATGTTAGGTGTGTTTAAAAAATAAAAAAATTACTTAAAACATTAAGAAAATTTAATAAAAACAAAAAAAACGAAAAATAAGAAAGTTGAATTTTTTGAAAAGTATTTTTTTTAAAAATGAAAACAAGTTCGTTTCTCAATTCCCCCCTTTTGTTTCTCACAATCTCCCCAATCCTTAACTTAACACCAGTGATGCTACGTAGCTCGAAACCCCTCCCTCCTGAATCCTCCGAACCAAAAACGATGCCGTTTTTGGTTCTTTTTTTTTTTTTTTTTTGCAGATCAGAACTAGGAAGAAAAAGGAGAAAGAGAGAGGAGGAGGAGGAGGGACTGGAGGGGGCATAATATTCGGGAGAGGAGGAGGCGGAGGTGGAGACAGCGGTCGGAGCTGGAGCTGCTGCCGCCGCGGCGACGACGACGGGCGGCGAGGCTCGCAGCCCTCTTCTTCCTTCTTCTTCTCTCTTTCTCTCCCTCTCCCTCTTCCCCCTGCGTTTTAGTTTCAGACTGAAAATAAAGGAAAAAAAAGAAAAAAAAAAAAAAAAACCTAATGCCCAAAACGACGTCGTTTTGGGCATTAGGGGGATTCGGGGGGCGGAAGTCTCGAGCTACCAAACATTGTTCAACCTAACACTGCCTCTCACTCTCCTCTCTTTTTATCCTTTCCGCCTACGTCGTCACCTCTGGTGCCGCCACCGGCGACCACCACTGCCGTCACCACACCTCCTCCCTCACCGCCTTCTCTCTCTCCTCCTATTCTCTTCACTGATCTTCACCGGTCGTCTACTTCGTCTTCTCCACTTTCGTCCTCAGTCCTCACTTCACATTGGTTTCTCCGTGGTGCTGAAATTCTAGATTATTGTCTCTAATTTCAGTTTACTTTTTATTTGGTGTGATTTTGCTTCTTTGTTATGTTCAAAATAATCATATGTAGCTGATTCAGTTCATGCTCCCCCTTCGTAATTTCTCTTTTGTTCTTGTTACTATTCAAATCTTAATACTGTCAACTGTGCATGCCTTTTTGGATGGTGAAATAAAGAAGATCAAGATAAAAAATTGCTATTTCCCTCTTTTTGTTTCTTCGAGTGTCTTGCAGCAAGAAAAATATCACATTGAGGGGTTTGCCCCTGAGGTGAGTACTCAAATAGCATGTTAAATGTAAATCAAGTGTAAGCCGTCTTACTAACTGGAAAGGCCCACACTTCTTTTCTACCTTCATCAAATCAATAAAATTCTTGAATGCTTTCTGTCTTTTCTAGAGTATTTTTGGATTATTAGTAATTTTAAAGGTGTATCATGCTAGGAGCCATGATTTGCAGCATGCATTTGTTTCTCCTTTTCTTTAGTGATACAGTTTTATCTTATTGTTATTTTTTCTCCTCTTTGTAATGTATGGTTGTGGTGCAAGTATGATATAATATAGTTGATCTGTCATTGGGAATGGTACAGGATTCAAGTTGCAGTTGATATAAGGTTGGTGTCTTGTGTGTGTTTTAATGATCCCAACGGAAAAGAAAAAAAATGTTCATTTGTCTGCTGGTGTCTAGTTTTGCTCAATTTCTTGACTTGTTTTTCATTAATAGTGTATTTTCTGTTGTACATATATGATAAGAAGCAATGTTACCTTTTTTCTTTCGCACCTCTTTTAGGATTATATTGTTTTATTTCTTTCAAAAATTTTATTTAGGTTGCTTGGGTTACAAAATCTGGAGAATCTGAGTTAGAAGTGCCCATTGTTATTCGTCATACAAGTGAGACTGTTATGTATCCATATTACTCGAAATGGATAAGAGGGCACCGTGACTTGCCATTAAATCTAAACCAATGATGTAATGTTGTTCGATGGGAGTTCAATCATCCTACTCCATTCATTAGGTAATCCCTTACAGACCTGTTGGTGTCCATTTTTTCAATCAGGTTATTTTATTGAAAGCGCACACTTGTTAGCCTTTGATTAACTATTTTTAACAATATCGTTTCATTGTTATTCAATTACCTTCAGAAAACTACAAGAAGTTGTGTTTCTTCCATTTAACCTGTTGTTATAGTAGTTTCCTCCCATGCCAAGAAGGTGTTTATCGTTGTTTTTTTTTTTTTTTTTCTGTTATACACTTTTTCGTTAGATTTTGTATTCTCTGTGCGTCCAAGGTTACTCCCCTTCTAATTATCTTACTTATTAAAAGAAAAATATATCATGTCTATACTTTTTTCTATCCCCATAAAATTTTATGTGAAAGCATTTCTTCTAACATTTCACTCTGATTTCAGAAGAAAGACCTCTCCATTACTCAATTTAGCCGTCTAAGCTTGAAAGGATTTACTCACTGTTGATCAATCTTTCACACTCTCAGTTGCAATATCTTTATGTGCTTGTACTTATTTTTTTAGCATATTGATAATTGAATGTTTACAAAATTCACATTGTTCAAATGATATGTGAAATTCAAACCTTGGCATGTATGTTTTTGCTCTTGTGATTGTAGGAGTTGAGAGTTTCTTTGGTAAGAAGGGCATATGGCTTTTGCAACAAAGGCAGAGACTGATGCTGAGGTATGGAATCGCTCACATTTGCACTCTTCTTGCCTTAATATTGTCATGCTTAATGCTTCACATCTTGTCTTTTGTAGTGGTTTGTTGTATTGGAAGCTTTTCTTTCTAACTCTAATTTGTTTCTGGAATGTAATTATTTATCTCTAGGTCCTTGAGATATTGGAACTATATAGATAAATATATGAAGAATATCTGGCAATACCTGTTGTGAAGGGTAAGAAAAGTGAGCTAGAGAAATTTGCTGGTGGCCTTTTTACGACAAGTGTTGAGGTATTACCTTCATCCTTTGTGACGTTATACTCTTCTTATCAATTTATATTTTTTTCTTGTTTGGCTTTCCCTTGGTGTTTTTAAGTATATCTTTTCATATCATCATTTGTTTACAATTGCTTCCTAGGCCTTCATCCCAAACACTGGGCGAGGTATACAAGGTGCCACATCACATTGCTTGGGTCAGAATTTTGCTAAAATGTTTGAGATAAATTTTGAGAATGAGAAGGGAGAAAAGTCTATGGTTTGGCAAAATTCTTGGGCATCTAGTACTCGAACGGTAAACTCTTCTCCTTGTTTTTGTAAATGTAGAATGCACTTTAGTTGCTATCTCATTATCCTTTTAGACGTCTTTATATCTCTTCTCTGATATTAATTTTGTGAGAAACCATGATGTTTTTCAATGCTTAACCTTTTTTCTCTTTAGTGTATTTGTCTGTTTTCGATTACTTTGGTTGCTTCCTCTTAAATTGTTTTAACCTAGGAATGGTTGGATCCATTCTCAATGACTGCAAAACTCAGTAGACTTCAGAAGTGTTTTTCTAATCTATATTCCATTTGTTATGGAGTTTTTCGCCTGGTAATCCTGTCTGGATATATATATATATATATATTTGGTGTTTATGCTTAGAATGACAGCTAGCTTACAACTTTTTTTGGTTCATAGCTGATTTAAGAGGCAAAGGATGGCCACTATAAAAGCTAAATTACTCATGGTGCAAGGTTGGAAATTTGGACTACGATAGCATAAGGGTTACACTCAATTTTTAAGACTTACTTTTTTGGTTGAAAGTCCGCATTTTTTTTAATCTTGAAAGTTCTTCATTGAAAGACAACATTAAGTACCTTTTTCCAAGTTCAAACATTATTGGACCGAATTATTTGAAGAATGTTTGAGATTCTCAGAATTATGAATATGGAAAACAACTTGTCTGGTTTTGGTAAAGCTTAATCTAGTTGTAAATTAGTGGCCAGAACACCAAATTCTATTCTTAAACTTCCATCTGAAGTTGCAACTTTCAAAGAAAATGCCTTCTCCATTTGATATCAATACAAGGGACAAAACTGCCAAATTCTAGTGATCTTATTGCCATATTCACAGAGCCTCTAAATGCATCCTAAAATTTTGGTTGGACATGTCTCATTTCATTTTTTTAATACCACTATACCTGTAAATTAAATTACCGAAAAGGCTAACACCTAAAACCCTACCCAACTTTGGCCACTGCAGCAACCATCTCTGGCAACCACCCAGCCTCATTCCTAGCTCCCTTTGCCACCCCCCATCCCCTCCCCACCTTCCCCCTAGATCCTAGCTTCCTGGTCAGCCGCACCCCCTCCCCAGTTCTAGCCGCCACAACCTAGCCCCTTTCCATCCTCCACAGCTGCCATTACTGCAACCCCACTTATTCTTTTTCTTTTCCTCCTCTTTGTTCTTCCTTTTCCCCAAACCCTAATGAGAGACTTGTGGGAGGAGACGGGACTCGAAACGGGTTCCCGGTTAGGGAGTTAGAGCCGGATTTCACTCTAGACAAACTAATTTGTTAAGAAACTTAGAATTCGAGGTGTTAACGTCCCAAAATTACCAAACGGCATCAGATTAGCACGAAACTTGGCACACATGACCACCTTGGCACGAGAGACTTGTGGGAGAATATGGGCTCGAATCGGGTCCCGGTTTGGGAGTTAGAGCCGAATTTTCACTCTAGGCAAACTAGTTTTTTAAAAAAACTTAGAATTCGATGTGTTAACACCCCAAAATACCAAACGACGTCGGATTAGCACGAAACTTGGCACACATGGCCGCCTTGGCATGTGAAACTATTGGGAGAAGACGGGAACTCGAATCGGGTTCCCAGTTTGGGAGTTAGAGCCAGATTTCACTTTAGGTAAACTAGTTCTTTAAAAAACTTAGAATTCGAAGTGTTAACGCTCCAAAATCACCAAACGGCGTCGGATAAGCACGAAACTTGACACACACGACTGCCTTGGCACGAGAGACTTGTGGGAGAAGACGAGACTCGAATTGGGTTGCAGGTTTGGGAGTTAAAGTCGGATTTCGATCTCGGCACAATTATTTACTTAATTATCTTTATAATTGTATAGTAGTTAAATTTTTATGTTTTTTTTTTATAATTAACATATTAATATATAATTATATTGTCATTAATTATTTTTATTTTTATTTTCCAGATATTTCTAGAGTAGGAGTTTGCTTCTTGTGGATTTCATGCCTGTGAAGAATGCCACTAATTTTTGTTTTTGTACCACGGAGAATGCTGAGGAAAAATTTAATTTTGGTTTATGTTATTTTGAATTATGAATAACATTATGTATTTAAACATTATATATGTATTATGGAACATTATATATTGGGGTAATTTTGTTGATGTATAGTTATGAATGCAAGAATATGTTTATTATGGAGAAATTGTTATTTTTACATAGGATTTTTTATATTATTATGCAATTATTGGTTTCTTTTTAAATTATTTTTCATTGAATACATGTAATTTTAATATTTTTGATTAATTTACAACAAGGGTTTTTTTTTTTTTTTTGCGACGGCACCTAGCTGTCGCAAAAATAGGTAATTTTTTTTTTATATTTTTAATAATTATTGCATTTTTTTGCGACGGCATCACACCATCACAAAAAATCAAAACCCTTTTTTTGGCAACATATTCAATGCTGTCGCAAAAAGAAAATATGTCGTCGCAAAAAAAAAAAAAAAAATTTGCGACGGTAATTTCTGCAGTCTCAAATAAAACTTTTGGCGACGGTAAAATAGAGCCGTCGCAAAAGGTCTCTATTTTTACACATTATTGGTGACAGTAAAATGCCGTCGTAAATAGTAGTATACGCCGTCACAAAAAAAAAAGGCGACGACATGATACCGTCGGTAAAAAGTTTTTGCGACGCCATCTATTGTGACTCCCCATTTGTCGTCGCTAAAATTTTTTTGAGACGGTATGATGAGTATTTGCAATAGCATTTTACCGTCGCAAAAAATTGAAATTTTTGTAGTGTCTTGTGACTTTTGCCCTTTGATGGTTCTATGTACTCATTGCCGAATAAGTCAACAGTAATAGGTTCGGCTGCATTACTCCTACCAGCTCCAGGAGAACAAAATTTATTAAGCATTTCATTCTCTTCATCAGAGTCAGGGGCTCCTTGTGTGGATGCACGGGCCAAGGCCCCTGTGGCACAACAGTTTTCAACAATTTCGGTCATTTCTTGAAAATATTCAAATCCTTTTGTTCTAAATTTCTTAACACTTTTTGTTGCCTATAGCAATTGAACATATTACAAATAAGCATTTTGTATGTGTTATAAAATGTTACAAAAAAAATTGAAAAGGGTATAGGTTAATTCAATACATTATCCCAAAGTTCATCGGGTGCAACAACCGTTTCTACAATGGGATCCCATCTCAGACCGGTCTGTGCCTGTAATCGCTTGAAGGTTTGGTAATCAGCTTTCAGTCGCTGATATTTTTGTCTTACTTATTTTGGAGTGTATCGAAACCCTTACAAATTTTGCAACTCAGTTGCAAAATGAGTCCAATGCCTAACTGTCCACACAGTACTACGACCTGTTGTTTAATTTTTTTGTACCTCGTCTTTCAACATATTTATTAGCTTCATTTCTATTGTGGAAGTCAACATTTTTGTGTCCTGATTGTAGAATATACGTACTAGAGCAGTAGGAGTCACTACTACAAAAACAGATAAAGATCACACTTTTTTGGTGTAATGTATGTTATTTAATCACACCTTTTAAGTTTTATTAAAGTGTGATCTTTGGGAGTGTGATTAAAAGTGGTCATTTTTAATCACACTTTTTAAGTGTGATTAAAAATATTTAGATCACACCTTTTAAGTGTGATTAAAAATATTTTGATCACACCTTTTAAGTGTGATCTTTAGAAGTGTGATTAAAAAGGGTCATTTTTAATCACACTTTTTAAGTGTGATTAATAATATTTAGATCACACCTTTTAAGTGTGATCTTTAGAAGTGTGATTAAAAAGGGTCGTTTTTAATCACACTTTTTAAGTGTGATCTTTAGAAGTGTGATTAAAAAGGGTCATTTTTAATCACACTTTTTAAGTGTGATTAATAATATTTAGATCACACCTTTTAAGTGTGATCTTTAGAAGTGTGATTAAAAAGGGTCGTTTTTAATCACACTTTTTAAGTGTGATTAATAACATTTAGATCACACCTTTTAAGTGTGATTAAAAATATTTACATCACATCTTTTAAGTGTGATTAATAACATTCACTACTAAAAAAAATACTTTTTATGCCGTCACATACCAAGGTAAATAATAAAAATACTGATAAGAAAGACTTTTTATGACGGCCTATGCGATCAAGACATGGGGTCTCAAAAGACTTTTTGCGACAGCTATTTTGCCGTCGCAAAAAAAAAAAAATAAAATAAAACACTTTTAGCGACCATTGTTTTACTGTCACAAATAATTATTTATTAAAAAAAAATCATATATGGGTTTGCTACAACAAAAAAATCAATTACAAGCACCAAACAATTTTTTGTAAATGAAAAATAACAAAATTAACAAATTAATTAAATTTATAATAGACATTATCCATTAACCATCTTTGAATACACTGTACTAAAAAATTCAAGTCTTCAAAAAAAAAAAAAAAAAAAAAGAAAAGCAACATAATCTTTGGCTCTCAACATCAACTGCTCGATCATATCAACTATTCCCTCAACAAAATCTGCAAAAACATATATCAAACTTGACTTGAAAATTTAATGCACTTAAATGTGTTAGTTTAGCTTAAAATAATCAAAATAAAACTATGTATGTGACTTATCTCTATGGCAGATCAGTGATTTGCAACAAGAGTTTCAATTACCTTAAGAGCAACTTCAAACTTAACTATGGGATCACTTAATTATGACGTTCGGAATTATATAACAGTATTGTGGCGAGAGATTTCCCTAAGAACTCCACCATCACCACCACCTACAATCAAAACCTGCATCAAGTAATTCAATTAAATTTAGCACAAATACGACAAATGTAATAATTATAGATTGCATAAATATGAAGAGCAGAACATAGCTAGCTCTACCATCATTGTTTTCCTCAATCATTGGCAACTTAAATTACAAGTTCTCTTTCTACTTGTAAATATGATGAATTGAGGCTGAGTACATAAAAATATTATTTGTTCACAATTTAACAATGAGACAAAAACAAGGTGAGTCTTATAGCAATTTTGCTCATAATCTATGTACAAAAACAAGACATTTTGCTCATAATCATTTTGCCAAAGATCAACTCCACCCATATAGTCGCCTATGTTGAGCACAATTAAACCCTCAAAGATCCTCGGAGGAAAAGTTAAAAGGAAAAATTTAAAAATAGTCCAATTGAAAAGGAAACCGAATAGTAAAGAAAGAATACCTCTGTGCAAGGGTGCTAACGGTTGTATCCTTCACATCCTCGGCAAGTGCTCAACCTGTTGAAGTAATTTGATTACTGCATTAGCCATATGGACATGGAGAATATGTGGCATACAACATTCACTATGGTCGAACGTTAAATATCTTCCTTTGAGGTGGTTGGGGTAAATAAATGTCCTTTAGGCCATCCAAGGGACAAATTCTTCGTTGTAAAATTTAAACTTTTAAATAGGAACTAAAACAAGATCAAAAAGAAAGACAAGCTACCTCGATATAGAGGCCACAATCTGGTTTGTTCCTAAAACATACCAAAGGTTTTTCAATCACAAAATTCAAGGAACATGCATAACAAAAAATGACAAGGAATAACATAGACCATAATATACGTCGACCAAAGTACCAGATAAATCACTACATTACAAGCTTAAGTTTTAAATAGGACCTCATCTCTTTCTGATAGCGTCGAAATGCTGAATCGCTACGGACATGAATGACCATTTTGAAGAACAAAGTTGTCACTAGATACGTAACCAATTTTGTGAAAGTTATGGTAACACTTAAAAGCGGCAGAAAACGCCTCTCTCTCATCAAATGAATCATTTCTGGCTTGAACAAAAACTTAAGGTTAATATTACAGAAAGGAAGAATTCTAAGTCGAAACAAATTCTACAATATTAGATGCATCATACCCAAAGACAACCACAAAATATACAAACAAAAAATGCAAATATTAGACATCAATCAAATCTTAAAAGCAATATTAAACAATAATGTCTGATAAGCTCAATAAAATTGTTATAACTCAACAGACAGTCACTTCAAGAACCAATGGACCAAATAACAGATAACATTACAAAGCCATAAAGATCAAGCAGTTTATGAAACAGATATAACATTATCTAAGCAAATCTATTGATCGAAGCAACTTCAATGACGATAAATTTGAAAATTCTAACATAAGAATTCCTCGAAAATCTAAGCCATAAAATTTTTGATCAATTCCAAACTTCTAGCAGCAGAAATGAGAAAACCTTATGCACACACCTGACCACTGACAAAAAACACAATCGTTGCTTCATTTACAGTGGCAAGCAAAACTTGGCCACGCCTATTGATGGCATAAAATCCGCCAATTGATGAAGCTTCTGTTGTCAAAAATATAGGATCTGGACTAATCCGATTCCTATAAATGGCAAGAAATTGCCTCTAGGTCATACACGAATAGAAGTCCAAGCTTTGTGATCACATAAATCAAACTATACATGTGTGATATCTGTCACAAAAGAAGTAAGCATCTTAATTGACTGTAACCAATGAACATCCAAGGCTTGTTAAGCAGCATAGCTACACTCTACCTGCATTGCCACTGGAAAGTCATCAACAAAGTCTGGGGGAAAGAATAAATCTGCTTGCTTCTTAGAAAATACAGGTTTTCCTGATGACAAATTCTACATTGTTAGTATCATTTACTTGACCAAGAAAGCATAACATGAAATGAATGAAAGAAGCATCAGACTTTTTTTTTTAAAAAAAATGCTCGGAAAGGAAACACGTGTGTATGTATAGAAAATATGGAAAGTAGATTTACGACAGTGAGAAATAAGCAACATGACATCTGGAAAAAAGGGGAGACGCTAATAGATCATTACAGAACCTGGCTGGGCACCGAGTTCTATAGCATGCAACTTGGATGTAATTTGTCCAACATTAGAGGTCTTTGAAGCAAAACATATAAGAACTGAAGGTTTCTCATTCCTCGCAACTCAGAGTAGATGAAAGGGGGAAGGAAAGAAAAACGAAAGAAGGAAATTGAGACCAAGGAAAAAAAACTGTCAAAAAGCAACACAAAAATAAAAACAATTAGTCAAAATTAAAGTCCATGGGAAAGAAAAATATTAGAGAACGGCATGCTCCCACTTTAAATGAGGCAAATGATGCAAAGATGTGCTTCAAGAGCTTGACTCATGGTCGATCCACAAAGAAAAGTCAGATACTCCTTTTACAAGTTGTGGCCTCTACAAGGAAAGCAGAAGATGAATCAGAGGAGGAATTTAAATTTGATTTCTAAATAAAATCTGATTTTTGCATCTATTGGCCTTTGATCCAAGTTTATGCGAGTATGCTTTCAAACCGACTACATCACCATTAGAATAGAAATATGTACCCGAAAACATTACTTGTTCAACAACAAATTTGATTAACAGTACAACTTAGGTCACACAGTTCCCACGTTTTTCAATAAATAGACATTTGCAAGCTTTTGATGTGTGGTGCTGAGAAAACAAATTGTAAAAATAAAAAATAAGAAGATTAAGAAACACACACGTATTCATACAATACTACAACACCTAAATATCCATTGTCAATGTTTCCACAAGACTACTAGACAGGGGAATCATTGAGGTCACGTTCAACATATGGGCACATAACACAGGTCGGTCCACAGATATTACATGGCCAAAATTATATCATTTATTATAACTCTTTGGAAGCCATGACAATGACAAAAAAAAAAAAAAATAGAAATCCAATTATAAAGGATGGACCTACATCCAATCTATAGAACAGTTTAGTATGAACAAATCAGGTAGGTAAAAGTTACAGAAAACACTGAGCCAGCAAACCTCAGGTGAACCAGGAGCAATTCCAATCAAGACCAACCACTTTTCAGTAGGATCACAACGATAGTTGATTATTTGATTATTCACCAAATTTGCTGTTCAGTCAAACATCTTCATAGGTTCAGAATCACCTGCTTATGAACCGAGATTATGATAAAAGGTGAGAAAATTGCATTTAAAATTTGAAAAAGAAAAAACTAAATGACAAAAAATAACTGATACATAAAGCAATTAAAAATAAAATTTAGTAAGAACAAAGTAACGAGTATTAATCCAGGGAAAAGTAGAGGTGTTTGCCTTCAATTGACCAATGATAGACTGATGTCTGTGTGACTAGGCCAAGCATCTTTGGGGTGATCCACTTCCAAAATACAATCTATAAGAAGAGCAATATCCAAGGATTAAGGCCATCTTGATAACTCAGTATAAACCAAATCAAAGGGTAAGCAACAAAGCGATCAACGTTCGACAAAGAATTGACATGACAAAATTATGACTTGCTCTGCCATCTGATGTGATTTGACTTTTGTCTTCAATTCAATGTTGAATATTTGCAAATGGTCCTGATTTGTTCCCGGGACTTGAGCTTTATATAGAATGTCATAAACATTAGCCTGGTGATGCATCTTGGTAAAAGGAGCATGTGATCATAACAATCAAGTTGAGTTGAGGAACATAAAATAACATGACATGCCTCTTTGGCTTATTTAGTAGTGCATCTCTACTACTTTCTTTCTTTTTATTCTTGCTTCTCCATCCTTTAGAATTCGTCTACTTCTTATTATTGTTCTCATTAGTAAGGATCCTAGTGGAAGTCGTATCACCAAGAAAAGAAAGGGAGCTAGAAAATATGAAGCCTCTCTAAATGGTGACTTTAGTACTCTCTTTTTTAGAATTTCAAAAAAATGCTAAAAAATATGAAGCCTCTCTAAATGGTGACTTTAGCACTCTGTTTATTTGGGAAGAAAACATTGTATGGCATGTGATACAACTGAAAACAAAAGTAATGGAAAACATTTTTCATGGTCAATGGAAAATAAGATGAAAATTTTTACACTTTTGAAGTTACTAATTCGGGTGTGGGTGTGTGTCCATGTCCAAGCGACATACCTATTGTTCACATCATTTTAACTTAGTGCTCCCAAAGTCAGCCATATAAAAGGGTAAATCTTCAAGAGAACCAAGAGCATTCCAGAAAATTCAACTTTTAAGAAAATTCATAGTTCATACCTCACTATGTAGAGCAGAAGTCGCAGAACCACGATCGGGGATCTATGGAAAGTAGGGTCTCCATAAGCTCTAAGGCTTGTGCAGGAAGTCCTTAAATGTATCTCAGAACAGCGTCTATAAGGCTGTTGGGGCTTGAAAATGGTAGCATGAGGCAACTTTGACTTTCTCCAGTATTCCTCAGAGGGTGAGCCACAAAGCTTAAAAATTTTATGCAACTGCTCAACCTACAAGGCAGAAACTACAAACTTACAAACAACATTCAATTCATATAAATGACAGAAAAGAAAAGACGTAATAAACAAAAAGGAGCACATAGGTAATGCATCCAATGGTGTTTAAACACATTGTAGGACACCTTTACAAGCCCAAGTCACCATGAGGCCAAGAGTCCGACCTTAATAATATTGCCAAGTATCATTTAAGAAGATGATATGTAAGTTAATTCCATGCCCAGTGATCATATTAAAAATTATATTTCTTCAAAACAAGTTAAAGCTTCCAATGCTTTTGAAACTATGGCTCATTAACACGCAAAGATTTTTTGTTGCCCTATTAACAATAGATACACAAAAAATATCATGTAATATACCTTATGATGATGAATAGACTCATTATTCAATGATATTAACTGCTCAAAATGGTCTTAGTTAACCCACTCCTGGTGACAATGGAGTAGACAGAACTCTTTGCCAAATAAAACTTTTTTTTTGCTTCCAGGTTTCAGTATTAGGCTTAACTCAATTGATAGAATCGTTTCATGACATGACAAATTGATAGAACTATTCTTAGTTGTTGGGTTGTTACATGACATGGCAAATGAAGAGAAGACAAACTAGAGGTATTTATCAACCGAAAAAAGAAAAAGAAAAACCCTACTAGTAGTATAACCAATGGCGCTAATTAGCTATGAATTGTTATGTGAGACAAAATCTGCTATAAAAAGGGGTGTGAGAGAGATGAGAAACTCAAGAAATATATTATGTGAAGTTGTGATGTATTGAATCTGCAGAAAATAAGAATTATTTCTCATCTTCTTCTTTGAAGCTCAATTTTCTTCCTTTTTCTTCACTTGATCCGCTCATATATACACATTCCACTACTCAACCATTTCTTCTTCATTTCTCAAAGAAATTCTCATTTCTCAACATTTTATAAAAGAGCTTACCTTAGCACAAGAGCAGTAGCCATCTAAGAGTAAAACCAAAAGCTGATGTGAGCACGCTAGCAAGAGAGTGAACAAGAGATAGTGATCCTAACACCAAAAATTTCAGTCAAAGGTTTGACTTCTCCATATAACTGCAGGACACAAAAAAAAAACAAAAAAACAAATGGAAGCATTCAAATTCATGATTCATATGAATCCACAACAAATAAAATTCAAATTGAACATTTGAACGCAATTCCTAACTAATTACTAGAGAATTTTCCTAGCAAAAGCAATATCAAAGATTTTTCAACCGCTATAAATAATTAAAACAAAAAATGCGTAAAAGCCCAACATGCCTTTCAAATTTGTATAGATTTAAATTTGTATAGTGTAACTCACACGTAATAAATTCAATTCACATATGATGTTTTTCTAAAGCTAGCTTTTGATTAAATTCAATTTGTATAGTGTAACTCACACATAATAGATTTGTAAAGCTAGCTTTGATTAACATTCTGTTTGGGCTTGTGTAATTCTTGTGCTCTATTCATGAATAATGTAGTATAATATTTATAGAGGATTCAAGAACAATAAGTCATGATGTGATGATAAAATCTAGTACCCTCCTCATTCAAGTAGGTCCTGTTTCATTTTGTCGACAATTGGTTTGGGTCACATCGATTTTGGTGTAAAAATTAAAACCTTATCTTGTTATAAAGAAAACAATTGAGAACCAAATGCTTAAACATTTAGGGACAAACATAGATACTTTCAGTGGTAACTACTAAGGCAATTATCTCAGTTTTGACATGTCATGACGTGATGAAATTGACAATGATTTTGCCTATTATCACAAAGAAAATTTAACGACCACGATTAGTGGCCAGTTGTATTCGTTTTAAGAGCCACATGTGAGACCAGTCAATAAACAAGGAGAAGGCAAAGGTCATTTGTATTATGGGCATTTACAGTTGTAGCAAAGATAATATTAGGTCCTTCAAATTTAGAAACTCCAGTTTAGGTATGGTTAATTAAGGTCAGAGCAGTATTCTTCTATAGTCGTTATCCAAATCCAAAGAAACATCAAATACTAAACCAAAATCAACAATTTCAAATATATGGAAGATGTAATCTTTGAATGAGTAATCTGGAAGATGTTAATTAAAATCAACAATTTCAAACATCAAATTCTCTTCTTCCCATTTGAACAGTACTCGAACCATTGTTGAATGCTAGGGTTTTTACGAAGGTAAATAACAGAATTTTCAATTGATTAATGTGAATGAGTGTGTGTGTATATATATATATATGAAATAAGAATGAGTGATGACTGACCAGAGCTCGTGGAAGACGTGACCGTAAATGGAGATGGATTGAAGGTCTTCAACGATGGGTTTGAGATCTTCGTAGCAGATTGAGCAGATGGTCTTCGGAAATGTGTTGCCGCATACCATCTCTCCGCCTCTCTCTCTCTCTCCGCTCTCCGTCGTCTGCTGCCGCTCGATCGATCGATAGAGAGAGAGGGGTAAGAAGAGACTAGGGTTTTTTGGTTTTGGGCGGGCGGCGGGGAACAAAGCGGGAATGGGAAAAAAAAAGGGGGGGAATGGAAAAAGAGGGGAAGGGGGAAGAAAGAATCAAAATCTTCTTTTTTTTTTAAAAGAAAATAAATAATAAAATAACACTGTTTAATTTATTTATTTTTTGCAATAGGGGTTATCGTCATAAAAAAAAATTATTTTTTATTAAAATAAATTTTTTTTTAAAAAAAATATTTTATTTTAGTTACTAAGCTTGAAATTTTATTTGTTTCATTTTTTTTTAATGAAAAAAAAATTATTATTATTTTTTATTTGGTAGAAGTGGGGTAATATTTTATGAAAAATATTGTAATGGTAGTCGTAGTGGTGAAGTGGCGACCGTGGTAATAGTAGTGGTAGTGAAATGGCGTTTGCAGTAGTAGTGAATGTGGTAGAGGAGATGGGTGGTGAAAGAGAGAGATAAGTGGGAGACAGATAGAGAAGAGAGAGAGAAAGAGTGGTGAGCGAGAGAGAGACAAAGTGGTGTTAAAAATGTATTTTCTTGTAGTGGATCGATAAATCGAAGGAGCTCAAGAATGCAGAGAAGACTAAGAGAAATAATGAGCAACGCAAACATAGTGGGAGAGAGAGAGAAAGACAAATAGACAGACAGGGAGAGAAGAGTAAGGAGTGAGAGAGAGAAAGAAAAGAAAGAAAGGAAGATGAAAAATAGGTGAAAAGATATATAGAGAGATAGAGAGAAAGAGCGAAAAGAGATAAACGAGAGAGAGACAGAAAGAGATGAACGAGAGAGCGAGAGATAAAAGAGACAGAGAAAGAAGATAGATGAAAGAGATAGAGAGAAGAGAGATGGACGAGAGACACAGAGAAAAATAGAGAGGCAGAGAGACAGACAAAGAAAAGTAATGAGTGAGAAAGAGAAATAGAAGAGACACAGAGACACAGAGAGAATGAGAGAGTCGGACAGACAGAGAAGAGTGATGAGTGAGAGAGAGAAGAGAGACAGAGACACATAGAGAAAGGAAGAGACAGACAGAGGAGATGGAGTGGCAGTGGTAGAGGAGAGGTAATGGTAGTAGTAGTGGTAGTAGTGGTAGTGGTGGCAGTGGAATGGTGGCGATGATGGTAGTAATGGTAATCGTAGAGGTGGAGTGACAACAGTGGTAGTAGTGGTGGTAGTGAAATGGCATTTGCAATAGCGGTAAATGTGGTAGAGGAGATGGGTGGTGAGAGGTAGAGATGAGTGAAAGATAGATAGAGAAGAGAGATAGAGAGATAGAGACAAAGTGATGAGCGAGAAAGAGACAAAGTGGTCGCTAAAAGTGCATTTTCTTGTAGTGGATCGATAAGAAAAATGCCCTAGACCCCGATGGGGAGTGACCCCACCACCTCACTTGTTTTCGATTGGTTCAAAAAATTTATTTATTTATTTATTTTCACTCTTGCTCTCACGCGTAGATTGGGGTCTTTGAAGTCACCCACTGGGGTTCCCAATATGGTTGGATCGATAAATCAAGAGGGAGCTCAATAAATAGAGAAGAGATGA
The DNA here is from genome assembly GCA_025200525.1 of Camellia lanceoleosa. Classification (NCBI taxonomy): domain Eukaryota; kingdom Viridiplantae; phylum Streptophyta; class Magnoliopsida; order Ericales; family Theaceae; genus Camellia; species Camellia lanceoleosa. Next base: position 112,730,484 of record CM045770.1, on the reverse strand, counting down.
TGAAGAGAATTAGTAAGGCGAACACAGTGAGGGAGAGAGAGAGAGAGAGAGAAATGCAGACAGAGAAAGAGAAAAGTGATGAGTGAGAGACAGAGCGAGAGAAAAAGAGAAAAAGAAAGAAAAAGAGAAAAAAAGATAGAGAGAGAGTGAGACAGAAAAAGAGAGAGAAACATGAGATGAGCAAAAGATAAACAAAAAGAGAGAGAAAGAAAGCGAAAAGAGATTAACGAGAGAGAGACATAGAAAAAATATAGAGAGAGAGAGATAGAGACAAAAAAAAAGAGAGAAACAAAAGATGTTCGAGAGATAGACAAAGAGAGAGAGAGAAAAAAAATAGCGAAAAGAGATAAACGAGAGAGAGACACAGAGAGAAGAGAGAAGAGATATGAGCGAGAGACACAGAGAGAAAGAGAGACAGATAGACAGAGAAGAGTGATGAGTGAGAGAGAGAAAGAGAAGAGAGCTAGAGACATAAACAAAGAAAGACAGACAGACAGACAGACGGAGAAGAGTGATGCATAAGAGAGAGATAGAGAAGAGAGACAGAGACACAGAGAGAAGAGAGAGAGATGCATGCATGCATGAGAGTAAAAGAGTAATGAGTGAGAGAGAGAAAGAGAAGAGAGATAGAGACAGAAATATATATATAATCACACTTACTTAAAAAGTGTGATTAAAAAGTAGTAGTGTATATACAATTACACTTTAATTAAAAAGGTGTGATTAAAAATATATAAATAATCACACTTGTTTAAAAAGTGTGATTAAAAAGTAGTAGTGCATATATAATCACACTTTAATTAAAATGTGTGATTAAAAATATATATAAATAATCACACTTTAATTAGAATGTGTGATTAAAAAATATATATATAATCACACTTACTTAAAAAGTGTGATTAAAAAATATATATATAATCACACTTACTTAAAAAGTATGATTAAAAAGTAGTAGTGTATATACAATCACACTTTAATTAAAAAGGTGTGATTAAAAAATATATAAATAATCACACTTTAATTAGAATGTAAATATATATATATAATCACACTTGTTTAAAAAGTGTGATTAAAAAGTAGTAGTGTATATATAATCACACTTTAATTAAAAGGTGTGATTAAAAATTATATAAACAACCACACTTTAATTAGAATGTGTGATTAAAAAATATATAAATAATCACACTTGTTTAAAAAGTGTGATTAAAAAGTAGTAGTGTATATATAATCACACTTTTAATTAGAAAGTGTGATTAAAAAATATATATATAGTCACACTTAATTGAAAAGTGACATAAAAAATAAATATTATCACACTCAATCAAATTAAGTGTGATTAAAATATCAATATAATTTTTTTTATCACACTTCCAATAAAAGTGAGATCTTTTTTTTTTGTCAAAGTGTGATCTTTAACTATTTTTGTAGTAGTGAGTAGAATAGTTGTCACCGGTGACAGAGTAGGTATAGTGGGTGAATATGCACTTCTTTGGTATGCCTTTGATTAGAGAATATGCTTCATAAATTTGGCCTAACACACATAAATTGGGAATGAATTTGGAGATGTTTGAGGAAATCATTGAGTTGTAATTTAAAATTTGAAAGAAATTTGTGATGTAGTTGACCTCGGTCTTGTCGTTGTTTCGTTGCTTGGAGAGTGAATCTCCCACAACACACAAACTGCAACTTACTTGATTTGTAGGAGCGGGTAAATACGATTTTATGGGTGGAGTGGGGGTTCACAGATATACTTTAGATTCGAAGGTCTCAATTCACAAAACAACACGCCCCGTGAAGAATCTTGAGCTATGATCGTTGAAAGAGAGGAAGAGAACTTGTGAAGTTTAGTTTTAAATTTGTTTGAGGTGAAGCTTTTCAGAAGTTTAGCTTTAATTTTCTTTCACATGAAGCTTTTTTGAAATAAAGAATATCGAAGACAGAGATGTATCGTTGGAAGCTTTTACAATGGAGAAACGGAGGGAGAAATCTGCCAAACGGGAAGTGGAGATATATTTTGAATTGTATGGTGGAATTACGATTTGAAAATTCTATCCAAACATGAAGCGTAATATATGAATGAAAATATAGTTTGAGAATGCAACCAAATACAACCTAAATAATTTTCCAAAAAAATCATTAAAAAAAAACTGTGACTTGTTTGAGCTATACATGGTCAAAAAAAAAAAAAAAAAAAACCATATTTTAGCGAAGGATGCCCAGTGTGTTGGTTCCTTGCATGTTCCTTCTTTTTAGTTTTGTTTTTGTTTAGGTTTCGGCCCCCTTTTGTCCCAAAATAAATAAATAAAGAATCATATTTTTATTGTTGAATTCGTGGATCAAGTTCATAATTTTTTTCCTTTGTCTATATACAAATGTTGAGCATTATAATGGTTAAGTTTAGGAATTAAAAGTTATATTAAAAATAACATGACACTGATGTATTAGAAATGGGATTAGAGAGGTTGCTGCGCACTATGCACAATAGTCATTGTTGCATTGTTAATGTAGCCTTTTTCAGGCCACATATCATTTACTTTTAAAAAATGGTGAATTACACTAATGGTCCCTATAGTTTGGAGTTTGTGTCACTTTGATCCCTACCTTTTCAATTGTGACATATTTGACCTTGAATTTTGAATCTTTTTCCAAATAAGGACAATTGAAGATATCATTAGATTTTTCAAGAGTAAAATCGTCAATTTGATAAAATATAAACTAATTTGACAAAAATAAATGTAAAACAAATATTTTTGAATTTTTAAAAATTACTTCTATCCACTAAAAATAAAATTATGTAAAATTGATAAATCTTTTAGACATTTATTTATTTATTTTACCAATTTTTATTATGTGTTTGGATGATGATCATGTAAAATTAATTTTTAAAAATTAATCATGTAATTTTTATTAATTTTACATAATTTTATCATTGGTGGATAAAAATAATTTTGAAAAAATTAAAAATATTTTTTTGACATTTATTTTTGTCAAATTAGTTTATGTTTTATTAAATTGACAATTTTGTCCTTGAAATTAAACAATGGTATCTTCAATTGTCCTTATTTGAAATAAGATTCAAAATTCAGGGTCAAATGTGTTACAATTGAAAAGTCAGGGACCAAAGTGACACGAGTCCCAAACTATAGGGACTGTTAGTATAATTTGCCCTTTAAAAAAATATCGAATAGAACATATCTGCAAAAATTTAAATTAATCAAAAAAAGCTGAATATAAATATGACTTGATGAAAAGGATATCAATATCTGATTAACTTGAACTTTTACAAGCATGTTTTACTCGATATCTTCTAAAAAAGAACGGTTTGAATCAACGAAATGATGTCAAAAAAAAGGCCCATTAATTACGCAATAGCGGCTGCAAGTTTTTTTTTTTTTGGGTTACATCAGAAAGAAAACAACGAAGGGTTGCAAGTTCATTAGAAACAAACAACAATGCTACATACACCCAGTACGGAAGACCCCCACCCCACCCCAGTGACGTGGCGGCGTGGGGTTGGCCGAAAAAAAAAAAAAAAAAAAAAAAAAAAAAAACTGTTTTCTCCTCCAACCCCCGGGTGACACCTCCCTGGGTGTCACCCCCAGCTGGGGGTAGAGATCATTTTTGTAGAAACAAATAGGTCTTGAAAATTAAGTACAAGGTAGATGAATCAATTAACAAGTGTAAGACTCGTCCCAAACGAAGAGTTTGAGGGCCCCTTTTTTTTTTTTCGCCTCATTCCATGAAACTTGCTGATTTTTTTAAAAATAAAATAATTAGACAAAAACTAATTAACTTACACATGATTATTTAATGAAAACTCAACTTGTGTTCATTTTAACATTCCCAAAACGTTTCCTCGACCATTCTCACTAATGCTTTGTTTATGTTGACGAAAAATATTTTTACTTATTTTTTTGTTATTTAGTTAAATAAAAAGTAAATAAAATATTTTTTAAAGAAAATATTTTGTATCATTTTTTCAAAATGACTTACTTTTAAAAATTTCGTACGTTAATTTTACAAAATTGACTTTCACTCACTATATTTTCAACGTATTAGTCTTTTCAAATAAGAATCTTAACTTGCTAAAAACTTATAAATGTCATTTTATTGAATCAAAATTTCTTTTTTTGGTAATAAAATATTTTATTTCAAGTGTCAATCAAATACTGAAAAATAAAAATAAAAATAAATTTTTATATAAAATATTTTAGGTTGAAACAAACAGAAACTAATCTGCAAAGTATGCGGTTTGTTATCTGTCAAAAACCAATCATATGCTCGTTTATTTATTGAAAAAGGTCTAAGACCTTTTATAATATTGGGTTCGTTTGGAATGTGAATTGTTTTTTTAATTTTTTGGCTATTTTAGTTTGGGGCTAAAAAATTTTGTTTGGGATAAACTTTTTGACTTTTTTGAGAGAAAAAATATAATGATTATAAGTTGAATGTGATATTTTGTCTTATTAGAGTAAAAAACCTATTTTGTTTTTTTGAGACTAAAATAGCCAAAAAGTCCTGGGCATTTTCTTCCCAAACGAACCCATTAAGGTTTCGTTTGGGATATAAGTTGACTATTTAATTTGTTTAGCCCGAGGTTAAAAAGTCTCATTTGGGATAGATTTTTTGGCTTTTTTTGAAAATTGTGAGAGAAAAAATAAAATAATTATAAGTTGAATGTGACATTTTATCTTATTTAGGCTTGGTTTGGGAACATGCTATTTTAGTAACTTTTTGACTTTTTACGAAAAGGTGTGCAGAAAAGTAGAGAGGTGATGTGATGTGTTTTAGTTAGCTTTTTGGCTTTTTGGCTATTTTAGCCACTTCCCAATTTATCCTATATGACTATTTTAGCCTAAACTTACTTCCCAAACCTAGCCTAATTCAAATGACGATTTGTAAAAAACGAGTTTTATGAGGCTAAAAGGTGTTTTTTTTTTTGGACAGTTTAGTAGTTTGTTTTAATTTAAGACACTAAACATTTTTTTTTATTTATATATTTTGTTTGTTTAAAAAAAAAAAAAAGTGTGACCTTTTCTGAGCAAAAAAGTGGAATTCTAAGGAAGATTATAATCTACTAGACTTGATCTTAAGATATATAGTCCTTGAACTATTTGGATAGAAATGATGTGTACCTTATATTTGTTTTCTCATAGGATTAAATTGTCTGCAAATAACTGCCTTATTAAATCAAATATTTGATAGGAATAGTATGAAGAACGATAAATACTCAATAAACTATGTTACCATTTCCAGTTGTTTACTAATAATAGCAATACTTAATCTGTCTTTAATATTTTAATTTTTTTAGCTAGATTAAATAAAAAATTATTTAATTTTATTTTTGAAAATTAAACAAATAATTTTTTAATTAAATAATTAAAACATCAATAAAAATTTATGTTATTTTTTTGAATAAAATTTTAAATAAATTTATATTATTATTTAATATTTTTATTTTTTAATATAAAAATATTAAATAATGAAATTAAATAAAACATCAACAAAAATTTATTAAAAAAATTAAATAAATAAACATCAATAAAAAGGAAAACTTTTTTTAAGGTCATATTAAAATTTTATAAAATAAATAATATACAATATTTTCATAGTAATAAGAATCCCTCAGCATTTTCATAAAGAAAATTCAACACAGAGAAATTTTGTCAAGACACAAGAAATTTTTAAAAATTTCTCTAATTTCACCGATAAATATTTCTTTGGTATGATCACAAAGAAATTTCGAGAAAGTTCATCTAATAAAAAAAATATATTGGATCTCTCCTACTATCCAAAGTTTGAGAGAAATGTTTCACTAATTTCTTCAAATTAAAATTAATTAAAGTTATTTTATTTTATTTTTTAATTGAGCTTTGTATATTTTATTTTAGAGTTTTGTTGATGAGTCTCCTTAAGGTACTTGATAAGAAATTTGAGATACTTGTAAATAATGCATGTGAGTACATGTAACATGTAATGTACAATTGATTTAAACATGGTTAACCAATGCCATTAGGGCATTCGTTAACTAAATCCTTTATTTTATTTTATTAAATATAATACACAATCAAATCAAATCAAATACTTAGAGGGTAAATATGTCATTTTACAACTTAATCCGCATGAAATACCAATCTCACCATTTCCATCCCATATCTGCTAAGACACAATAATTCAGCATATATAGAATCTATGGTCTAGTGGACTCTTGCCTACTAATTTGCAACCCAACAATAGACTCCATAAATTGGACTTGGAGTTCAATCTCTTTTTCAATCCTTTTAAGCAAATACTCATAATTTTTTTTTTTATTAATTTATAAATATTTTTTAAAAACCTTATTAAAGTATCCATCAATTCATTCATACAATGGCTTCAATCTTACTTCGACAAACAACATCCCAATACATGAAGTATAATGCAACGAAATTGAGGGTTTGTTTGGCAATGACTTTTTTAGTTAATTTTTTAGCGTTTTTAATTTTTTTAGCCTGAGACTTTTTTTATTTGTTTGGTTTTCTAGTTCGGCTTTTGTGACTTTTTTGCATTGGAAATGATGTTCCCAAAGTGAAATGACAAAATTGCCCTCCACTTGGAAATGATTTTTTTGACTTTTTGTTTGTATATAGGTCAATTTGATAATTTTGCATCCCAACTCAAGTGTTTTGGCATTTTATGATTTTGTAACTTTTTTTTTTGTTCATATGTGATTATCTAGTCCTGCAACAAATGTTAGATCGGAGCTCAAAAAATTGTTGGGATTAGTAGTCAAAAGTTAGCTTTTAATTCATTTTAAGTTATATCAACTCTCATATTTTTTATACGTTTTTTTAAAAAAAATTTAAAAAATTAAAAAAATTAACTTTTTATTATCTTTTCAAAATAACCTTAAATATTATTGAGCAACTACTAATTAAACAAATAAATATATAAAATAGTCACTGTGTTACAAAATAATGGGGGTGTTTGGTGGAGCTTTTTTGAGCCAATTTATGACTTCTGGCTTTTAAAAAGTTATTTTAGACTGTTTGGTTAAACTTATTTCAAACAGCTTCTGATTCTAACAACTTATTTTAAGTCAAAAAAGCTGATTCTGAGAAGCTGCTCACTCATTGCTTCTAATTATCAGCTTCTGCTGTGGACATGTTAATTCACGGTTATACTCTTAAATTTTTTTATTTTTTATTTTTTTAAAAATAAAAAAAGACCCAAATGGACTATAAAATACTATTATTATTTTTTATGAGAAATGTAGACAAATAGTGACTAAAAAAAAAATAAAAATTAATTGAAAAAGCTACTTCACAGCTTATTTAACAAACACTACTCAGCAACTTAAATCTATAATCCAACAGCTATACCAAACAGATTAATAGCTTCTGATTAAAGTCATAATCTATAATCTGTTAAGTTATAATCTATAATCTGTTTTAACAGCTACACCAAACAGCACCAATATAACTACCACTCACTCAAGGATTTGATTTCCCATCGGGATTTGTAATGTAGGATTGAGTAAAATAACTCGCTCACCATAATCTCTTACAAGTGTATGTAAAAACATAATTACATGTGAACTACATGAATTTTTACTAGTTTTTCCTTTATTAACTTAACTTATATTCCAATTCTATTAAGTTGATTCACCTCCGTCAAATAAACGAAAATAAACTATTAAAAAAAATGTAAAACATCTAATATGACAGGTAAAACGGTGCAATTAATGTAATAATAAACAAGTTTCGTATTTAGACTCAAGATCTATCTTTATTTGATTAATAGTGAAAGAATTAATAATATCATGAATTAATATATGATTAATTATTCAATTAAATTACTGAAATAATCATTTATTATGTATTTATTTTGTTTTTTTTTTTTTGGTTTAATAACTGAAATTATGATTTTCAATCCCTCTTAATATTAAAAATTGATTAATTTTATCAGATTGAATGTTCATCGTACATATATTTCGGTTAATAAAATTTATAATTAAATAAGAGATTATAAGTTCATGAACTAACAATTTTAATTATATGAGATAGTCCTATTAATCAAACATGTAGATTACACTAAATCCACCCTTATGACTAGAGATTACCAGTCTCTCAATCTCTTGCGTATCAACACTGTCACTGTCCCTTCAAGCTTATTGGCATACTTGCCCACTACGGGCCTAAATCCCAAATTTAAATAACTCCAACCCAACATCCGAATTAATCTCATAATGCCAGGCCTAAAGCCCAAAGCCCAAAGCCCAAATCAAACAAATTCTAAGCATTAATCAATACCCATTAGTTTTCGAGAAATGAATGATCTATAATCTTAGTCGTGTAATTTTATTTTATTATATTTATATGTAAATCATTCATTAAAAAAATATATATATATATAATAATCATTGTCACATAACTTTATTATATTTATTTTCAAACAAATGAATGATCTATTTTTATAACTGTATTTATAAGCTACTTTTTAAGAACAAATAAAATAAATTTATAAGATTATGAATATTAAATTAATTTAATTTTTTTCATAATTAATCTATATATAAAACATTATAAAATAAATGGTTCAGACAGTGACATTTGTAATGAGGCAGAGTGTGATTATATAATTGCCTATCTATATGTATGATGGAACAGACCTTTTTGTTTTCACATAGCACTCCTAAAAATGCTATTAATAGCAAAATTGTGTAATGAAAATATATTTTTAAATTTTTTCAGAAATGATTTTTCAAGAATAGCAATTATTAATAACAAACCATAGGAAAACTATTTTTCAGAAACATTATATATAAAAAAAAAAAATTGTAAATTTTTTTTTTTGCTAAAACAAATGGAGTGTAAAACCGAAACGCAAATAATAACATCTTTCTTTTTGATAAAAAAAACTTTGAAGAAAAGGCAAAAGAAAAATTGGAACTATATCTTAATAGAATATGTTCCAATAATTTCAAAATGTTAAACAAAAAATCCAAAAATTGTAAATGTGCTTCGTCTTGAGTCAAATATACACCATATGCTGGGACGGAGTTACCCTTTGCTCAAGGGTGGCGATGCATTTTATTGGCCCTTACTCAATTTTCAAGACAACTTTTGAGTATCAATATATTATTTGTAGAGCTATTCTATCAACTCAAATGTCACTTTTCATACTAAATTTAATAAAATATTATTTACTTTGACTAAATAAATATAAAATAGGAGATAAAAATAGAAGGGAATTAAAAAAATCCTTTACATATCTTTGTTTTTATTGATTATTGATGTGTTTTGATGCATTGCAACTTGTAAATTAGAATATAAAAAAAATGAAAGTATAGTCAAAGTTGGATATATTTAATATTTGGCCCCTTATCTTAAAATTCTAGTTCCGTCCCTAATCATATATTCAATTTCTCGATAGTTTTCTAAATATTTTTGTCGAGAACATAGCACAACTCGATATTTGTGAGAATTCTTTCAATTTATTTCACAATACAAAGATCCATTTGATATATATGTATATATTTATGATCCTTAAAGTATGCATTTTGTGTCATATTGAAATTTGAGTCAAATTGGTCCAATTTCAAATGGCCTTTTAAATCGTTAATGAAATAATTACAATCAGCTTGTTTGGTTTGAGTTTTTTGAATTCAATTTTCGGAGAATTAAAAAAATTTCGTAATTTTTTTTTGTTTTTACTGAATTTTTTTAATATTTTAAGCAATTTTTAAAATTTTTAGATACACCTAACGTAAATATACTTAAAAAGTATAATATTTGTGAAAAAATCTTTAAAAATTCACTAAATACCAAAAATACAAAAAAATACAAAACTTCAATACATTTTTTTTGATATTCTTGTGTAGTTATTGATTTTTTAAAAATATTTACTTTTTAGATACATCTAAATAAGGTGTTTCCAAAAGAGTAAAAAAAAATTACTTAAAATTTAAAAAATATTAACTAAAAAAAAAATAACAAACTCAATTAAAAAAAAAATGAATCTAGAAAATTAAAACCAAACACAGTGAATGGTCCGTGAACTATACGTTTTGTGTTATTTTGGTTCCTTAAATTTTAATTTTAGCAATTTTTTCCCTCAATATTGGAAGTTTATGTTTCATCTTTTTTGTTAATGTTTTGGGACTAAATTGACAAAATTAAAAAAGTTAGGAATTAAATTAACACAAATAACATACTTTAAATGTGTATTTTATTATCATCCTATTAATTATTTAGAAGGTTCAATTGAAATTGGACCAAATTGACTCAAATTAAAAAAATTTAAAAACAAAGTTGTCAAAATTGAAAATTAAAGAATCAAAGCGAGACAAAACAGATACTTTAAGAACCATTTATATAATTTATCCTATAACTTAAAACAATATTTATGTCTACTTAAGGGGAATCGGTCAATGATCTTCTTTCATGCCTCATTAATCAAACAGTTTATGTGTTTTCTGACATCTTCTACAAAAACATCAGTTTCACATGTTTCGAGTATGTGAAGTTGGATTGATTTAGGGATGTTACCTAGTTTTACCTCATCCTGAACAAATCAAGAAGAAATTGTAGATGATTAGTATTAGTGACAAAAAGAAAAGAAAAAAGAAATTGTAAGTAACTTTATGAAGTAATTAGGATGATATAGGAGAGATACATTGCTCTAATAGGACTAGAGGATCCAATTTAGGGCAATTTGGCCCCATTTTGGGTCTATCTTGGAGATCTAAATCGCTTATTTTTTATGCCTTATGAGTAGATTATCCACGCAATAATTAAGTTGATCGGATATCATTAGTAACATAATTGGATCATATTTGTCTTTCTTGAAATTATACTTCTCATTCATTTTTTAAAAGACAAATGTAATTTAAACATTAACAATATTCGATCAACATGATTTTTTACATGAATGATCTACTCAGAATGCGCTGAAATTGAACAGTTCAAATCATCAAAATGAATTTGAAATGGAACCAAATTTCCTTAAATTGAACTATATAATCCAATCCAATCCAATTAGAGAATTGGAGGGAAGTCCAATCCAATTATCTTACACACCCATGATGTTCCCAAATCATCTGCAAGTCAACCATTGATGACCACTTATGTCATAGTACTTCTCTAAGCGTTCCAACTCCTCCTTGGTTATGGCATTTGAACTAAGAAAATAAACATGGGTTAGTAATGTTGGAATATAGGATGAAGTCCATGCATGGTTGAGGTACTCCTGAAGTGTTGGCATGTATCCATTGTAAGACCATCTTGCCTCCTTCATGTAATATTGACATAAATCTTGCCACTGCAACATTTAAAAAACACGGGTTAAATTTAATTATTATAGTTTAAATTATATCAATTTTGTCATTCAATTTTTTATATTGTGTTGATTTAGTCCTATTAATAACATCCATTAAGACATTAGATAGAATAGTAAGTTACACTATTGGTCCCTCTAGTTTGAGCGAAATCTCACTTTGGTCTTTGTAATTTCAATTTAAACAATTTAATCCCTACACTTCAATTGTATTGCAATATGGTCCCTCTGTTACTTATTATTAGAATTTGAAACAAAAATAACCATGTGTAAAATTAGAGGAACTAAAGTAGAATTCAAAACAAACTACGGGGACCATGTTGCAACAAAATTGAAAGTGTAGGAACAAATCATTCAAATTGAAACTACAGGGACTAAAATTACACTTTGCTTAAACAACAGAGACTAATGGTGTAATTTATCCTAGATAGAAATAAATGGTAAAATAGCCCATTCAAAAAGTACTAGACTATTTTAAGGGTAAATTACAATTAGTACTCTTGCACTTTCACCAAATCTCACTTTTGGTCATTTCACTTTCAATTGTAACAGTTGATGCTCTACACTTTAAATCAAGTTCTAATTTCATATTTCCGTCCACCTACTGTTAATAAGCTAATGAAAATGGAAAATGGAGGGACTAAATTAGGATTTTGATAAAAGTGTGAGGATTAAAGTGAGATTTTAATAAAAGTATAAGGATGCTAATAAAACAACAAAAATGTCACATACATTTTAAATGACAAATTTCGTCAACTTTGTTAACGATAAATGAATGGAAAGGATGAGATTGCAACTTGAGTTAAAGTGTAGGAGATTAACTGTTGAAAGTGAAGTGATTAAAGCGAGATTTTGGTAAAAGTAAAGGTGTACTAAGTGTAATTTACCCCTATTTTAAGTTGGATGCAAACCCCTCAATCATTTTTTGTAGAACTATTTTGACCATTGATTTCAATGTATTTTCTCAAGTGACATTATCAATTAAACTATATTGACATGACTTAAAAAATTCAAAGGTAGAATTACTACAATTAGAATTATATGAATCAAATTGACACAAGAGGTCAACTTTATGGACCAATGAAAAAAATTAAATTGAGTCCTTTTTCATTCTCTCTCCCTCATGTTTTTTATGTTTCTGTTTTTTGTTTTTTGTTTTTGTTGTTGTTTTTGTTTTTGTTTTTTTGGTTTTGTTTTAAAATAGTATAAAATTGAGCATAGTTTAAGCAAGCTAATATACACAATTTGTTTGAATGGACCAAAATAATTATAAGGTAGTTTGCTTAAATAAGCTATACAAAGGGTATGAATACCTTTTTTTTTAAGGTATGGGAGGATGTGGACACCATGTTCGTTAGAGTGCAATAAGCCATTTCATTAATGGAATTAAATAAACCAAGGAAGCATATCTTCATGTAGTCCGGAAGTTGTTCTGCTACATTGGCATCCCATCTGAGATACAAAAGTATTTTCAAAATTTTGTGTTAAAAATTTAATCAGTTTTTCTATTTAAACAAAAAATAATTATAGAACTTAATATAACTCTCTCATATAAACACATTAGAGGATTGTGTCTAATTCCATTATTCATTTATGTATTTTTAGATATTTTAAAACTTAAATAGTTCGTAAGTTGTTTAGCTACATTGACATCCCATCTGAGATGCAGAAGTGTTTTCAAAATTTTGTGTTAAAAACTTAAACAGTTTTTTTATTTACATAGAAATTAATTACAGAATTGAATACAATCATCTCATATAAATGTAAAGCTCATAAACAAATCCACCTCATATAAAAAGATTATGTCTACTTCTATAATCGATTTTCATATTTTTATACTTTTTAAAACTTAAAATCTTAGCTAAGAGCAAATTAAGAAGCATGTGGCTAGTGCAAAGGTAATTCCCTGCTACTAGTACCAACCTGTCAATGGCCTTGGTGAAAAGTTAGAGTTCATCCAAGGTACTATAAGCATCATAAACATCATCAACACATGTTGCCAATATATTGATCCTTGTTTCCATGCTCCTATAATGTTGGAACTTAGGGTCAAAAGCCTCTCCCAAGACCATAAATAATTCTCCATCACCCTGTCCCTAACAAAGGGCAACTTTTCCCTCCATCCTATGGTCTCCCACCACCTATTAATTATTATATAAAATATCATGAAAGATAAAATAATATACCAACAGAATTTTTTTTAAAAAAAAAAACAAAAAAAGGTGACAAGTTTAGATTTTACCATTGCAAGCGTGACTTGATATTTTAAAAGAGCATTGATTGGTAGCTCGAATTTAAATTTGTCCGAAATCATCCAAATTTTAGTTTGTCGCCCGTTCGGCAAGAGGTCAAAACAGCAATCGACAAGGGTGGCAACTGCGGTAGACAAGTATTTTACCGGTCGTTTGAGTGGTCGACCGACAAGCACAAATTTGGGCTTTTGGACAAACTCAAATTCGAGTAAACAATCATTTTTTATTTAAAAAATGCCAATCTCACACATTTTGGTTGAGAATTATGTATAAGGTTGTTAAATGAATAAAGCTATTTGAACTCGACTCATGTTGGATTCAATAAAAATTCATTCGAGATCGGGTTCTTATTTAAACAATCCAAGTTTGAATACATTTCAAAACTCATTAAGTTTTCAAATCAAACTTAAACAACTTAATACTCAATTTGAGAAGTATATGCCCTATAAAATAAAATAATATCAAGTTAATCTCAACTTGTTATTGGCTCCATTAAACCTCCCTTGAGATGAGTTTGAAAGATAAACAAGTCAAATTTAAATACACTTTGAAGTCATTAAAATTTTTCAAACCAAGCTGGAATAACCTTTTTCAGTTTGGTAATTATATAAATGAAACTGCCACATCATTATGTATAAATATCCTAGTAGAATAGCATTTTCCTACGGTTTAGTTCCATTTCGTGGAAGTGATTATTTACCTTGATGCATGTTTGAGGTCATCTTGGTGAATTGCTTGTAACATGTTGAAACAATTTGGCAAACTCAAGCAACTCGGCATTCATGTCCACTCTCCTCTCATATGCATCAATGAACCACCTTGCCCCCAATTTTGGCATTGCCCAATGTAATGGAAACTCCAAAGCATGACTCACAATATAGCAACCCGGGTTAAGACCAGATCTTTTTATATTCTTTTGTATGAATTTTATACTTGTTGATGTGATTGATATCTATTATGGTCCAATATTATCATTTGAGTTGAGTTTGGGATCTGTTAGGCGATGTTTTGAATAGGTTGGGTTGAGTATGTCTAAGGAGATTTTGATTGTTTTATTTTCAATTTGCTCGAGAGGTGTTTTTGTCGCTCAAGCGATCTTTCGTTTCTCCTACTTTTTGGGTTTGTAGTCTGAATTTTTGGGAGTAGGGTGTTCTTCGCTCTAGCGGCATTTTGTTCGCTTGAGCGATCTGTTCTGTAGTGATAATCTTATTGAAGTTTGGGTTCTTGGTTCGAGCCTAGGTTTGGTTGCTCGAGCGGTGTGCTGTATCTAAAGCTCGAGCGGTGTTTTGTTCGCTCGAGCAATCTATTTATATAAAGCTACGAGGAAAGTCACGTTTTAGTAACTTTTTGAAGCTCTCTCTACAAATATCTGGAATCTCTTTGCTCTTATCTCTCACTAGAATTCTTGTATAAATCTTCTGATCTCTCTCAATCAATTGGTTTCTCGGTATCCGTGCTTTGGGATTAAAGGTAGAGCTCGATGAGAGGGTCATTTTGATATAAAAAGTTCAAGTTTTCGTCTCTGTCAATTTTGGAGATTTGCTCATCTTTTCTTCTTGCTTTGATGTAGGGAATTTTTTAATGTTCTACATTATATTTAATTTCGTTATGTGCTCCTTGAATAGGGTAGCACTTTGAGTGACTTAGGTTTAAATTGGGTTTGAATTGATTTATAAAAGAGGGATTTTTGGATGTTTTCTTGGAAATGATATATTGTTTACGGTATTGAGACTTGAGGAAGTTGCTTTTAAAATATGAATGTTGAGAGAAATATTTGTTCTGGTGCTATGGAAAACACCTTGATGATTTTTTGATTTGGAACATGAGAAAATGATGGAATCTTGGAAGAAGGTTATGATTCTTGTGTGAATTGGAAAAGTGGAGTTTGAACATGTAAATTTTACTCTTATGTTTAGATTATGAAATTCTATCAGTCTCTTTAAACTTATTTATTGAATAGAGATATCTGTTTTAGTTATCAGTAGAGGATAGTATTGATTGTTGTAGCAATGGCATGAGAACTAGGTTAACTGAAACCTGAAAAATCTAGAAACCCTAGATGTTAATTTGTGATTATGTACCAATTTTAAACAGAATATAACAATCCCAATCAAACAATCAAAGACAAATCGACACAACGATTTTACGTAGAAAAACCACAATTGGACACCTCCAACTGTGATTAAAAAATCACGGGCAACAGCCACAAAACAATCCACTAAGAAGATTTAAAATAATTACACAAGTATATTCTCAATTACCTAGTGAATCCACGCCTAATTGAACCAACCTCTATGTGCCTCTTCCAATCCCGTCTTCACTTCAGAATTGTCTTTACGATGAGCCACTCCAGAATCCACCGAAACTTCAGGCTCGAATTCTTCAGAATCCACCGAAGAACAATTCTCTCTCTCTTGTGTATAACAAACAAAACCTTTGATGTACTCTCTTTAAACCATGAGTTGAATACTCAATAAAACATCAAAGAAAACTAACAAAATATCCCCAAATATAAACCTTAAGAACCAAAAAGAAGATATGGAGGAATTAATTTAGTTTTGGGAGAAAACCAACTATTTATAGAAAATCCAAAAAGTAATCCTAATTTTGGAAGAAATCCAATTACTTATAGAAATCCAAAAGTAATCCTAGTTTTGGAAAAAAATCAACTTCTTATAGAAATCCTTGTCAAACGGGATTGCCAATAATAAAACCTAACAATCTCCCCATTTGGCAATGCCGTGACAAAACACACCTAACAAATAAAATCCTAATCACCCCAACCCATTACAACCAACAAACGCAAACTTCTTTCTCAAGATTAAGATCTGCAAAACAGCTATTAGTGCCACAATCTCCAAAACAACTATTAGTGCCACAAGAGTATATGAAAAAACAATAAACATATGACAAGATTATCTTGAAGCATGAGATGAAAAACATGAATAGATGCGGCTTGAAGATTTTAAGAACATGTAGCATGAATAGATGAAAACTAAGACTTATGCACCCAACACATGACATGAATACATGAAATCTTAAGACACGCCGGACAACATTAATCCCTTTTTTTTTTTTTTTTTTTTTTTTTTTTGCACGAATTGACAAAGGAAGCTCAAGCAATAAAGAAGCCAATGCAAAGCAACATGCAAACCAACTAATGTCAATCTCCCGTACCAAACAAAACAAAGTGTTCATGCTAACAAACTCTTGCAATGATAAACCAAACTCCCCCTCACTAAAAACAATGAACAAGGAAAAAAAAAACGACAAAAATAATATGGTGGAGCAAGCAAGGAATTCCAGATGTGTACCTTAAAAACACACAAGATGATCCAAGAAACACAATTACTAGAAAACATAATGTGCACAATCTATAGAAGATTCCTCATGAAAGAAAGTGATGGATTATATGAAAAGCATAGATCCCATGATAAAAGTGTGTGTATGACTCTTAGAGTTTGACAAATACTAGATTCAAATCTTAGTAGTGATATGAAAGCTGGACCTCCGACAAGAGAATCTAAGCATAACAAATGAAAGTTAAACTACTAGGAATCAAGAGGTATTTAGTGAGTAAAGGCGGAGGCTCCCCCTCAATCAATGAATCCTTTTTTTTTTTCTTTTTTTTTTCACAGCTTTTTCTTTTCTTTCTTTTGCACATCCTTTTTTTTTTGTTTCTTTCTTTTGCACATTTTTTCCTTTCTTTTGCACACTCATTGGCGGCTGACACGCTCAAGAGTATGGAAACCGAACCAGAGAAACATGGATATATTAAGGATGGTTTGGTTGGTGACTCTGAGGTAGCCTTTTCCTCATGCCTAGACTACAAAGAACAGAGGGGAAAGCCATGGAGATGCAAAAAGATGGAAGATGGTTAAGAGACTCAATATCACCCATGATATGCTAGTATAGGTCAATTCCTCAAGAAAAGCAAAAGATACAATGCCAGAAGTCCATAGAGAAAAAATAATCACTAAAGCGGAAGACTCCAATATTTGCTAATCCAAGAGTGTGTACAGAATGAGACATACTAATACAAAAACATACACTCCAAAATGAGTAATGACCACAGAAAGTACACACATATTAATATGTAATGTATATTCTTATCAATTCCAATATGCACCAAGAACATCTCAAAAAAATTTCAAGCTTGCAAAACCATACTAAGAAAATCTTTTTGGATTTTTTTTTTCTTTAACCAAAGCAAGACAAAAAACGAACATGCACACATTTTATTTTTATTTTTTATTTTTCTCATTAAAAAAAACACACAGAAATCCAAAAACTAAAACAAATAAACAAATTAACACAAGTCAAGTTTTCTCACCCAAACCGCTTTAGTATAAACAAAGTTGTGAGAATTGTGGTTTTTGGGTGGTGTCTTGACGTTATGGTTCCCTTCTTCTTCAATGAGAACCCGTCTTGACATGGTTTTCAACTTCCTATTCCTAGGTCTAGGTAAACACAACCTTTGTTCATGTTTGGTCTCAAGCAAATCAAAATAGCAAGGTTTATTATGACCCTTAACCTCCTTATGACCAATGAAGTGTCTCCTACCTCTTGAGATATTAGAATTTCTTCCATCTCTATGAGACATTCTCCCATGCAATTCATAACAATAAGGGCGAATATGACCATACATACCACAATGATGACAAATAAAAACAGGGTGTACCTTCTTTTCTTTTACCTTACCAACTCTAGGAAGTTTGAGAAGTCCATCCTTATGTTAAATTTTTTGTTCTCCCTTTCCTTGAGTTTTTGTATCATGAGATGTAGATGCACTCTGTTTTTGCTCTTTGTTATCACCAAACCCAATGCCACTCTTGTCAGAACAAATTTGTTAAGACCCAATAATATTGTCCAAAGTCTTTGATCCTCTGTTCTAAAGACCAATGGTTGCCATAACACTCTTGAGTTCTTCCTCTTTCTTGATCATTAGTTCTTCCAAAGCAACTTGAGACATCTCAAGAGATTCAATCTTTTCTTCATATGTTGCATAAATTTGTTGTAGCTCATTCCTCTCTGTCTCACAAGTCAAGAGTTTTGCACAAAGAGCTTGTTGATCATTAGCTATCTTGATGGCATCAATCCTAGCCTCAGAAATCTCTTCCTTTAGTTTGACATTCTCACTTTCACATGCTTTGAGTTTCGTTGTGAGTTTGTCATTTAATTTGAATAACTTAAGAGACTCCTTATACAACTTTTCATAAGCTTGCTCAAACTCTTCATCCTCACGAATTGAATCCATTATCACAAATCAAACAAGATCTCGTTCTAAAAGATTTTTTTTTAAAAAAAATAGAACGACCCGCTCTAATACCAATTGAAAAATCTAGAAACCCTAGATGTTGATTTGTGATTATGTACCAATTTTAAACAGAATATAACAATCCCAATCAAACAATCAAAGACAAATCGACACAACAATTTTACGTGAAAAAACCACAATTGGACACCTCTAACTGTGATTAAAAAACCATGGGCAACAGCCACAAAATAATCCACTAAGAAGATTTAAAGGAATTACACAGGTATACTCTCAATTACCTAGCGAATCCACGCCTAATTGAACCAACCTCTATGTGCCTCTTCCAACCCCGTCTTCACCTCGGAATTGTCTTTACGATGAGCCACTCCAGAATCCACCGAAGCTTCAGAATCCACCGAAGAACAATTCTCTCTCTCTTGTGTATAACAAACAAAACCTTTGATGTACTCTCTTTAAACCATGAGTTGAATACTCAATAAAACATCAAAGAAAACTAACAAAATATCCCCAGATATAAACCTTAAGAACCAAAAAGAAGATCTGGAGGAATTAATTTAGTTTTGGGAGAAAACCAACTATTTATAGAAAATTCAAAAGTAATCCTAGTTTTGGAAGAAATCCAATTACTTATAGAAATCCAAAAGTAATCCTAGTTTTGGAAGAAAATCAACTTCTTATAGAAATCCTTATCAAACGGGATTGCCAATAATAAAACCTAACAAAACCCATTCACTCATGCATTTAATTTGAACATTGGTTTATACTCATTGCATTGAAAAGTATCGTTTTGAGAAAAAAATGGTAAATACCATGGTGAATCTAGTTAGGGGAGTGGTTGTGGTTTTTATGTTGGCCTTTATGTCCATGGTGAAAGTCTAGAAACCTACATGGTTAGGTGTCGATTCTTCCGGTTAGTACCTGTAAAATGACTTTTGGTAGTGTTTGTATAGCCTACTTGCCGACATGTACCTAGAAATTCTCAGTGTGTGTATTTACTACTATGTTTTCTATTTTGACGGTTTATAAATGGAAAGATTATTCATAAATCCCATTTGGGAAAATGTTAGTCTATTTAATCTTACATGTTTTTTTTTATAAACCAATTAGTCTTTTTTATTTGTAGCATGTATTATTGATTTGATTTAGTAATATTAGAATTTACTTGTTTGCCCTTATTTGAGATTTGGTTTTGATGTTTTTTTTGGGATTTGGGTGTATGTAGGTAAGGTATGGTTTAACATTTTCATTTTTTTAGGGATTTCGTGAAGTGATTGTGGGGATTGTTGATGTTACCTACTTGGTGTTATCCTCCCATTGGCCCTCAACAATACTAACATTGCAAGAGATCCAAATAATCATAACGACATTAAATAAAAACAATGTGTCGGTTATATCATATACATGCATAACATCACATTTGCAATCACTGGTAACCCCCACACCCACGGAAATAATAACATTACATGAGACCCAACGAATCATAAAAACATTAACTAAAACACCATGCGTCTGTCACATTACGTACATGCACAACATCACATTTGGTGTCACTGGTAACCCCCAAAACCATGATGTTAACAACATCACCTAAAACCCCACATTACGCACCATTTAAACAACATCCCATTTCAAGCATCAACCTTGATATCGTATTGTTCCACAAACAACCAAAGTAACATCGAAGACACCCATACCTGTTGTCATTGTACCAATACACGATCAACTTTGCAACTGATGGATTGATGTGAAATCATCGATGTTATGTCGACAACATTAATCGCACTCTTAGATGTCCCAGTGCCCACGCCGCTTCACCTCTGTAAATTTGCTAGAAAGGGGTTTTGGATTTTTTAGGGTTTTGAAGGGGTTCTGTAATGTTATTTGGGGAATAAAGAATGCTAGGTTCAACGTTGCCAAATCCATCGTCCAACTCACACAAAATGAGGATCAACACTGCAACATCTACAAGGAAATGTTGAAGTTCCAATTTTTGAGCTTCCGTTTTGTTTGTAATGAAGGGAAAAGGAAAAACTTGATATAGTATGCTTTTGGACATTTTGATAACTACAACATCACCTAAACACCCAATTTACCCCTCCAAACAGCTAACCCACGCGTTACATTCGTGGGTTTAAGTGTAAATAACATTGACTTGGGACCTTTCAGTTTATAAAATAAATTGCAAGACTATATGGTTCAAACTATCTAAACTTGGGATTTATTGGTGTTTTTTCCTTTATAAATTGTGAATTGAACTATGGCACTGCATTGTTTAAAAAGGGAAAAACAGATGTTTTGGCATTGGCATTCATGTGCATTCATCATATGGCTTTGTTAAGTATCATACAGATTATTAAATTTATCTCTACTGGGTTTTGCTTACCCCATATGGAAAATAACTTTTGTTGGTGGTATACCTCCACCAAGGGGATAGCTTGGGAGGACATTGGTGCGAGACACTCATTTCTGTTTTGTATATTTGTTTTGTGTAAGCTTAGGGCTTTAATTGTATTGGGTTTGACCCACTTTTGTTGTAACCAAGCAATGTCTTGAAACTTCGTAGCGATTAGGTCATGAACTTATATTTATTTCCTTTTGTTCTATATATATCGGTCACATGCTATAGATTCATAATTTAGGATTGATGAATGTATTAATGCATGTGACATCTTTTGTAATATTTCAGGAAATCAATGAATGAATGATAGTTCTTGAAATGCTTTCGATATTAAATGATTAAGACTATTAAGCTTCTGCATATTTATTGAGAGTTATGAGGGTATCCGTTGTTATTATTTTTGGGGCGTTATACACAAACATACCAAGATTTGGATCTGTAACGCCCTGAAAATAATAACCACAATTCATTCCACAATATTAATTAAATAACAACATGTACCGAAATAATTTTCATTTCATTCATATGATTCTATTGTACAAAAGGATAACACATGCAATTATACATTCATAAGTTCTAACCCTGAATCTATAGCATGTGCCACAAATTAATGATATGAAAGAAAATATGAATGTATAGAAAAATGAAGCTCTTGGCTCCAAGTCCTCCCAAGCAATGACCTTAGCGGAGGCATATCATTAGCACCTAAAAATGGTTTTCCACATAAGGTGAGTCAAAGCCCAATAGAGATACTCTAACATAGTATATGAATCTTAACAAAGCTATAAGGTAAATGTATATGCAATGATCGTACCAAAACATTTTTATATCCCTTTCCAAAACCATGTAATACCAGGTTTATATCACAATTTATGAAATCATTTCTTTTACAATAGAAAATAGAGCAGTAGATACAATACTGAGAATCTCTAGGTACGTGTCTGCAAGTAGGCTATATAAGCACTATCAATTGCCATTTTTACCGGTACCAACAGGAAGGCTTAACACCTAACCGTGTGGGTTTCTAGACTTTCACCAATGACACACAGGCCAACATAGTACCACAACCACACCCCTATTCAGATTCACCAAGGTATTCTCCAATTTTTCTTTAAAAATATACATTTTCAATGTGTTAGGTATGCAATGATGCTTAATGCAAACAGATGAGAAATTAGTTTCAATTCTCCTAATTCTCATGCAATTTTTACAACAATTATAGCTATCCTCCACTGATAGCCCAAAATAGATAGATAATTTCCAATAAAGATAAATTTTTTAAAATTTCAAGATGGGAGTGATAATGCATATCCAACGCTACCATCATTATCGTTATTCCAATTTCATAAAACCTAACATCATTTCTATTTCCTCTTTACAAAATCAAATAATTCACATTTTAGGGTAAAATTCTCTTTATTTATAAATCAATTCCAAGGGTGAATATCTACCATTTTACCACAACTCAACCATATTTACAAATCCACAATCATTTCCAAAAAATCATTTTGAAAATTCATCTTTTGATTTCAAAGCCAAAACACTAGGTTTATCCAAAAGTCTCCAAATCACAATATTATTTAGAAAAGCAAATAACTCAGTTAAAAACTATACAAAAGTGTGGAGAAATCCTTACCTCGAAGCTAGAAGGCAAGAGAGAGACTGAAGAAATCCCAACGAAGCTGAAAATCAGCTTTGCTCCTATCAAATGGAAGCTCTACGTGAGCTCTACCTTTTTATCAAAGGGACTAGGGTGTAGAGATCAATGGATGATAGTATATTTGAAGGTAGGAGATGAGTTCTAGAGAGAGAGTGTGTAAATCTAGGTTCTTGGAATGTAAAAAGAGAGTGTGAGATAAGAAAATGACTCAAAAAGTGAGCTTTTCGGACTGATATACGTGCAAATCGCTCTAGTCGAGCAACCAAAAACAATAAGTGAGACCGCTCGAGCAAACAAAGTTATCGCTCGAGTGCACAGACACAAACGAAGACACTGCTTGAGCGTAAGAATAGTTGCTCGAGCGTACAACGCACCCTTCCCAATAGTTCAGGCCTGTAAAAGTTTGCTCAAGCGATGCTTCAGTAGTTTTGCAAATTGTAAAAAACTGCTCAAGCGTAATAAGTTTTGCTCGAGCAAACAAGCAAAATTTTGGGCAAAGACTCCTTTGAAAAATGAACTCCGAACTTGTTTGAAATGCAACCACAATGCTCACACAGCTCAATTCAACAATGAATAAGATAAACAAGGACATGAACAACCATCAAGACAAATAATCCCAGATTCAAAACAATAAACAGGTCGGGTCTGAACCAAAATTCTATAGGATCTATGCTCTTTTTCTTGAGCCATTCTTTGAGATGTTTAGCTATGAAATCTCTAGTTTCTTCCAATATACTTTCACCCTCCATTAAAAGATATGAAGCTTCATATAATGAAAGAAGTCCCTTAGTATCCTCACATAAAGACTTCTTGAAATTTCCAGACTTCTCCCTGAAACTACTAAAAACCTCTCTTGTAATGCCCCAACTTTTATTACTCGAATAATGTTACCTTTTTTCTTAAATTAGTTCATTTCAATAATAATAAACATCAAAGGTGTGGGAGCCAGAAAAATATCCCAGCTATAAAAGTAAAATATCCTAAATAACTATTATCCATCCCCTATAAAAGGAAGGGATCCCATACACAAGAGGCATGCCTTTCTTCTCTACACTCCACACACAACACTCTCGACTATCTCTTCATTCATTCTAACTTTATTATTGAAGTGTCTCCGGCCGGCAACCTCGGTTGGGTGGCGTCGACTATGTTTATCTTTACAGATTACAGCATCCAAGCTCATCTTTTCGTTAGATCTCCTCAACAATCCATGTGAGAGGATTTTCTGGGTCTCACAATTGGCACTGTCTATGGGGAGCGAAGGAGTTCAACAAAGAGATTAACATCTAACTTGAATTGGTAGGTATGATTTATAAGTTGCTTGTGCTCTGATTAATGATGACAGTATACTGTTCACCATTAGTATAAAATCACGAATGACAAGAATCATTCTTTCCAACAACAAAGATATATTAAAAGTTTAATAAATATGTGCATGTATGTATTGCAATTTTATTGCGTCTCTATTTTCTCTTTCTAGAAGTTGGTCTACACTTATCTTGGTAAGAACGTTTTCTCGACAATTCCATGAAGGTGCTTAGCCAAAGTCATAGATGAGTGTTTATTTATTTATTTATTCTTTGTTTCTCAAAACTTATCTTAAGGTTATATATATACATTCATACTCATAGATTGTGTCCACCCTTTATGGAGTTTATAGATATATATGCATATATATTTTTGCTTCTAGAGACTTGACATTCTCTCTAGAAGAAGTTTTGGCAACACAAAAGGTCAATCTACCTATTCCAGCCAAAATATTTGTTGTGGGCTATCCGTTAACAGTAAGTCATTGCCTCTGACCAAAAGCAAATCTGTCGAGTAACCACAATTCCGTCGCCGAGAATAATATTTTGCACAAACACAGCCCCCACTAACTCGAACTCAACTAATTCTGCTTGAACTCAAAGGTGGCCCTCTCAACTACAAGGTGGCTAAACTCAGCATCACCATTGGTCGCTGATACTTATCTATCTTCCTCGACAATAATGGCAGCATCAAATTTACTTGCTACACCATCATCTCCTTAGTGGGACTGCAGCGTGGGAATCACCACATCAAACATTCCTGCCCCATTATCTACGTTATTCGGCTAACAACATTATTTGTCAACTTTATATGACAACATTTTTCAGCTAACAACATTATGTCAACTTATTCAACAACAGTATTTATCGACAACAGTATTCATATTAGCATTATAAATGCTACATGCATCTTATCCACTCGGCTTATTCAGCTTTGGCAACTTATTTGGCAAAAATTATATCACAATATTTCTTGTTCGACACATTATTTGGTGCTCGACACGGACATGTTACTCGGCACATTCTTTGGCAACTACAGCTTACAATATTATTTCACAACATTATTCGGCAACATTGCAACTTATTTGGCACTAATATCTCGGCATAGAACTAGCATCTCGACTTGTCGAAATCCACATCTGAACATACCACAGGATTCGTATCGGCTTAATAAGTCCAAACCCACCAAACCGAGGAACCAAGAAATAACCCAAGTCTGCCGAAAGTTGTGAAACGGATCACACGTGCCGAAAATTGAAATTTTAAAGCTATCACACTCAAGTTTTGACCATACCGGTATGAAGTACTCATTGAGACGAGTCCAACACAACAAATCGCGTTGAAATCGGAGCTAAAACGATGCCGTACGGGCCGGTTAAAGTTTGCCTGGAGTTAACGAATTTGCTGTGGACGATGAACCAGCAAGCCATGCAAGAGAAGTTGTCCGGTGCTTCGCGGCGCACAATTCTCAACTGTTCTGAGCCATCAGCTCGATTTTGGCTACAATTACGCCATCAAGAGTCCGATTACAGCAATCCAATGGTCATTTCCAACTATTTGGAGCCTTCTGAACCATCCGTATGGTCTAATTTTGCAAATTCTGAGTCTCATATTGTGATCAATACATCTGCCAATCGGGAACATTAAATGAAAAATCAACGGTCAAATCATATCTGATCGGCATGCAATTTTAGCAGTAGGATCTTGGGGCTAGGAAATGATCCTTCGTCTTCCTTGATCAGTCATTTTGTTACCTTGACCATTTATTGCCCACTGAGATATCTTAGTCACTTTTTCACTTTCAAATTGGGGCATATCAGTTGATTAACATCTCGGCACCTCTGCTATACTCGGCCGACTTGGTAGAAATTTGCTTGCGTTACAAACTACTGCTCCTTTTCACACAGCTCCAAGCTCATGACAGTTTTTGGGCAATACACTCATACTACACATTCGGCAGAGTTCTTCGCATATTTTTGTATGTCGTCATTGTTATAGATTTTATAGTACAGATTTTCTCTTTTTTTGTGACTTATACCACACACTCGGTAGTTCTTTACATATTTTTGCATGCCACAAGCGTTATAGCCTTTATAGCTTTCCACTTTTTTGTGGCTGATATTTTTGTATAATTTGGTACAAGCAATCATTGACACGGATTATTATTCTTGCAATGTTTGCCATTGATCGCCGCCTGACACAAACAAAGGCCTCCATAATGGAGCTCTTCGTACTCGACACATAGCAATATCATTTTTGCACTCGGCAATACACTACACCCTCACCCGGGGGTCATAATACCGCGGCTTAGACCCTCACTCGAGGGTTGTAATACCATGGCTTACACCCTCACCCGGGGGTTATAGTACTGTAGCCGAACTATAAGGGTAAAATGTCCAACGTTTTCTTTCTCAAGTAACCTAACATCTATGAGCACAGTGTAGTTTGCCAACAAAAACTCTCATTTCTTCTATTGCAAACAATGAAAGTTTCAGAGCAATCATACATTCACACATACATACAATCATATATTCACATATACATACAGTCATACATGCATTCATTCGGGCATTTGTTCATTTGTTTTGTTCCTGAATATATGTATCCACAATGCTTTTTCTAGGGGATTTAATATTTATTCAAGCAACATCGCTCGGCAATGCACTTCAGAAGTAAGACCTACATCAGCTATGCACTGTTTATGCCACGAACTCAGAACAAAAAACTTCCACTTCTTGTGTCAAAGAAAGCGAAAGTTTTGGGGCTATTGTGGGAGCCAGAAAAATATCCCAACTATAGGAGTAAAATATCCTAAATAACTATTATCCATCCCCTATGAAAGGAGGGGATCCCATGCACAAGTGGTATGCCTTTCTTTTCTACACTCCACACACAACACTCTTGACTATCTCTTCATTCATGGATTCTAACTTTATCATCAGAGTGTCTCCGGTGGACAACCCCGGTTGGGTGGCACTGACTATGTTTATCCTTACAGATTATAGCATCCAAGCTTATCTCTTCGTTGGATCTCCTCAACAATTCATGTGAGAGGATTTTCTGGGTCTCACAGAAGGTATTTAGGAAGGAATAAATTACAATGTCCTCTATTGTGTACATGTAATGAAATACAATACATGTCCATAGGCATTACGTTATCAATTACAAAATAACGAAATATCTAAAAGGGATTAACCTTTTTTACAACACATTGGCATTCTGCCTGCATTTAAAAGGCCCCATGGCCAACAATTAATAGACTTCAAGTCTCACGCAACTATTTACTCCATACCTAAAAAATGATTAGTAATGTGGAATGAACACAAAGATCCAGCAAGAATCCCAATAATCCTAAACAATAGCAACATATAGATAGCTATGATCATGAATACTCTACGTATATATATATATATGAAATGTGACATTTCAAAATATACTTATATAAATACTATTTTTCAAAAGATCCTCTTTAACATAACAAAAAAAAAAAAGATTAGTTCTTACCTTTCAAAACTTTTCATTTGCGTAACGCCCTCAAAATATTAACAATAAAATTAGATGAAATAGACAAACCTAACATGCAATCCTACTTTGATGGACCAACTCCTTCAATTAGTATTTCATTTCAGGGAAAGAGTTTACAAAAGAAATGTTCACATGCAATACATATTCACCCCTTAAAAGATGAATCCATAGCATGTGCAACTGTAAGGAAGAAAAGAAATGAGCAATAAAGTAAATGCCCTGAGGCTACAAGTTCTGAGGCTTAAGCCCAGTTACACAAAAATGTTATTAACTCAACAAATAAAGCCCATGGCTTGCGTTAACATCATACAAAAACGGAGAGTCTCTTGGTCTCAACACATTCTACGCTTTCAACTAGGCAGAATCATTGCATTCTTTCCTACACAATTCCACTAGGAATGAGCACAAAGCCTAGTAGAAATATCTTCACAAAGTATATACATTTAAGAGCAATCTCATATAGTATATGAGTGCAGTGCTATTCCATGTTCAAATGTCAAAGTTTTGTATCTCTTTTGAAATACATGCAATAGTTCATTCAGGGTTCATTTTCTTCATAAAAATCAAGATTTAAACAATGGGGTAGTAAATACGATTCAGGTAA
The DNA here is from genome assembly GCA_025200525.1 of Camellia lanceoleosa. NCBI lineage: Eukaryota > Viridiplantae > Streptophyta > Magnoliopsida > Ericales > Theaceae > Camellia > Camellia lanceoleosa. Next base: position 112,702,144 of record CM045770.1, on the reverse strand, counting down.
TTCCCTAGGGCTAGTGTTTGTAAGTAGATGTATCAAGCACTACCAAAATCTTACCTTACTGGCTACTAACTGGAGGGGTTAGGCATCTACACGTGTGTTTTTGGTCTTACACCAAGGACACTCATGCCAACTTAATTTCCAATCTACACTCTTTAACCGGACTTACCAAACATATTTATCCCGAAATATTTTCATTAACAACAATTGTCTTTCTCGAACCAAGAATTTATTTCAAAGTTAAGATCACAGGTGAACAAAATTCAAGATAATGCAAATGAATCAATGAGAATTGACTATATATAAATATCTTTTTTATATAATATCACTAGCATTTCTCACATTTGCTCAAGTATAACTTCCATGATTTAATAATTCTCAAAATCATAGCAAGGTACAAATCCATGTGACATATGAGATTCCCACATATTCATAATCAACATTCATCATTCAATTTTTCCAAAGTGCCAATATGCACATCCCATGTTTCCATAATTGTTCAACAAAAATTTTCATCTCTTTTCATGAATGCCTCAACAATATAACAACCTAGAAAGTTTTCTTCAATTTCTCAAGAGATTTATCATCAATTTCATAAATATTACATCAATTTCACTTTTTTCCAATATTTCCAAAATCTAGGGTTTTATCAAAATAGGATTTTTCCTTTATTTTCAAAATACTACAAACAAACATCCCAAAATAGTTCATAGTATATCCAAAATAATTTATCTTGGACCAAGTCATGAGAAAAAATACATTTCTCTCATATATATATATATATATATATTTCTAGATTCAACATCCAAAAATCAATCTAGACTAGAAAACATAGTGAAAAGGACAAGATATGCCAAAAACCGTATGTATAACTCAAAGAACATCCCTACCTTAAGGCATTGAGAAGAAATGATGAAAAGTTCCGAAACCAACGGTGTTGAAATCCAATCTCCACCATAGACCTCGTAGCTTCGACGAGCTCTCCTAATTTAAAGAAGGCACCAAGGTTAAAATCTCAATGGATAATGAGAGATCAAAGAGTAAATGAAGTGGGTTTGAGGGTTTCTAGAGAAAGATGAGAGAAAAGAGAGTGAGAGTTAATGTAGAGAGAGAGAGTGTGTGAAGTGAAAAGTGATGAAAAAGTGAGTAAGGCTTAACTTTTGAAGTGATTTGACTCAATTTTCAAAGCTAACAGTCAATAGATTGCGCGAGCGACCAATTGTGCACTTGAGCGAACAATTCAATTTGAAAGACAGTTTAATTTGAAAGACGGCTCGAGCAATGAAACTCGTGCTTGAGCGAAAAACACCCACTCCTAGAAGCTCCATTCCCTCTGCAAAAGACCACTCGAGTGAAGAACTCATGCTCCCAGAAGTTCAGACTGCAAACCAAAGTACTAGAAGGTCGATTTCACCGCTCGAGCGACCAAAAGACCACTCGAGCGGTCTCAACCTAAAAGTGAAACTAAAAACTACCAAAACATTGGCCAACCTTCTCGGTTCCTCTCCAACACTAAAAAGTGGAAGATGACATCTCAGAATACATAAGGATGTACCTAACGGAACAACCACAAGGGGGAATGGATAACAACACAAGTGTCAAAAGGTTTAACAATGAAGAAGACACACAAAGGGACAGAGATTACCAAAAATGCATTCAATTACTTTAAAGGAGTCGGGACATCACCATTTGCATTTAAAGAAATCTCAACCATTCATCACATTACCACGATCTCCTAAGATCGATCTAAACAATATACTCGTCCTACATTCTAACTCATTACGGCTACAAGGACAATTACTATATATTATGGCCTTAAGCACAAGTGTAAAATGAACGTTCACAAATACATGTATATATAAGTAAAAATAGACGTGTCTACACGCATTACCATATTTTACCGGTCACAAGCACGAAAGCCAATAATGCATCCCTTCTTATCATAATACAAATATGAAGATACACTTCGCATAATTAACATATAATGGACCCCGACTTCATCAAGCCATAACCACCACAACCCACTTTATCAGGAACGAGCTGGAGGGGAGAGGAACCCATTTCAAAGCACCAAACTTTACCGGTCCTCAAGCCGAAGGGGAGATGAACTTGTTCATACTTTATTGGGCACGAATCGGAGGGGAGAGGAACCATGTCAAAGCGCCAAACTTTACCGGGCGCAAATTCGGAGGGGAGAGGAACCTATATCAATGTGCACTTTCATTCCACTCAACAATTGGCACATTATTCCAAGTTTCACAAATTATTCAACAACGCCAATACCATCCTTTACTGATGACCAATGACACAACCTCATAAACAACATTAATTCAACTTCCAATTCTCATTGTTTTCAAAACTCATAATTAAAGTCTCTTTCATCACTACTATCACATCTTTATGATTCAATTCAAAATATGCAAATTTCGTTCAACAAGTAGTAATTTGTCACGAATACAACTATTCACTTGTTGCAAAGAAAAATCGTCAGCTCCTCGTACTTCTCATTTTACAAAAGTATATAAATGTTTTATTAATTTTCAAAATTTATTTTTCCTTCTCTTCAAACTCCCAATACCCATAACAAATCGTCATATCTTTCTCATTAATTATCAAAACTCAACTACTAATTTATTTTCATAATCCAACACATATGTAACACAAATTAATCCTATTTCTCAAACAAATAAATAACCAAAGGATTTTGGGCATTTCATCACAACCCTCATAAACGAGATTAACCAATCCACAAATCTTTCAATACAAATAACATTTACCAATACCCTTTTTATTTCTTTCAAATTCTGATTTTTCGACAATTATTGCAAGTTAACAATTATAAAACCATAAATAACAATTAACACAAATTAAATTCATGATGACTTTCTTTATTGTCTTACATACCCATTTTCATATTTTTTAATACACAATATCCCATATGATTCAAATAAAATCAAATCACCAATTTTTTCCTCTTTCTCATAACCCATAAATAATTAATTAGGGCTTTTTACTCTGATCCTTTTAAACATGTTCCTCAAACAATACAATCTCATATATTCACAAAAAAACATAAGATTTAACTCTAGATTATAAAATCCTAACCCTCATCATATGCTTTTCAAAAATACCCAACAAATTAAGGTAGCGTTTGGTAGAGTTTTGTAAATATGATTTGAGAGTATTAGTTGTATTTTGAGTTTGTGTGTTGTGGAATTATGATTTGAGTGTAGAAAATTTGTTTGCTAAAGAGTTTTGAAAAGAGTTTTGATTTGAGTGGGAAATTGTTGATGTGACATTTGATATGCGATACAAAAATTTACAACTCATAACTAAACATACAACTCAAAATTATTTTAAAGTACATAAAAATTTTAAAAATTTCAAAAAATATTTTTTTTGATTATATAAATCAATGGCAAAAATAAAAAATAAAAAAAATTCACTATTCCGGTCAACCGGTCGGACGACCGGCTGGACGTCCCCCGTCAGGCAAAATTTTCAAAAAAAAAAGAAAAACATGTCTGTCAAAACAGAAAACCGCAGGTGTTCTGTGCAGAGTTTTGGAATCAACGTTTGAGAACACTAACCAAACACCATACTTGAATTAAGGTGTGGAATCATGATTTGAATTCACAACCAAACAGAGCCTAAGTTTTTAATGCAATAAAAACTACCACATGTTTATCTATAACGCGATATTGAAAATGAGCAAAGAAATCCCTATCTCAGAGAGAAGAGGAAAAAACTTTAAAAATCAACTTCGTCGGAATTTGATCTCCATCGGTCAAAACATAGCCCTCGAGACATTCGTCATTTTTGTATAAGGAACTAGTATCAAAATCTCGCTTGATCTTTGTAGATCGAAGAAAATTTGAAATTTGGTAAGAGTTTAGAGAGAAGGGAGATAAAAGAGAAGTTAGGGAGAGAGAGAGAGTGTGTGTGTATGTGTGTGTGTGTGTGTGTGTGTGCGTGTGATGAGAAATGGTCAAAAAGAGAGAGATTGATCTGATTTGAATGAAAAGAGAACAAAAATCGTTGTCTAGACGTGCAAAATCTGCTCGTGCGGATTTCAAAACCACTCGTACTGATCAACTTAGGGAAAAATGGCTTTCTCGCGAGAATTCAAATTTCCGCTCATGCGAATTTGACCAGACAGCTTTTGCTAGGTGACTTTAAACAAGCGTATCTCCCTCTTTCAAAAACAGAATATTGTTAATCTTGTGTCTAAATTGAAGCCCCGGAAGCTTTCCAACGGTTCTAATGTCACATCAAGGTTCAAAATGTGGAGAAACAAAAAGGCAAAAGAGTGAACATTACTCAAAACAAATATTTGAATCTGGCATTCTTGGTCTAATCTTGTCCAACCAACAAGTTAACTCATCAATCAAGGCTCCAAACAATGAGGAGGAGGTTCCAATTATAATAACTAAAAGGTCAATGCAACCCATAACTTTTCAAAAGTCCAAAAAAAAATAAAATATATAAGTATAGAGTAATGGTTACCACATAACATAAACAAGTCGGGATTAAGACCTTGGACACTACATCTACAACTAAGAAAGTGTTTTTAATAAGTTTTTCTATTCGTATAGAAACTGATCATAGAACCTAGAATTATTATTATTATTTTTAATTACTAATTGCACTGATATAAGCACCTAATTAGTAGTATTGACCAGAATATGTTGTAGTGTAGTTGTATATCAGGAATCAGGTGATGCAGTCATGAATTTTTAAAAATCATTATCTATGAAAAAAATATTTATGTTGGCGATTGTGGATCTTGATTAGTATATTGTATACTTTACCACACATGTTCATGGATCCAACTAAAGGCATTGTTATTGTAATAAAATTTAAGTGCGTACGTTTGAGGTTGTAATTGCACGAAAAATACCTTGCAAGGAGGAATGGTGCATTTCAAATGTTGCTAAATGTTGCCAACTCCTATATATTATTAGTTGATAGATGTGGTATTAATTTTGTTAACATGACTGTTGTATACATTATGCTCTTTTAAGCCTTTAGATTCAATAAGGGTATTTTCATTCAAATAAAACGTACTCTTGGAAAACTTATATTAGTAATACTATTTTTGTGTCCTTGCATTTGTAAAGACTTATAATGGAGACCCCTACAAATTTTGAACACCATAATTCTAAATTTGCTAAATTTAAGTATTAAAAGTAAATTAATAATAATTTGATGCCAGTGACAAAACACTTTCAACTTAGAAACCGAATGATGTGACGCCGATCGTAGATGATAGAAGGCAAATCGGCAAAGTCATTTTCAAATTTCAAAGAAATTTGGAGAGTATACGAAGCAATTTTTTCTAATGTGAAGTTGGTGATATTGTTTGAATAACACAATAACCTCCAAGGGTGTTTTAGTAACTATAACATCAATGGGGGGTAATTCTATTTTCACATACTAAATTCCTTCAGAGCACACACTTCATGAATACTTTCTCAGAGCACACATCAAAAATAAAAATATTCTCAGTACACATCTCTTCATTCCAACAATGCTCTTATTTTTTATTTTCAAAATCCTATTTTTTTTTTTATTTTTATCCACTTGTTCTTCTTCTTCCGAAAAACTTGGAATGACGCTGCTACCGTTGCCGTTGCCATTGCCGCTACCACCACCACTCTTAGCCCTCCATTGCCACCGCTACTCTTAGCCCATCCTCACTTTAGCCTAAACCACCCTAATATAACCTTGCTACCTACCATTTATTCAAAACCCTAACCTCTACGACCTTCTCTGCCACGATCCCAGCCTCTACAAATCTTTTTTTTACCGTGAACCCAACATTTGCAAATCCTAGATCCGTTTGAAGGTTGATATCCAACCAAACCCTATATGTTCGGATGTGTATTGGGAAAATAGAAAACGATAAAGATTTGTCCTAAATGATAATTTAATTAAAGGATAAAAATGTGATTTTGAAGAAATTCATGAAGTGTGTGTCCTAAAGGGATTTAGTGTGTGGAAATAGAATTGCTCATCAATGGGATTTATTGGAACATAAGAAAACAATTTGGATTAAGTGAAACATAAGTAGGTGAAGAGAGATTTATGAAAAAGTACCTCTATAATTTATTCTTTAACTTAAAGCAAGATTTATCTATTTAAGGGGAATGGGTTCAATGAGCAACAAAGTGACACGTTCTTTGTTCTTCCCTCCAATATCATGTCCATGGCCATCTCCATGTTGATACATGAATTGGGAAACCCTAGCCATGTTTGTTACAATCTCAACAAAAGTGCCATTGATGGAAGAGTCCACAACACGAGCTTCATTGATCTTCTTCCATGCCTCACTAATCAAATAGTTTATGTGTTCTTTGGCATCTTCTGCAGAAACACCAGTTTCATGCATGTAAATTTGGATTGATTTAGGAATGTCACCTCGTTTTACCTCTTCCTAAACAAATCAAGAAGAAATTGCAGATCAATAGGTGTTAGTAAAGAAAAAGGAATTGCAAGTAACTTTATGAAGCACTTAGGTTGATATAAGAGATATGTATTGCTCTAATTGGACTAGAGGATCCAATTTAGGGCAATTTGGACCCATCTCGGGTTCATCTCGGTGATCTGAACCGCTTATTTTTTTATACCTTCCGAGTAGATCATCCATGAAAAAAACACGTCGAACGGATATTGGTAGTAACATATTTGGATCACATTTGTCTGTTAAAAAAATAGGCTGTCTATTCTCAAGATTATACTTGTCATTTATTTTTTTAAAAAGGAAAACGTGATCCAACCATGTGACTAACAATATCTGATCAATTGAATTTTTTGTATTAATAATCTACTCAAAAGACACTAAAAGTTAAACAATTTAGATTATCAAGATAGACTCAACACGGGCCAAAATTGCTCTATATTAAACCCTCTAGTCTAATTAGAGAACTTGAAAGAAGCCCAATCCAATTAGTTTACACACCCATGATGTTCCCAAATCATCTGCAAGTCTTGCAACCATTGATGACCACTTAATTATGTCATCGCACTTTTCTATGCATTCCAACTCCTCGTTGGTTATGGCATTTGTACTTAGAAAATAAGCATGTGTTAGTAGAGTAGGAATAGAGGATGAAGTCCATGCATGGTCAAGGTACTCCTCGAGTGTTGGCATGTATCCACTGTGAGACCATCTTGCTTCCTTCATGTAACATTGACATAAATCTCGCCACTACAACATTTCAAAAAGCAAATTATATTCTTTATATTTTTCCTCATGTCAATTTGGTCTGCAATTTAAATTGTATTGATTTTGTTCTTCAATTTTTTTTTTTATATTGTGTGGATTTAGTCTTATTAATAACATCCATTAAGAAATTGAATAGAAAAAAAAGGACGAAATGACCCATTCGAAAAGAAATAGATCATTTTAAATTAGATGACAACCTTTCAATCACTTTGAAGAGAATGAATGAACTATTTTGTTCCTTTTCATTCTATTTTTCAAATGGACATTATCAATTGACTTAATTGACACTCTTTGAAAATTTTCAAGATAAAATTGATACCACGAGAACTATAAGAATTAAATTGACATAAGAAATAAATTTCATAGACTAATGAAAAAAAACATTTGAGCACTTTTTTTTTTTTTTTTTTCCTTGATAAAATTGAGCATGGATTTAGTAAGCTAATATACAGCATTTGTTTGAATGTGATCAAGTAATTATATGGTAGTTTGCTTAAATAAGATATAAAAAAGGATGTGGGTACCTTGTTTTTAAGGTATGGGAGGATATGGACACCATGTTCCTTAAGAGTGACATAAGCCATTTCATTAATGGTATTGAATAAACCAAGGAAGCATATCTTCATATAGTCTGGAAATTGTTCAGCTGCATTGACATCCCATCTGAGATGCAAAAGTATTTTTAAAATTTTGTGTTAAAAACTTAAATAATTTTTTTTACTTGTACAAAAAATAATTATAGAATCAAATAAATTCTCTCATATAAGTGTGGAAGCTGACAAAAAAGTGAAATCTACCTCATATGAGAGAAGATTATGTTTGATTTTGTAATCAATAAATGTCTGTTTAGACTTTTTAAAACTTAGAAAGTCCAGAAATTGTTCCATTGCATTAACATCTCATCTGAGATGCATAAGTGTTTTCAAAATTTTGTGATAGAAACTTAAATAATTCTTCAACTTATGTATAAACTAATCACAGAATCAAACATAACCTAAATCTATTATGAGTGAAAAAATTATGTCTGATTTTATGATCGATTTTTATACTATTAGACTTTTTCAAACTTTCATGGTCACCTAAGAGCAAATATTAAGAAGGAATGACATTCCCTACTTGTACCAACCTGTCAATGGCATTGGTGAAAAGTTGGAGTTCATCCAAGGTACCATAAGCATCATAAACATCATCAACACATGTTGCCAATATATTGATCCTTGTTTCCATGCTCCTAAAATTTTGGAACTTAGGCTCAAAAGCCTCTCCCAGAGACCATAAATAATTCTCCACCACCCTGTCCCTAACAAAGGGCAACTTTTCCCCCCAACCTGTGCTTTCCCACCACCTATTAATTATTAAGTAAAGTATGTAGAAAGATAAAATCAGTAATAATATATAAATAAATAATTTAATAAAAAAATAATAATGTAACAAATTTTGGTCTTACCATTTTAAACGTGACTTATTATTTTAAAAATGTCATTATCACATATTTCGGTTGAGAATTGTGTATAGAGCTATTAAACAAATCAAGTTACTTAAACTCGAATTCGACTTGTGTTCAATTCATCAAAAACTCATTTAAAATCAGTTTATTACGTAAACAAACAAAACTTGAACACATTTTGAAACGCGTTAAGTTTTAAAACCAAGAATAAACAACCTACTGCTCAACTCAATAAATTTAAATGGTAAGTTACACTTTGCTCCATTTATGTTTGACTACTTTCCCACTTTGGCCCTTAAAGTTTATTTTTTGCCACTTTGGCCTATTAAAACTTAGACAGAAAATGACACATTAATAGTCACGTGGTATAAAAATATTTTATTATATATGACTAACACCTCTGACATAAATTTAAACTTCAATATAATAATATATTTTTTTTATATTATGTGATAGTTATTGTGACCTTTTTTTAATTTAATTTTGAATAGAAGTTAGCTTTAGAAGTAAAGTGAAAAAAGTTTGAAACATGAAGGGCCAAAATAAGAAAAACAAGCTTTAAGGGCCAAAGTGGAAAAATGTCCAAATATAAAAAGGGGAAAGTGTAATAACCAGAATTTATATGCACCATAAACAAAATTAAATCAAATTACTAGATCTCAGTTTGTTGTCGGCTTTATTAAAACTCGCTTTGAGAGAGGATAAACAAGTCAAATTTAAACACATTTTAAGTCAAATTTTCAAACCAAATTGAAACAGCCTATTACTCGACTCATTTGGTATCCTAATTGTATATAACAATTTAAAAAATAGATTTTTTTTGGATAAAATAAAATACATTAAATTGAGTAATAAGTTGTTCCAATTTGGTAATAATACAAATGAAACTATCACATCATTCTGATGCAAAATTCTACATAAATATTCTAGTAGAATAGCATTTTCCTATGGTTTAATTCTATTTCATGGAAGTGATCTTTTACCTTGATGCATGCTTTAGGTCTTCTTGGTGAATTGCTTGTAAGATGTTGAAATCCAATTTGGCAAACTCAAGGAACTTGGCATTCATGTCCAATCTCCTCTCATATGCATCAATGAACCACCTTGCCTCCATTCTTGGCGTTGCCCAATGTAATGGGAGCTCCAAAGCATGACTCACAAGCATGCCAAGATTTGGATCTATGCTCTCCTTCTTGAGCCATTCTTTGAGATGTTTAGCTGTGAAATCTCTAGCTTCTTCCAATATACTTTCATCCTCCATTAAAAGATATGAAGCTTCATACAATGAAAGAAGTCCCTTAGTATCCTCACATAAAGACTTCTTGAAGTTCCCAAACTTGTCCCTGAAAGTATTAAAAACCTCTGCAAGCAAGCAAGTGTTTGTAATCAGTTTTTCAATTTGTACAGAAATTGATCATAGAACCTAGAATTTTTCTTATTGTTTTTAATTAGTAATTGCACTGATATAAGCAGCAACGTTTTAAATAGTAACATTGGGAAAAAATTGGTATATGTCATGTAGTTGTATGCAGAGTATATATCCAATGATAAGTCTTATAAATTGGACATTGCAGTCGTAAGTTTTTAAAAATCATTAACCGTGAAACATATTTACATTGAGATTGTAGAGCTTGATTAGTATTGTATACTTTATCACAACCATTAACTAAAGTTATTATAATAATTTTTTGACATTAAACCTAACACACATACCCATATGAATTTGGGGATGCTGCTCCGCACCCCTCTGCGGCGAAATGGGCCCATTTCGGAACCCATTTTGATAATCCAAACTGTTCACATTTTAAAATATATTAAGTAGAACATGTATGCAAAAAATTAAGTTATTGGATATCGTTTACCTATTCATTCACTCGCATTTGTATTCATTTTAATACTTTAAATCACAATTATTATTTATTTTTGTAGATAGAAATGTGAGTGGATGAATAGGTAAACGATATCCGATTAACCTAATTTTTTACAGACATGTTCTACTTGATATATTCTAAAATGTGAACTGTCTGAATTACTAAAATAGATCCCGAAATGAGCCCATTTAACTGCATAACAAATGCTGCTGCGCACCTATCACAACAGCATCCCCAATCCCCATACATATAATTTATTAGTATTGTGTTGTACACTTTACCACACAAATATTCACGGATCTAACTAAAGTTATTATAATAATTTATTGACGTCAACCTAATAATTTATTGGCCCTTAATTTTTATTTTTTATCTTTTTTTTTTCATTTTGGTCATTTGTGTTTCAAAATTTTCTTAATTTACTCCAAAAGTTAATTTATTTTTAAAATTAGACAAAAAATAATACATTGATAATCATGTGCATAAAAATAATTTATTATATATATTAATCTTATGGTTTGATTTTCATAATGTCTAAAATATTATAAGATAAATTATAATTTTTTAATATACATAGCTTACAACAATTTAACACAAAATATGAAAATGAATTTTATCATATTAATACAAGTTGCACCGATTGAAAAATATTTAAGTCTACTATACATCTTTTATATATATTTATATAAAATATAATAATAATAAAAGGAAAAGATCGACAAAACCACGTGGTGGCTTGTACATCATTTCAAATTCATTTCCATCTTAGTATTTAGTGGGTTTGATTTCAATTTTTTAAATTTAATTTTTGAAAAATTGAATTTTTTTTTATTTTTAGTGAGTATTTTTAAAATTTTAAATAATTGTTGTACTATTTTAGATATACCTTACTTAGATGTATCTGAATAGTAAAATATTTATGAAAAAATATTTTAAAAAATTAATAAATACATAAAAAAAAATGCACTGAATTTTTATATTTTTAATATTTAGTGAATTTTTTTTAAAAAAAATTTCACAAATATTATAATTTTAAGTGTATTTTTGTTAAATATGTCTAAAAATTTAAAAAAATTACTTAAAATATTAAAAAAGTTCAGTGAAAACAAAAATATATAAAAAATGAATTTTTTTTAAAAACTTTTGGTTTGTTTTTCAGAAAAATAGAATTGTATTATGAGTTTGTGAGTTTTGGAATTATGATTTGAAAAGAGTTTTGAATTTTTTATGTGATATATAAAATGAGAAAAGTTGTTTGATTATGAATTTTGAAAAGAGTTTTCAAAACTTAATTGAAAAACTTATAACTCATAACCAAACATACAACTCAAAATTCTACTGAAAATTCTACTCAAAATTTATAACCAAACTCTTTTTAAAATTCAATTGAAAAAAATAATTTTTATGCTCAAAAAATGTCAAAAACATATATATTTTTTTCCTCAAATAATAGGTGGCGATTGGCAATTGGAAAAAAAAAAAAAGAAAAAAAAGTACGGTTTCGATCAACCGGCCGGACATCCGGGGAGGATGTCCGAGTGGACAACCGAGTAAACCAAAAATTTAAAAACTGTTTGATTTACCAAACATGTTTTCAAAATATGTTTTGAAATTAATTTAAAATTATGATTTAAAAATTTTAACCAAACATAACATTAGAATATAAAAATAAAATTGATTCTAAAAAGTTAAATCAAACACAGACGAAATTTTTTTAAAAATAAATTTTATAAACTTTAATCAAACAGAGTAATTAATTTTCCTTTCCGTGGGGTGTTGTACATTATTTTTCTTTTCCTTTCCTTTCCTTTCCTTTTTTGGGACAAAACCACGTGGTGGTTTCCTTTTTTTTGCAGTACTTCCCTTTTTTGGGACAAAACCACGTGGTGGGTTGTACATCATTTCAAATTCATTTCCATCTTATTTTTCCTTTCCTTTATTTTTTGTGTGGTAAACCTGGCATTGTGTTGTATTATTTATTTATTTATTTTTATTTTTGTCAAGAATGGAAGAGTGCAATAGTTAGTAAATTCAAATGGAAGCAGGAATAAGTAGGGGTGCAATTCGGGCGGGTTCAATTCGAGCAACTCGAGCTCAGTTCGAGATTTTTTAGGATTTGAGCAACTATATCTTGTAATCTGGACGGGCCTAGACAGATTTTTGATGCCCTAATTGTAATTCGGACCGGGCTTAGGCAGAACTAACGGCCAACCCGAACAACTCGAACCCAAATTAAATTTAATATATTATATAAATTATATAATATATAATATATAATATATATAATTTAATAAATTATATAATATATATAAATTAAGTAAAAGAGTTAGTCTTAATTTTTAATTTTTATTTTTTGGTGACCAGAAAATAACTTTGAATAATTCTTAATTCTTTGTTAATTATCAATTTTACCTACAGGTTTCAAAACAAATCTACCTACAAGTTTCTGGGCAATTCGGGCTAACCCGAGTTCAAAATACAAAGCTTTGGCCGGGCTTGGGCAGCAAAGCTCGGGTTCATATTCGGGCTTGGGCACTGCTCTGGGCAATTCGGGTCGGACTTGGACAGACCCCCAACCCGACCGAATCCGCCCGAGTTACACCCCTAGGAATAAGGAAAGAAAGAGGTTCAACGGCTATACCTTTTGATAAGAAAAAGAATGCAGAGAAAAAATTTGTGATATTTATTTGCTCTAAAAAAATATTATTGTGCTTCATTATGTAATATTTTTTAAGAGAAATTTGTTGAGCATTGGAGCGTAGTTGTACAAGAATTTTCTAGTCCGTACTCTATTCTTATAAACGAAGATACTTTTGTGAGTGATTTTTTAAAATAAAATTATTTGGGTTAGGTGTGACTAAGGAGCAATTTGGAAACTTAGTAAAAAGTCAGTTTTTTGGCTTTTTACCAAGTTCTCACAAAAAAGTCACCAACAAAGCCAGTTTTTTTTTGGTCAAAAAAGTTATTAAAAAAGTCAAAAGGCCAAAAAGCTAATTTTCTACCAATTTTCCAAAACACTTCTAAGTACAGAATTCTAAACTAGTCGTTGGAGTGGTCGGGAGTGGTCGAGGGTGATCACTTGCTTAGATGTGACTAGTACTGAATTTAAAACTAGTTGGTGTAACACTATTTGATTAACAGTGGTGATACGGACCACTAAAATGGTAGCACTAGAGTCGGCAATGCAAGAAGAAGAAAAAAAAAAAAAAAAAAAAAAAACAAACAAACAAACAAACAAAGGCCAAACTATCACATTAGTGATGGGGTCTATATGATGCCACATCATTAGTAATGTATTAGTGGTGTTGAATTAGTGGTCTGAAACATTTTTCTTTGATTAATAGTGGAGAAATCTCAAGGAGAATCTTGAGAAGTAAACGTATGCTTTATTTGAACCGAACCACTATAAAGTATGTGTTTGCTTTCTTATCCCTTTGCTCATTTTACTTTTGTATATTGTTGCACAAATTTATTTGTTTATATGTTGGTTCAATACTTTTAATTTAACAATTTAATTAGAAACTCAATTTACTCCATCTTGAGTTGTCTTTTGGATAACAATATATAATCCACTCTTTTAACCCAAACCCAAACCCAAATATGATAATATATTTTTTATACTATGTGGCAGTTGACGTGATATTTTTTATCTAGTTTTAAACATAATTTAACTGTAACAGTAAACTGAAAAAAACTTAAAATATAAAGAGTTAAAGTAAAAATAAATAAATAAATAAAAATAATAATAAAATGAGCCCTCGTTTGGCTAAGATTTTGGAACTAAAAAAGCATAAAAAGACAAAATAAATTATATAAGCCAATAAGAAAGAATACTATTTTTATCCATAATCATTACACTTTTTTTCTCACAAAAGTCAAAAAAATTAAACCAAATGAAGCTAAAAAAGTCTCAACAAAAAAAAAGTTAGACTATTTTAGCCAATGTCAAACTAGCTACTAAACATACATATATATATATATATATATTATTGTACTCATCGCAACTGCATGTACTCTTTTCTTGTAGCTAATGAAACTAGTACAAGCTATCAACATGAGCAATTTTTTATACCATATTGTGCCTGTTTGGCACAATTTATAATCAGCTTATTCCATCTTTCAGTTTAATTTAAGCTATTTTGATGTGTTTGATTTAGCTTATAGTTTATAGCTTTTTGAAAGTCAGAAATCAACTTATTTTTTGAGTGGGGCAGGAGATGCTTTAAGAATAAGCTGGAAATGAGCTTAAGCTGAAAGTTATAAGCTATAAGCTGTTTAGGCATAAACTATAAATAGTTTCCTACAGCTCTACCAAACAGCACTATTTTCTTATTTATGGTTGATTCTTCTTGTTACTGTTATTATTTGTGTATGTGGCTTATTTCACAACAATTTATTACCGCCTATTGGAAAAACCCACCACTCAACACTGCCGAACAGGGCTTATCGGTTGTGAGTTAATTTCACTACAGAAAATTAAAGTTTTAGTAATTAAAATTTAAGAATAAAATTATTTTATAGGTATCAAATATTCTTGTTACAATATCGTTATTATATTTTTAGTAATAAAAATTAGACATTAGTGGTGAATTATTATTTTTTAGGAGCTAAATTTTTTGTCTAAAAAAATAAGCTCTTTTGAGACTAAATTATTTTGTCTCTAAAAGTATATTTATTAGTAACATTTTCAAAATTTTGTCGCTAAAAGCCTTATTTTTGACTTTGTAAGACGATCTTTAAACGATTATCCTCATGATGATAAAAATTGATCCTTAAATGTCTTTTACAACAAAATTTTTATTTTTAGCAGTTAAAAAATTTAATGTCTAAAACTCTTATATATTATAATGTGCGCATTAAATATAAAGTGATTTATCACGAATTGGCCAATACATGTGTGAAAAAAAAAAATCAACAAGTATTGGCCTATACGTAAAACCATCATAAGACAAAAACCAAATAATAATAAATAATAATAAATTAAATTATAAATGTACTTTTTGAGATTCGTTTAAAATACGAATTATTTTTTATGATTTAAAAAATTATAAATATCTTATTGTCAAAATTTTTTATTCAACAGAATTAATTGAAAAAAATGAAATTCTTAACTGTTTCTTATACAATAATAAAATTATGTGAATAATTAATTGAAATAAATTTTTAACATCATTAAAAACTGTTAATTAACTTAATAATTTATTAATAAAAATGAGTATTTGTTATGAATTAAAAACATTAGAGGACAATATGTAATTTTTAAAACTATAAGAGATAATTCGTATTTTAAATAAATTTTAAAATATGTGTTTATAATTTACCCTAATAAAAAATAAAGTTGAGGGAATCATTGAAGTACCTTGGGGTATATTATAATGTTGTCTCAAAAGCCTAAATTGAAGAGCTGTAGAATGTAAATCCTCATTGTTCCACTTATCATCATTTCTAATATTGTCCAACACTCTCTTTATTTCATCCTCAAAGTGGTAAAACACTCCAAGCCTTTGCAAGTCATCAATCATCTCAAGTCCACCCAATGGATCCACCACTTCCGCAAGCATTCTCTTCACTTCTTCCTTCAACTTTTCAGCACCCTTTACATATATATCTCCCTAAAAAAAAAAAAAAAAGTATTAATTAATGTTAGCAAGCAAAACATTGCTTCAAATGAAACACAATTTAGAAAGTAAATAAAATTAATAAAAATCATATATATACCACATATTTACTATTTAGTGACTGCAGAGAGTCATAGTCCCAAATGGGAGGTTTATAGTTGGCGGTTCGCCTAACAATCGTCTGATCACAAGTTTGGTTCAAACTGATGCATCGAACGGTGCGCAGAGCTCGGCCATGATCAATGGAAGCAGCAGATTGTGATGATGCACAGCTTTGAGATGGTATCCTAGTTGAAGTGTAAAGAGAAGAGGTTGGAACTACAAGTTTAAGAAGAGCAAGAGCCATTGCAATGAGTTCCTAACAAAGCTGCTGCTGATGCTGCTGTTGTGATTGTTTGGCTGTGAAACAACCTCTATTTAAAGGAAAGGAAATGGGTTAATTACACTTATTGTAATGTCATTTTGGCCTTTTCCCTTATAATTATGTCAGCTAGTGTCTTACATTTTAAATTAAGCTATAATATCACACTTTTGTCCATTTATAATTAATATGATTGACGTAACTTGTCAAATTTGGTAAAAGTGACATTTTTTTTTTTTTCTAATCAACATTTCTACATTTTTATCAAAATTACTTTAATCCTTTCACTTTCATTAAAATTTTAATTTTCGTCAACTTTATTGACAGTAGATAGATAGAATGATAACATTGCAACTTGATTTAAAATATAAAAAGTTGACTATCAATCACAATTGAAAATAAATAGATCAAAATTAAGATTAGGATGAAAGTGTAAATGTGATGAGTGTAATTAACTCAAAAATAAAAAATAAAAATGATACATATGCAGAAAGGGTTTATCCGATTTCATTACTACTGAATATGACATTATTACTCTTTTAAGAAAAAGTAAATTACATTTTATCCTTTATGTATCACCATTTTCTCATTTAGAAGTAAAAAATTATTTCTCTCTGTCACCTCCTCCATGCAAACTGAAGCAACACACTCAAAAGAACTCTACTAAAGTCATAGATTTCTTATTTTCTCACATCTTTCCTCTCCTCTTCTTATTCTTCTTCCCTCTATCCATTTTTTTTTTTTGTGAGATTAAAAATATAAAAAATTGAAAGAATAATGTTAAAAATATTTTTCATATGATTAAATATTAATATTTTCATATGATTTCTCTCTCTCTCTCTCTCTCTCTATCTCTCTCTCTCGGTAAATAATTTTTAAAATTTTTAATTTTTTTTTGTGTTTATTTTTTTAAATTAGTTTTTCTATTAAATTAAAATTTAAAAATTAAATTTCAACCAAACACATATGATGATAGGATGAATTGGGTTGATATTAATTGTGTGAATGTATTGGCTTAGACAGAGAAAAACTAATGTATTATAAATATATTATTGTCCTGTGTAATAATGCAATGTAACATTTGAGGTAAAAGAGTACTTGTATTGTATTGTATTTTTTATTTTATTTTATTTGTATTACTTGTCCTATAATTATATGAGTGAGAGTGACCGCGTATGTTGCTTTATTAAATAAAAATGTCGCTGAAACAAAGAGATATATAAGTCAATGTAAATATATAAAGTCTTCAGATACATATTTAAACAGCTTTGAGATGGTATCCTAGTTCAAGTGTAAAGAGAAGAGGTTGGAGCTACAAGTTTAAGAAGAGGAAGAGCCATTGCAATGAGTTTCTAACAAAGCTGCTGCTGATGCTGCTGCTGTTGTGATTGCTTGGCTGTGAAACAACCTTTATTTAAAGGAAAGGAAATGGGTTAATTACACTTATTGTAATGTCATTTTGGCCTTTTCCCTTTTAATTATGTCAGCTAATGTCTTACATTTTAAATTAAGCTATAATATCACACTTTTGTCCATTTATAATTAATATGATTGACGTAACTTGTCAAATTGGTAAAAGTGACATTTGTTTTTTCTCATTAACATTTCTACATTTTATCAAAATTATTTTAATCTTTACACTTTCATTAAAATCCTAATTTTCACCAATTTCATTGACAATAAATAAATAGAATGATGACATTGTAACTTGATTTAAAATATCTAGGATTGACTATCAATTACAATTGAAAATAAATAGATCAAAAGTAAGAATATAATAAAAGTGTAAGAGAGATAAGTGTTAAAAAAAAAAAAAAAAAAAAAAAAAAAAAAAGATACATATGCAGAAATGGTTTATCCGATTTTACTCTTTTAAGAAAAAGTAAATTACATTTTTATCCTTTATGTTTCACCATTTCCTTATTTAGAAATAAAAAATTATTCGTCTCCATCACCTCCTCCATGCAAACCGAAGCAATACACACTCCTCAAAAGAACCCTACTGAAGTCATAGATTTCTTATTTTCTCACATCTTTCCCCTTTTTTCTTTTCTTTTTTCTTTTTTTTTTTGGGTGAGATAAAAAATATTAAAAAAAACTTGAAAAAATAATGTTACAAATATTTTTCATGTGATTAAATATTAATATTTTCATATGATTTTTTTTTGAGGTAGAAATAATTTTTAAATTTTTAAAATATTTTTTTGTGTTTATTTTTTTCAAATTAATTTTAAATTAGTTTTTCTATTAAATTAAAATTTAAAATTTAAAAATTCAACCAAATGATGATAGTATGAAGTGGGTTGATATTAATTGTGTGAATGTATTGGTTTAGACAGAGAAAATAAAGAGTGAAATGTTTGTCGTGTACACATTATAAATATATTATCGTCTTGTGTAATAATGCAATGCAACACATGAGGTAAGAGTGCTTGTATTGTTATTATTCTTATTTATTATTTTTTTTCCTATTTGTATTACTTGTCCTATAATTATATGAGTGACAGTGACAACCAGGTTGTCTATGTGAATGAATAGTTATTAAATAAAAATTTCGTTCAAACAAAGAGATATATAAGTTAATGTAAATATATAAAGTCTTCGCATACAAATTTAAGATAGATTGTGTACTAGGTTGGTTTATTGGGAGTTTTTATTTATACACAACATAAATAATTTGGCTTTTGATTGGGCCTAAATATTACATATTTGATTCATTAAAATATATTTTATTAATCTATTTACTTTTACTATTTTATAATTTTACATATTTTTATGTGTTTTTATATATTTTAAATGTTTGTACAAATATTAAAGTGAATAATACATATTAAATATTTTATATATTATATTATTATATATATTAGAAAATAAATTAAATAAAAAAATAAAAATTATCAACGAGAGTGTCGGCTTGCCTACACCCCCTTCCCACTGATATTATATATATATATATATATATATAAGGATGGTACACGTAATACGCGTGTAATTTAGATAATCAATAATAAAAATACATAATAAAAAATTTAATATTATAATATGTATATTGTTTAAGTAAGAAATATGTTCTTAATGAAATTAAATATTTTGGGTTCAAAACTTGTTTATGTTGTGTATAATAAATTTTTTTTTTTTTGTTTTTTGTCTTAGCGTATATAAAGTTGATACGTTGTAAGTTTCACTAAATTAATTTGGGTGTTTACTTAATAATAATATAGATAATATAATATTTCGTTATTATATTATACTTTACGTTTTGTTCTGCAGGTTCTCTCCTCTATAAAAAGGGAGCTCGGTTGAGGCAAGAAAAAAAGGAAGCAAAAAGCTTCGGCCAATAGAGAAAAAGAAAGAAAAAAAGAGAGAGTGGGAGGATATAATTTGTATATAAGTGTAGTAGTTATATGAGTGCTAATAATTAATATTTTTTTTCTTAAAATAGAGATGAAATCTTGACCAAATAATTGAGATAAATTGTATTTGATATTTTTATTTTTAATTTGATTTGTATAAATTATATAACTTGTACCACTTTTTGTCCAATAAATATTTTATTCAAATCATGTTATACAATTATTTTCATTGCGATGTATTAAAATTGTTAGACGACTCATTTCTAGTAAGACGGGTTGTGCATCAACCATAGTTTATTTTAGTTTGGTGGTTATGGTCTGTGCTAAGCGAATATGATTTGTGACTTTCGGGTTTGGTTGTTTGGGATGACTTAAATAAGTATACTTTTTGTCTTTTTACGAAAAGATGTACAGAAAAGTAGAGAGGTGATGTGATAGAAAAAAGATAAAAAGATGGATTATTTTGATGTTGTCAAACTTGGCTTAATATACAAATCTTCTTGATGATGTATTTTTGATCAATTTACATCATTTTACCTAAATTAATGATTTTCTGAAAACTAATACAATAACCCCTAATTATTAGATTTGCGGTAGATTTAAAACCCTAAGATATTTCTTATTTTATTTTACTTATTTTATGTTTTATTAAGTTTAGTTTTATTATTTTCAAAACTAATTTTCAAAATCAATCATTTTAAATTGCTTTCATTATTATTTTTGAGTCAACACAACTCGATTAGTCTTTGAAGATCAACACCTGGTCCTACCCGTTGTACTTTGGAGTAGTAGTTATTACTTGGTTATATATAGAATATTTTGGTGTGCAAACGATAACATCAGTCACGTTTTTTGGCTACACAGAATGGAGGAGATCAAGAGTATGGTGAGATTGAGTGATGAGATTATTAGTATAATGATATTAAGTTAGAGATATAAGATAAAAAAGTGTTTGTTTGTACACTATCGTATTAGTAATACTATAGATAGCATTAATATATAAAATTAATATTTTTTTAATTATTAATATTTTTTTAATATTATAATTATTATTTTTTTTTTGTTCTAAAAAATATAATTTTGGCTTATAAATTATTTAAAAATTCACTAATTCCCTCACTTAATTTCTAATCTCAACCTTTCCATAGCTTTATTTGTCTTACATTACAACATATAAGAGTTTTAGAAAGTAAATTTTTGTCTCTAAAAGTGAAAATTTTGTTGCAAAATATATTTAGGGACTAATTTCTATCGTATTGAAAATAGTTGCAAACATGTCATTTCGAGAAGTTAAAAAAAACTTTTAACGACAAAATTTTGAAAACGTCACTAATAAATACATTTTTAGGGACAAAATAATTTGATCTAAAAAATGTTTATTTTTTGGGACAAAAAATTTGGTCCTTAAAAGATAATAATTCATCACTAATTTTCAATTTCCATTGCTAAAAATATAATGACAACACTTATCGCAACAAAATATTTGATCCCTAAAAAATAATCGTGTCCTTAAATTTTGGTCTCTAAAATCTTAATTTTTTGTAATGCTACCACATTGGGTGATTACTAGTCTAAGAAAATAGTTAATCCCCTCACATATGTTCCCAATCAAACACTCACAAGCTATTTGTCCAATCCTCTTTTCCAAAGAGCCAAACAAACATGGTATTTGTGCACATCCTTTTTTTTTTTAATCAATCAAAAGAGAACCTTTATTAATAAATCAACCAATACAAGCTATAAGTATAGGCGATACAACAATAAAGGAAAAAACAGGAAGGAATGAGAAGGTGCAAACATCATCAAACTTCCCAATCCCAACTATGTTGGCACCAAGAAGCAAACTCAATCATCTGACAACACCACCCCAAGGCTAGTAAGATACCAACCAAATAGCAAAAATAAAAACAGAGTAGCAGTAGAACACACTAGCCCCCATCTACCTGCAGAACACAGCAACCACCTATACCCAGACATCTCAAATGCATTGCTTCACCTGACTTAGATTCTCTACAATTTGATGCACTGAGTAATGGACATTAGGAAAAGAAGATCTAACCCACAACCCAACCCTCACTTTTACTAACTCACCAAGTTCCTTCATATCTGGCAGATGTCCTTTGAATACAACCTCATTCCTAAGCCTCCACGTTGACCACAACATTGCCACTAGTACCATCACCCAGATTTTCTTTACTAATTTCCCATGCTTAGTTCCCAACCACCAAGAAAGCACACCATCCACTGAAGCAGGAGATACCCAGCATAAATTCCACCATTGTAACAACCTTTCCCAAACCTTCCATATTTCAGTACACTGCACAAAAAGATGACCCACATACTCTTCGGCAGCTGAACAGAATGGGCATACAACACTCACACTACTATCTAGCACCCCTAATCTTTGCAAAACAACTGATGACTTAACCCTTCCTCTCCAAGCCAACCAACTCAAGAATTGTGCTTTAGATGGTGCCAAATTATTCCATAGCATCTTAGGAACCAGTAGACTAGGACTAGAATTTTTGTGAAGCCACACTCTCACAGATGCCACTGTGAACACACCAGATGAGGATGCAGTCCACTTGACAACATCACACAGATTATCATTCAACATGGGCATATCCTTTGTCATCATTTGTAGCTTCTTAACCTCCTCTACCTCCCACGCAAACAAAGATTTTCTAAATTGTAGTCTCCAATGACCATCTCTGTCCCTTCTCTGCATAAAACAACTTAGCTTTTATCTTTCTCCACAGAGAGTCTAAACAACCTAGGGAACTTCTCTTTTAACTGCAAATCCATGCACCACCTATCATGCCAAAATTGTATCCAACACCCATCCCCAACCACAATCTTCAGCTTTGATACAAAAAATTGATACAACTCAGGATTAACTTATGCCATTCTCGGAATATCACTCCACAAAATAGACTCCTTGCTTTCCCTATTCTATATTGGTATCCGCCTGCCCCCATTAACTCCATACTTGCTAACCACAACCCTTTTCTACAGTGACTTATCCTCCACCCCATATCTCCACCATCACTTTAGCAACATACAATCATTTATATCCTTAGCCTTCCTTATACCTAGCCCTCCCTAATCTTTACTCTTTGTGACATCCTTCCATTTTGCCATATGAACTTTTCTTTTTAACTTAGTACTGCCCCATAAGAAAGCAGCCTTCTACTTATCAATTTCCCTAGCCATACCTTTAGGTAATTTAAAGATTGAAATATAATACCCAGGTAAACTATCCATAACTAATTTAAACAAGGTTAGCCTACCAGCAAATAACAAAAGCTTCCTCTTCCAAAGAGCTAATCTGGACTTGACCTTATCCACCATAGGTTGCCAAGTTTGTTTCCTCCTAGGATTTGCACCAAGTGGTAGACCTAAACACTTTAGAGGTAATTTTTGACATAAACAATTCAAGAAAGAAGCAAATTCATGAACCTGATCATCACTTATTCTTACACCACACATCACACTTTTATGGAAATTGATCTTCAAACCTGACATTATCTCACAGCATCTGAGAAGTCTTTTAACATTAACAATCTCCTCCCATTTTGCTTCACAAAACAGTATAGTATAATCTGCAAATTGAAAGTGAGATAGTTTCAACCCGGCTAACCCAACAGTAGCTCCCTTAAAAACACCTAAACTCTTAGCCCTTTCTAGCAACAGATTCAATCCTTTTGCTACGATATTGAATAGGAAGGGTGACAAAGGATCACCCTGCCACAACCTCTTTTGTAGGCAAAATTCATCAGTAGGTGATCCATTAACTAACATAGAAACTCTTGCTGTGGTAACACAAGCTTTCATCCATTTAATCCATCTTTCTCCAAACCCAAAATTTGCCATCATGGAAAACAAAAACTCCTAATTAACTAAATCATATGCTTTTTCAAAGTCAAGCTTTAATATAACTCCTTTCTCTTTTGACTTCTTCCACCAATACACAACTTCATTAGCAATCATTACTCCATCAAAAATATTTCTTCCACCCAAGAAGGCTGTTTGAACTTCACTAATAATATCTGGTTACACCTTTTTCAATCTTCTTGAAAGCACCTTAGCCAAGATTTTATAGACAACCCCCACCAAACTAATAGGTCGATAATTTGTCAAACCACTAGGACACTCTTTTTTGGGGACAAGGGTGATAAAGGAGCTGTTAAGTCCTCTAACCAGTTTACCATGATGATAAAACTCCTTCATAAAGTCAAAAAAAATCACTCTTTATAAACTTCCAACATTTCTGAATGCATAGCATATTGAACCCATCCGGCCCTGGCGCTTTATTCCCATCACACTCTTTCACTGCTTCCTAGACTTTTTCCATTGTAAATTCAGGTTCAAGTGCCTCCACACTCTTTACATTACCAATTGGTACAAAACTTCCAGACATCTTTGGCCTGGACGGCCACTCTTTAGCAAATGCCTTTGAAAAGTGTCGTACCACTTCAAGCCTCACAAGCTCAGGATCTTCAATGCTGACCCCATTAACTACCACTGAGTCCACCATATTTCTTCTTTGCCTCTTACTTGCAATAATATGAAAATACCTCGTGTTTCTATCCCCATGTTGTGCCCAATTCAATCTTGACTTCTGAAACCATATCCAGTCCTTTCTTTTTCTCAGCTTCCAGACTAGATATTTTGCCTCCCTTCTAGATTCAACTTCATTGGATGCCAGCTCCCTGGATTCTGCTAATGAGTCATATGAATGCAAATCCTCCTTTGCTTTTTTTAGTTGCTCCTCAACCACTCAAAATACTTCTATGTTCCATTTTTTCAGTTCAATTTTCATACCTTTTAACTTTCTTTACACTCTATATCCAGCCTAGCCTTGTACCTGGTACTTAGACCAAGCTTGTTTAGCAATTGACATAAAACTTGAGTGCAGTGTCCATGCATTAAGGAACCTGAATGGTCTTGGTCCCCAATTCCTCTCATCTTCCATCAACAAAAGTGGACAGTGATCATACACCAACTTGGGTAAACCCCACATCGGTAGCCTAAACTTCTCCAACCATATTGTGTCTAGCAAGAACTTATCAATCTTACTCTACCGCTCCCCATCCAAAGAATTACACCAAGTAAATCTTCTGCCTAACATTGGAACCTCCACCAACTCCAGTTGGTTAATGAAATTGTTAAACTCTATCATTCCTTTATCTCTTCTAATACATCCTTTTCTATCCTCAATATTTCTAATTTCATTGTAATCCCCTTCCATACACCAAGGCTTTTGGAAACTTGCTTTAATATTAACAATAAATTCCTACAACCGTGCTCTTTTGGACACATCATTAGGCCCATATACATTTAGAAAAACACATTCAAATGAACCAAGAGCTATACCTGAAATGAGTACGAAATTTCTTTGACTGCAACATTCTAGTAGCTTAAACACCTATGTATTCCAAACACTCAATATTCCTCCAACACTACGTTCAGAATCAAAAACCATAAACTCCATTCTATTCCATGGCCAAATTGATCTAATAAACATCTCATCCATACTGTTTTTTTTCATTTCTTGAAAAAGCAGAACATCCACCTTCCTTTCCTGCAGAACCTGTCTGACTCTACGCCGTTTATCTACTCTTCCCAACTCTCTAACATTCCAAGTCATTACCTTCATTGATCACTAGTTTATACTCCAATTAGACCCCAATCTTTTTGGTCAATTAGGTTTGACCCAGCACACCCCCTTTTCCCTTTTCAAATCGTTCTTCATCTTGTAGCTCCAGCTGAACAATTCTTTGAATTACGTCATTCTCTTTGCCTTCACAATTCATCCTCAAACGTTGACCAAGCTGCAGAGTTGCTTGTGCTTCCTCAATGCTCTTCTCCTCCTCATACTCAGTTGACTTTCATTTGATAGAGAGTGAGGTAAAACAGTAGCTGCTGCCCTGAATACTGCTCCTCTTTGAAACCCAGATAAGAATGAAGTTTGTTTTCTCTGTACTCTCCTCCTCTCCCTTCCTTTTGTACCTCCATGTCCTCCCAATTTTCTTCGGTGATTAGTATCTCTCCTCACCTGTTCTGACTTGTGAACTGTCGACTACACATCCTCACTTTCATTAACATCTAACAGCCTTATTGGATGCGAGTTGGGCTAAGCCCCAACACTATAATCTTGGTCCAATACCAAAATACTGACTGCTGCCCCTGGCACACTTCTAACACCTCTTAACTGGGCCCTTTCTAACACTACCTGAATATTGATACTAGGCCCAATTTCCTCAGACCCACTAATGCTTTTTTACAAACCCAGGGGTCACAATTTCTTCTTCACCAACTACTTCCCCAATTACCTCCGTGTCCGTATTCATTCTTCTTGGAATCTCCATCATCATCTGCTCCTCCACCCTACACCTCATCCTACCGTTTGGTTTTTCCACATTCTCTTTTGTACCAACCAGACATGTTTCTGACACCCAACTATCACTACCTTCAACATTAATATCATCTCTATGCAGACAGCTTCGATTATTCCATCCCTAGGTAGTATGGAAGTACTATATTGGGCCACCTCATCATAGCATTCCACCTCATCATCCCTGACCTCAATCCCTCTTGCCAACTATGTACTACCTCTTTGGTCACCTTTAACAGTTGAACATCAATCTTTCTTCTCCTCACCATTAGGATCGTTTAACATCTTCAATCTATTAGCAGAAAAGCTCTTACTACAAACTAACATCTCCGAACTCTCAGGACATTCACAAATCCTTACTGGGTATATTACTCCATTACAACTCAATCGTATAGTCCTATTGATAAACTCCATGGATTTTGTTATGACTCGAACTTTCCCACCACAAAAAGAAACATTGTTAATGGTGTCCTCATGTAATTGCACTACTTTTCCCCATATAGCCCCTATACTTGTAAATGTAGCCACACTCCATAAATTAAATGGAACACCATAACAACTAATCCACACACACCTTTCTTGAGTAATACTACATCCCGTATTCCACTTCTCCATTGAACTACATCATTCAAATATCCATTCATTCAGTACCTCCTTCTGCGTTTTCATTTCCATGACTAAATTGAACGTTAGGATTACAACTCTACCTTCACCTGCTCTAATTTTTACCTCCTGGAAACCCCTCTTCTGACATTCCTCTTTAAAAGCTGAAAAGGAGAAAAAGGTATGCAGCTTGATGATCAAGCTTTCATACAACCACCCATTACTAGCTTCTGATACTTGAACCACAACTTCCTCTCTACCTTGTACAACACCTTTTCCAATAGCCTCCGCATAAGATTTTAACCCTCCAAAATCCTGTCTTTTTCTGTATTCCTCCTTCTTGAGCATCACGGTTCCTAATTCTTTCCATGGTTTTAGTCCTCTGATTAAATCCCCTAGGCCGCTTGACTTGGTCATGGTCTCCCCATTCAAACTCGGCCCCTTTAACCTTTAAAGCTTTATCATCACACCACAACCCATTACCCTTTGAACTGCAATCTCAGCTGCTACCGAACAATCATATCTTGCGAAGCCAAATCTCGAACCTGTGGTCTTCCTCCTTTTCTTTGGGATGAACACATCCTTAACAATACCAAACTTTGTAAACAGCCCAAACAAACCTTTTGGATTCATTGACTCAGGGATGTTATCCACAAATACTGTAAAGAGCTCACCCACCTTTGAATCCCTTATAGTCTTGATCAATCCTCTTCGTCGAACTACCGGTTGCCAACCTCCACAATCTTTCCTCTCCATTCTCTCTTCGTCAACTGCAGGCTTCCTTAAAAGATGAATATGTATTTGTGCACATCCTTACTCAATACATATATTAAACGGACAATTATAAAATAAAAATAAAAATAATCAGGGTTTGCCCTTAACAAAATAAATTTTTAATTTTTAATTTTTTTAATTTAAATTATAATCTTTTGATTTATTTTCAATCTAAACTATTTGTCTATTTTCATTATTTAAATCTGACAAAAAAAAGTATTTTAGTCATTAAATTTAATGTCAATATCTATAAAATGTCTAAAATACACATTTTCATTGAATTTAATGACTAAAATATATATATATATATATTGATTTTACTTAACAAAAATAGACAAATGGTTTAGTTTGAAATCAAATTAAAAGCTCAGGGTTTAAATTAACAAAATAAAAAATTCAGAATTTATTTTGTTACAAAGGTCAAACTCTTATTTTTTTATTTGTAATTTTCCCTACATTAAATGATTTTGAAATATTATCTTTTGCTATGAAAAATGTTAATGACCTATAATGGATAATCATTAGTCTTAATATACATGTAAAATGTGTATTAAAAAACATAAAATATATAAAAAAATGAAAAATACATTAAAATTGTTATTACTTTGATATTTTCTACACCTTAACAAGAACTCTATGTGCAGTCATTATTATAATTTTATGTGATTAACCTGAATGAATCATTATTTCTTCTTTTGGCACCTTCTCTAGAAATTTTGATACTTTATTGAATATAATACTTATATATTTATTAGTAAGGGTGTGATGCACTTAATCATTAAAGAATGAAACAAATCCAAGATCAACAAAATATATGTAAAATGACATATATGTAATAAAAAAAACTTATATATTTTCCAATGTACCAAACACGTGGTAAAAAAATTATAATCAATTAGTAAACATTAACATTATCTAAAAATAAATTTAAAAGAAGGCAAATAATCAGAAAGTCTCATATGAAAATCAGTTATTTCAATTAGTCTCACGAATTTTCTAATATATTAATGGGTCCTATTTGTTTTTGACAATCTTACCGTGAGATCCTCACTATAGGAAATTTGAGTTTTAGCGGTGTTTTAA
Source organism: Camellia lanceoleosa (assembly GCA_025200525.1). Taxonomy (NCBI): domain Eukaryota; kingdom Viridiplantae; phylum Streptophyta; class Magnoliopsida; order Ericales; family Theaceae; genus Camellia; species Camellia lanceoleosa. The sequence goes on along the minus strand of CM045770.1, from coordinate 112,673,412 downwards.
AAACGCCGCTAAAAGCCTGAAAAAAACCGTAAAAGCTTACAGCGACGTGTAATATTTTCGTCGCTGATATGGCTATTGCAATCGCTTTCCAACGTTTGAAAAATGCCACTAAGCATATTAGATGGCATTTTTTAAAACACTACAAAATCTTTGACATTCGTCTCCCCTCCTGCCACAAACTAACGTATGATGTCACAATAATGTCATTTGGTGGTGTTTTTTCAAAAAACTTTCTTTTTTTGGGTGTGTGTGTTATCATATAAAATTGAAAAAACAGACCATCTCAATTCTCATCAGTTGCTTTGCAACAATACGTACCAATGAAGCAAAGATTATGTGTGTGTTATCATATAAAACTGAAAAAACAGACCAGCTCAATTCCCATCAGTTGCTTTTGCAACAATACATACCAACGAAACAAAGATAACATACTGTTCAGTCCAAAGTACCACAATACAAATTAACAGCTTTAAGCATCAATACAAATTAACAACTAGTACTTAATCTAACAGCAATACACAATACTCTAACAGTAGTTCACTACATCAAGCAATTCCAAAAGCTGCTTCTCGCAACTAGTCACATCAACCCAAACTTCCACCTGAGTTGTTGACTTGTCTCCAAGGTGTTCAGAATTTGCAAGTGTATGCCCATTATCACCAATATTTAGATTGACAACATTTGACAAGGAACAACAAAAGAAGATGTTAATAAAAATTCAAGCTAAGTTTCTTTGGGGGGGATCAAATCTTAGAAGGAAAGTTCACATGGTTAGTTGGGAGAATACTACCAAGAGCAAAACTTTGGGAGGTTTGGGAATCAGAAGAATCACTGATATGAATAAGTGCCTCTTATTGAAAATGGTGGTGGAGGTTTGGGGTGGAAAATCACTCGCTATGGAAGGAAGTCATATGCTCAAAACATAACATGGGGGATGGAAGATGGCTGCCAGATTTGGAAGGAAGAGTTAGAGGCTCAAAAATTTGGTCTGACATAGTTACTGCAGTTACCTCTAAGCCTGTATTACATAATTTCTATCTTGAAAACTCTACAATTATTTTGGGGAATGGTAGGAGAGCACAATTCTGGAGAGATAAATGGGCAGGGGAGTTGTGTTTAAAGGATGAATTTCCTAGACTGTTCTCTCTCTCTACTGTCAAAGATGGAGTAGTGGCTGACTTCTATACCAGCAGTGGAGGGATCCAAGACTGGCTTTTCGAGTTTAGGAGACCTCTGTTGGCTTGGGAAGAGGAGGAGGTGAATAGGTTACATACCTTACTCAGGAGTGCACCGGCTGTGAGGGTCATATCGCCCGATATATGGACGTGGAGGGCTGATTCCTCCGGGATGTATTCTGCTGCTTCAGGTTATAGAAGATGTGAATCATTATTGGGTCCTGATAGGAAAGTGGCAGGGGAAGTATGGAACAACTGTGCACCACCAAAAGTTAAATTCTTTGGGTGGTTGGCTTGGTTAGGCAAGGTGAAAACATCCAGCTATCTCCAAAGAATTGGGATTTTAGATGAGGCTGCCAATGTTAGCTATGTTTTCTGTCAAAATGAGGTGGAATCGGTCAACCATATCTTGCTCTTTTGCCCATTTGTCTGGCTACTGTGGTCTCAGATTATGAAGTGGTGGGGTGTTCAGTGGGTGATGCCAAACTTAGTGGAAGGGCTATTGCAGTGGTGGTCATTTTGCAAGATGAAGAAGCTTGAGAAAGTGATGTGGAAGGTTGTGCCTTTGGCTGTCCTTTGGTCCATTTGAAAGCATCGGAATGATTGTATCTTTAATGGTGCTCAACCAAATTTAGAAGACTTATGTGAGGTTGTCAAAGTAAGAATCGCTTTGTGGGTAAAATCCTCCCCAGCCAAAGTAGAGTTCTCCATTAATGATGTAGTTTTTAATTTGCACCAGGTTCATTATTGTTTAAGGCAGGGGAGCTGAGTATAGGCTGTCTTGATGCATTCACTGGACAATGGTATTGAGGATGTATGTTGCTGTCTGCTGTATGTTGCTGTCTTGATGCATTCACCAGGTTCATTATGTTGCTGTATGTTGCTGTCTGTTGTCTGCTAATCTGGTTGCTCATCTGCTAGAGTGCAGAGGACAGTGGTTTGGAGGATGTTCATATGTTAGAGTGCTTGGGCAGTCCTCAGTGTGCTTCTACTCATTTGTTCATCTGTTATGCTGCTTATCTGCTAGAGTGCAGTGGACAGTGGTATTGAGGATGTTCATTTGTTAGAGTGCTCAGCTAGCTTGGTGATGTTATTTGGTCTTGAGTGTGCTTCTGTTCAGTTGTTCATCTGCTAGTAATCAGGTGGAACTCTGTTCTAGGATTGTTTGTTGTTGGGTAGGCTTCATGGTAAGGGTAAATGGTGTAATGGGGTGGTCCCTGCTGTGTTTGGTGATAATTGCAGGAATGATGCATCAGAAATGGAATGCTGTTCTGTTGTGTGCTGAGAAGTGGGGTGCTATGGGATGATGTACTAGTAATGTATTACCTCATGGTGTACACTTACAACTGCAGATGTTAGTGCTGTTAGTGGTTGCAAGAGTTAGCTTTTTGTGTATGGTTGTTTCTACTGCTTTTGATGGCAGGGGAGTTTTTTGCTTGTCTTTTGTTGGTTTTGGTTGGTTACTCATCAACCTGATGTGATGCTGCAAATGATTGTGCTTGTTCTACGGTGCCAACCTAGTTGGGATCATATTACTTAGCTATGATGCTTGTGCATTCATCTCTTTTATTGTTGTAAAGTTTCTTATTTCTCATCAATAAATCTCTTTCTTTGCCGATCAAAAAAAAAAGTATATAAATAAAGATTATGAACTATGATTCGTATTACATACCTGACTACAATGTGTGCTAACTAAGCATTGGGGTGGCTGAATCACATAATTATCGAAAGGTCCTTGAAATTAGAAACCCAATAATTTTTCTAACGTTTTTACATGTCCCCAAGGGTAGCCCTAACGCTGTTGGGTTTGCAGAATATTACAAAACTTTTATCCAGTCAAAACTCAAAACACACTCATCAGTTCAATAACATGCTCAGCTGATGGCAAGATAGTGGTAATAAGCTTAGCAGCTGACTCGGGTTATGGAAAAAGCACATTCATGAGGAGACTAACAAAGTGTGTTTGGAGGGGGTGCTAAGCCGCCAAGGGGTAGGAATCCAGACTCAAACACACTCATTAGTGACATGACCATTGTGATTTGTTTGGATGATTATCACTCACTTGACAAGACTGGGAGGAAAGAGAAGGGAGTGACTGCACTTTATCCAAGAGCCAATGACTTTGATTTAATGTATGAGCAAGTTAAGGCACTCAAGGATGGGATTGCGGTTGATAAGCCTATTTATAACCATGTCACTGGTCTTCTTGACCCTCTTGAGCTCATCAAGCCTCCTAAGATTCTAGTCATTGAAGGATTGCACCCAATATAAGCTTCTCTCTTTCTCTCTCTCTCTCTCTCTCTACATTGAAGTTTTCTTCCTTTCTTTTCCATCAAATATATTAATATTCTTCTATTTTCTAATTAGTTTTCTAATAAAGCAATTTTCATTCAATATGTGGCTATATGATATTCACTAAGAATTGTTGGAAGAAGTTTAAAAAGATTGTATATTTTGAATGAAATCCAAGTATATAAATCAATATGTGATCATAGAAGCTTTGTAGATTGCTAAAGGATAGAAAGATATCAAAGCTACTGTGTGTCCATTTGATTGTATGGCTGAGGAATTGTGACTGTCCTGTCACTTTTTATCAATTAGTCCTTGAATCATGCTTTAGGCCCAACTTTATTCTTACAATTTTGTTTTTCAACATCATATATAATTATTTTATACATATATATTAGATGTTAGGTATTACTTTTACATCAAGATACATTTTAATTATAAAAATATCACCATCAGATCATTAGGACATAATTTTGTATGAATAGAATTATAAGCACCAAGGGCTGGCTATGGCCCTAGCCTATCATTCCTTTTTATCAAAACGCTAATTGGTTAAGAAAAAGTCTCCCAAAAAACTTAATATATATTCCTGTTAGGTTTTTATTGTTGGCAACCCCGTTTGACAAAACTCTTTTGAGTTGTAATTTTATTCGCTTTTTTATTTCAGTGAGGCTATGAGTTTATTAGATGCGAATCCAACCAGAATCGAGCTTTGTAGAGAAGTTTGTGATGTCAATACTTTCAAGATTGCCACTTCGCTGATTATTACGAAATTGGCCGTGCCACCATGGTCAAGCAAAATGCAAAATTGCATTCAAAATTGTAACAGTTTTAGTTCCAGATTTTCCAGTTTTGGTCTTCCCGCTCGGCCGAGAAAGTGGCAACAAGCGGGGTTTGCGAGCTCACGATATCTGTTATACTGAAAAAGTCTTTGGATGGTGTGATCCCCCGCCGGATGGGGGAAACGGACGCTCGAGCGTGGAGCCTGTATGAAATCACGGAATTTGAAGTCTCCGCTCGAGCGGGAAGTCCCACGCTCGAGCGGACCGCGCGAACCTAGATTTCCAGATTTGTTAAGGAGTTCGTTTTCTTCTGAAACTGGGATTACTTTTGGTTTTCTATAAGTAGTTGGTTTTCTCCCAAAACTAAACTACTCCTCTAATTCCTCCAGATCTTCTTTTTGGTTCTTAAGGTTTAAATCTAAGGATATTTTGTAAGTTTTCTTTGATGTTTTTATTGAGTATTCAACTCATGGTTTAAAAGAGAGTACATCAAAGGTTTTGTTTTTTTATACAAAAGAGAAAGTTGTTCTTCGGTGGATTCTGAAGAATTCGAGCCTGAAGTTTCGGTGGATTCTGGAGTGGCTCATCAGAAAGACAATTCCGCGGTAAAGATGGGTTTGGAAGAGGCACATAGAGGTTGGTTCAATTAGGCGTTGTGGATTCGCTAGATAATTGAGAGTATACCTGTGTAATTCCTTTAAATCTTCTTAGTGGATTGTTCTTGTGGCTGTTGCCCGTGGTTTTTTGATCACAATTAGAGGTGTCCAATTGTGATTTTTCCACATAAAATCGTTGTATCTCTTTGTCTTGATTGTTTGATTGGGATTGTTATATTCTGCTTAAAATTGATACATAATCACAAATCAACATCTAGGAGGTTTCTAGTTTTTTCAATTGGTATCAGAGCAGGTCGTTCTATTTTTTTTTAAAAAAAATTCTTTTAGAACACTTTATTTATTTTTTTTTTTAAATTCTTTTAGAACGAGATCTTGTTTGATATGTGATAATGGATTCAATTTGTGAGGGAAATTCTATGGTTCGACCACCCCTACTTGACAGATCCAATTATTCTTTTTGGAAAGTTCGGATGAGATCTTTTTAAAAATCTATTGATGAAAAAGTTTGGCAATCCGTCATGAATGGGTGGACTGAACCAACAATTACTGTTGATGGAGTAACTTTCCCCAAACCAATTGATAAGTGGGACACAACTGATTACCAAAATAGTAGCTGGAATAATAAAGCTATCAATTCTCTCTTTTGCGCTGTCACACCTGAAGAGTTTAGTTGGATTTGCAATTGTGAAGTCGCAAAAGAGGCTTGGGATATTTTACAAACTATTCATGAGGGCACTCCTTCTGTTAAACGCTTAAAACTTCAAAGGCTCACATCTAGTTTCGAAAACCTTTCAATGAAAGATAGTGAGACCTTTGATGAATTTTATGCGAAGTTGAGTGACATTGTTAATTCCAGCTTCAATTTAGGTGAAAAAATACCAAAATCCAAAGTTGTGGGAAAAATTTTGAGATCCTTGCCCGTTCGGTTCCAACCAAAAGTTACAGCTATTGAGGAGGCTCAAGATGTTGACACCCTCAAGCTGGATCAGTTGGTTGGAAATCTCCAAACTTATGAGGCACATAGAAATTTCAAAAAGAAACAAAAAGATTTTGCTTTTAGTAGTGCTCATAAAGTGGTAAAGGATTCTGATGAGGATTGTGAGATAGATTCCAAGATTATGGCTGCTTTTGTTAAACAATTTAAAAAAATCTTTTTTGAATAAAAATCCTAATCTTTTGGAATCTACTCATTCTCATAAATCCAAAGGCAAAGATAAAGTCAAAATTAATTCTATAGCCAAGAAGGAGAAAGGAAAGATACAAGAGAACTCTGAAAGCGTCCAATGCTATGAATGCCAAGGATTTGGCCACTTTGCTTCAGAATGCCCCACTCGTTTGAAGAAGAAGAAGAAAGCCCTCGCTATCACTTGGGATGATGACTCAGAATCTGATAAAGATGAGAGTGACAATGAAGATCAAGGCGAAGAGGGACATAAACAATTCCTTGCTTTCATGGTGGATCCGAAACTGAAGGACAAACAGAGTCTCCGAAGAGGTCAGTTGAGAATACTACTGATGATGAATCCTCGGAGAGTGATCATGAAGAGCTTGAGCAAGCCCATGAAAAGTTGTATAAGGAGTCCCTTAACTTATTCAAATTGAATGACAAACTCACAAAGAAACTCAAAGCATGTGAAAGTGAGAATGTCAAACTTAAGGAGGAGATTTTCGAGGCTAGGATCAATGCCATCAAGCTAGTTGATGATCAACAAGTTCTTTGTGCAAAACTGTTGACTTGTGAGACAAAGAGGAATGAGCTACAGGAAACCCATGCCATGTTTGAAGAAAAGATTGAATCTCTCGAGATGTCACAAGTTGCTTTGGAAAAACTAATGATCAAGAAAGAGGAAGAGCTCAAGTGTGCCATGGTTACCATTAGTCTTTAGAACAAAGGATAAAAGACTTTGGAGGATATCATTGGGTCTCAACAAATCTGTTCAGACAAGAGTGGCATTGGCTTTGGAAATAAGAGAGAGCAGAAACAGAGTGCTTCTACATCTCATGATACAAGAACTCAAGAAAAGAGAGGACAAAAGATTTAACAAGAGAAAAGCCTTCTCAAACTCCCTAGAGTTGGTAAGGTAAAAGAAAAGAAGGTACACCTTGTACACCCTGTTTTTATTCGTCATCATTGTGGTATGCATGGTCATATTCGCCCTTATTGTTATAAGTTGCATGGGAGAGTGCCTCAAAAGGATAGAAATTCGACTTACATATCTAGGCGGAATACCAAGATTTATGAGGGTGTTCACAACACCACGACACTTACCAAGACCGCTAGACCTGATTTTGTTAAGACCAAAAAGATTTGGGTGAGCAAACTTGACTTATGTTAATGTGTTTACTCTTTTTAGTTTTTTGGGTCTCTGTGTGTTTTTTTTCAATAAAAAAAAAAACCCAAAAAGATTTTCCTGTATGGTTTTGCAAGCTTGAAACTTTTGAGTAGTCCTTGGTACATATTGGAATTGATAAGAATAACCATTACATGTTAATATGTGTGTGCTTTCTGTGGTCATTACTCATTTTGGAGTGTGTGTTTTTTGATTAGTATGTCTCATTCTGTACGCACTCTTGGATTAGCAAATATCGGAGTCTTCCGTCTTAGTGATTATTTTTTATGGACTTCTGGCATTGTATCTTTTGCTTTTCTAGAGGAATTGACCTATACTAGCATATAATGGGTGATGTTGAGTCTCTTAACCACCTTCCATCTTTTTGCATCTCCATGGTTTTCCCCTCTGTTCTTTGTAGTCTAGGCATGAGGAAAAGGCTACCTTAGAGTCACCAACCAGGCCATCCTTATCATATCCATGCTTCTCTGGTTCAGTTTCCATACTCTTGAGCGTGTCAGCCACCAATGAGTGTGCAAAAGAATAAGAAAAAGAAAAAGAAAAAGAAAAAAATGTGCAAAAGAAAAAAAAATGTGCAAAAGAGAAAAAAAAGGGGATTCATTGATTGAGGGAGAGCCTCCGCCTTTACTCACCAAATACCCCTTGATTCCTAATGGTTTGACTTTCCGTAGTTGTGCTTAGATTCTCTAGTCGGAGGTCCAGCTTTCATATCACTACTAGGCTTTGAATCTTGTGTTTGTCGAACTCCAAGAGTCACACACACACTTTTATCATGGGATCTATACTTTTCACATAATGCATCATTTTCTTTCATGAGGAATCTTCTACAGACTGTCCACATTGTGTTTTCAAGTAATTGTGCTTCTTGGATAATCTTATGTGTTTTAAGGTACAAATCTAAAATTCCTTGCTTACTCCACCATATTATGTTTTGTTTTTTTTTTTTTTTTCTTCTTCTTATTCACTATTTTCAGTGTTTGTGGTTGCTTTTAGTGAGGGGGAGTTTGGTTCATCTTGATTTGGGTTGGTAAGGGAGTTTGGTTTTTCATTGCAAGAGTTGTTTCACATGAACACTTTGATTTGTTTGGTACGGGAAATTGGTGATAGTTGTTTTGTATGTTTCTGTGCACTGTTTGCAAATTATTTCCTTCTTGCATACTCCTGATATTTACATCGTCATATCATTGTATGTGTGGTTTATGATCTTGCTTTTGTTGTGTGAGAGTTGTTGTTCATGAGTCTTAGTTTTCATCTCATGTTTCAAGATAATCGTGTCATATGTCTATTGCTTTTTCATATACTCTTGTGGAACTAATAGTTGTTTTGGAGATTGTGGCACTAATCACTGTTTTGCAGATCATGATCTTGAGAAAGAAGTTTGCGTTTGTTGGCTGTAATGGGTTGGGGTGATTAGGATTTCATTTGTTAGGTGTGTTTTGTCATGGCATTGCCAAAGGGGGAGATTGTTAGGTTTTTTATTGTTGGCAACCTCGTTTGACAAAACTCTTTTGAGTTGTAATTTTATTCGCTTTTTTATTTTAGTGAGGCTATGAGTTTATTAGATGCGAATCCAACCATAATCGATCTTTGCAAAGAAGTTTGTGATGTCAATACTTTCAAGATTGCCACTTCGCTGATTATTACGGGGGTCGAGCTGCCCGGTCAGCTCGCGGGCCGAAGCAAAATGCAAAATTGCATTCAAAATTGTAACAATTTTTAGTTCCATATTTTCCAGTTTTGGTCTTCTCGCCGGCGGGAAGGTGGCCTTTCGGCGGGGTTTATGACTCACAAGATCTCTGTGATGCCTGAAAAAGTGCTGGATGGTGTGATTCCCCGCTCGATCGGGGAAACGGATGCTCGAGCGTGGAGCCTGTATGAAATCACGGAATTTGAAGTCTTCGCTCGAGCGGGAAGTCCCATGCTCGAGCGGACGCGCGAACCTAGATTTCCAGATTTGTTAAGGAGTTCATTTTCTTCTGAAACTGGAATTACTTTTGGTTTTCTATAAGTAGTTGGTTTTCTCCCAAAACTAAACTGCTCCTCTAATTCCTCCAGATCTTCTTTTTGGTTCTTAAGGTTTATATCTGAGGATATTTTGTAAGTTTTCTTTGATGTTTTTATTGAGTATTCAACTCATGGTTTAAAAGAGAGTACATCAAAGGTTTTGTTTTTTTATACAAAAGAGAAAGTTGTTCTTCGGTGGATTCTGAAGAATTCGAGCCTGAAGCTTCGATGGATTCTGGAGTGGCTCATCAGAAAGATAATTCCGTGGTGAAGATGGGTTTGGAAGAGGCACATAGAGATTGGTTCAATTAGGCGTTGTGGATTCTCTAGATAATTGAGAGTATACCTGTGTAATTCTTTTAAATTTTCTTAGTGGATTGTTCTTGTGGCTGTTGCCCATGGTTTTTTTTATCACAATTGGAGGTGTCCAATTGTGGTTTTTCCACGTAAAATCATTGTGTTTCTTTGTCTTGATTGTTTGATTGGGATTGTTATATTCTGCTTAAAATAGATACATAATCACAAACCAACATCTAGGAGGTTTCTAGTTATTTCAATTCCCAGTAAGTATTACTATCTCTATTTCATGTATTACATTGATCTTCCAAAGTAAAGCACCAATAGGAGAAACAAAATAAAAAGAGTGACAAATATAAACTAAGAATAAAATCCAAAAAAAATTCAACTTCATTAATAAAAGAAAATTCACAAATAAACTATAATTAGGAACAATTCTAACCTTAAATTCAGTAGACTCCATCGTTCTTCTTTCATTGAGTTTGTCATATCTTTTTCTTCTTTTCTTTCTTTGATATGTGAACCTGCATTTGATAAGAACAAATAACATGAATAAAATGTCATATTGAAAATTTCATAATTAACTATTTACTCACTTCCTCAGATGAACGATGGCAATTAAATGATGAGGTTGTGGACTCGCCTTTTTTCGCGCCCCGCCTTTCGAAAGGTTTGAAAAGAAAGGCCTCACAATTTGGACTCCCGCGGTTCTAAATTTAATCTCACTAGTGCAATGTGAAACTAATAAACACCAAAGAGTCCAAATCCGGCAAATATTTTTGAAAAATCGATTTTAAATCAAATAATGCCAATAATGGATTGCTTTGCCAGATACCAAGTCACTACCTAAATATTTTTTTATTTTGGAAAAATTTAGGAAACCTTGACTCGTGCCGAAGACCACATGTCCGTCATCACCAAAGTTGCCTCGGCTCGGGAGCTTGGATATGAGGGGAGAAGGTTATGAACTGAGCACTCCCGTTCGCTCGATCAAAGATCGGCCTCTATTAATCATGGTATGATTTTTTATAAATATTATGTGTTCTTATTTTGATTATTAACCTAGCTTTACTATGTGAGGCACATAAACAAGTATAGACTAGTTGGCTCAATTTGGAACAATTCAACTCATATTTGTTTGCGAAAATGGTTTGAATTTGCCATCTCAAGTGGGCTTAAAAATTGTGGATTTGCCACTAAACATAGTGGGCTTAAAACATGATTTGCCACTCAACAAAGTGGGCTTAAAACTTACATTCGTTAAATCGTTCAAATTCAAACAACAAGCCTTTATCCATAAGCATTTAATCAGTTTAGCATTTAAGCACATAGCCTCATGGAAAGCATGCTAATCATGGCAACATTCACACTTATGCAAGTATGCTAAAGCGTAAAACTCACCTACTACTCCAAGCTAGGAAAACAAGAGTTAGAAAATAATGCATGATTCCTAACTATGTTAAGTGTCTAATGCAACGCATGCAATATGCAATTAATAGGCTCGACTACTACTATGGCATATGATTTGATTTGATAACATGCGGTTAAACACGTATTCAAAGAATTATTGAAATGACAATGCAGTTTGAATGATGCGCCGAGCCTCGATGCATGCAAGACAAGATGAATGGATGCAAGCATGCGATATGCTAATTAAAACATGTCCCTAATCTAACCATCAAAAGCAATTAAATAAAAGGGAGAAAGACGTGGGGTTGGAAAACATACACACACGCATGCACACTTATTACAACATTACGCCATCGCGAAAGAGGGTCCGAATGAATAAAAGCTAACTAGCTACGCTAATTAAGCTAACTAATTATTACAACACTTAATTAGCTACAACTAATTAATTACAACACACATCTGAGCTAGATATTTAAGTGGTAAATAAATGCGAAATGGAAGGGAGGCTCATGCACGCGTTCGGTTTCTACCCAAAAAGCCACCGCCTTGTTGCTGTAAGCCTCTGCTTGCACATTTGATCACTGAAAATGCTGCCCACTTCCAGAACATCTCTGCTTCATCTTACCAACACATTGTGCCAAAATCACTAATAGCCGACAAGAGGGACAAGGGGCTGGTCGGCTACCAATGGTGGCCGGTTGGCTACTGGTGGTGGCAGTCGGCCAAAGCTGATTTGAACTTCCTTGCTGCAACAGAGAGTAAAACAAACCAAAATAGTATATTCCTCAAGGGTTGTTTGCATTGTTTACCCTCCTTATCATCTAGCAAGCTTAAATGAGAGAAACTCTTGGCCCTTAAACCATCAACCAACCAATTTCCATGCATGATGGCTAAGGAACCAAGTTTCAACAAGTTTAATTAATGCAAAACAAGACTCAAATGTCCATCACCCTATCATGCATGATCAAGGGCAATGGAGACCTAGGAAAATGGCACATTTCATCACTTTTGAGTATGAAATGTCCCATTTTCCTTGTGTTCAAATTAACGTCTGATTTGAACACATGCAATGCAATACAAAAGAATGCTTACCTTGCACACTTTTACTTGCCAATTTTGTTTACACATTTTAATTACCGAATCATCCTTTAATCAATTTGTCCATTGGTGATTTGTTCTCTAATGGAAAGAAGGCTCAAATCACAAGTTTCTTTAGGCATGAAAGAAGCATTACACTATTGGTAATGAATCCCTTAAGGGATTAAACCATTAGGTGTAGCACCTTCATTCCACACTTAGGCAAATAAGTGGTTTGAAACCTCTTTCAAAGCAAAACAAAAAGTGAAGAATTGAGGGGGATTGTAGATATTGTAAGTGCTGAAATGAAGTAGAAAAAGCACTAAAACATGCAATCAACTCAAGTAAATGGCGCCTAAAGCCTTAAAACACCAAGTATTACACTAGAGGCATGCAAAACAAGACTCAAAAAGTACCAAACAGTCAAAATAGTGGCAAAATAGGTCAAAAAAGAGTGTAAAACATGCTGGACTCAAGCTAAGTTAGACTAGAAAAATATGCTAACATGTGAAGCTAACTAGGCATGCAAACAAAATGCAAGGAGGGGAGGCTAACCCCTCCAAATTTGGACATCAGAATGAGTTTTTTTGCCACTTAAATAACTCTGAATTTTTTTTTTAAAAGCTCTAAAAAAGATGATGTAAGGGTAGGAAACACAAAGGTAAAGGCCTCCAAAATAAGGTACAAAGAAGGGTTATCAACCCCTCAACCTTTAATGGCCCTAGGACCCAAGCTTTAGCCCAAAAACACAGAGTTTTTTATAGCCCAAAATCAGTTGGAAAGCATGCTGGAATGAAGACAAAAGTAGCTAAAACAATAAGCTAAAACATGGAGCTTTTGAGCTAATAAAGAAGCATGAAGAGGGGTGGCTAACCCCTCTATTTTTGGGACCTCAAAACAACATTTTTAGCCTCTGAAAACTTATGAAAATTAGTGGTTAAAAGGCCCAAAAAATGTTGGTTTGAAAGTGGTGAACAAAGGCACAAAAACTTTACAAGCAAATGAGCAAGAAGGTTGAACCACCCCCTAATTGAAAATGGCCTCACACCACCATTTTTAGGTCATAAAAACAGAGTTTTTTATAGTTCTAAACCAGGCCAAAAACAGTCAAAAAACAATAGAAAAAGATGGTGAAGCAAGTAAGTAAAACATGCAAGTAAAAACTTTAAAGTTATACCTCTTGAAGCTAAGGCACCAATTAGGCAACAAAGCAAGCCACAACGACCTTCTAGAGCTCAAAGAGGGTCTAGAGTAACCTCTGCCCAAAGATAAGCAACTTTGGTTAAGGGTTGATAGTCAAACTTGAAGTGTATCTACACTTGTATGCATAAAAGTTCGAGAGAGAGAGAATTCTAGAGAGAGAGACTCCCAAAATTTTTTCAACCTCCAAAACAATAGAGAAGGTCCTCCATATATAGAAATATATGAGCCTTGGTCAAAAATATCTCAAAATGGATAGCTGGAACATTGTGAAAACAGCTGGAGGAAAATATCTGTAGAAAACTGCCTTTTTTGCACCAATGGCCGACCGACCATCACTGGTGGCCGACAGCCACCACTGATGGCCGACAAAATTCACCCCTGGCTGACACATGGCCGAAAAATCCCATTCATGGCCGACACATGGCCGTCAAAGCCCATCCATGGCCAGCAAAATCCACCAGTGGCCGGCCGGAAAAATCTGCTCTCCAGGTCCAAATTTAAATGAGCATATCTCCTTCATCTGAACTCTGTTTCAGGTCATTATTGAGTCTAAATTGAAGCCCCGGAAGTAATCTTTCCAATGGTGGAAGCCTCACATCAAAATTTCAAGTGTGAAAAAAGATATGCCTATTTTAGTGAAGACTGTTTAGTTTTGATCCTAACCGGATTCATGTCTAACTTCTCCTCAACTAGTTTTCTTCCCTCCCCTCCAATTTTCTTCAACTCCAAAACTCTAAATAAGATTTTTTGAAATATTTTTTAAAGAGTTCACCTCTCTTTCATTCATTTCCACTTTGTCCTTGCTCAGTCTACCGAAAGGTGCAACATTTAACGAAATGCGAGTCTCGGAACATCGTAGAAACTTTTTCAAAAATGTTTTGAAAGAGAGGGTTTTAAGGTCTAAAATAATTTTGGTCCAAAATGGGGTGTAAGGTTGGGATTTAGAGCTCTTTTTGCTGAAGAAATCGAACATTTGCATAGCACAACTTCATCATCGAGTGATTAATCAGTGGCGCCCAAGTCTTTAGAGCGGTCAAAAATGGGGTGTCTACAGTTGCCCCTCTTTGACAGAGCTCGAAGTCATGAAATGATGTGAGTGAATGTCAAAGTCCGAAGACAACCCATTTCGACAAGGCCGTAAGACTTGGGCAAACAAACAAAATGCAGATGCAATTGGTTGAACCCGAAGGTTGCCTACGTATCCCTTTGCAAGGAATTAAACCAGCGTAGTTCAGGGCCAGGATACAAAATGATACACATTTGTAATGAAATCATGCAAATGATATACAATGTGACAAAATCATCAAACCACAAGCAGTGCAAAACATACAAATATCATAAAGGATTGGCGATGCAAGTCAAACTACGTTTTATATAGAAAATATGCCAGAGCACTCTAACCACAATTCTTGTGGAATAGGCACATGCACATGCAGAACTATATTTTTCGTAGAAAGAGAAAGAGTACAAATAATTGGATGGTATGATATAAGTGAGGAATGATCTGCTAGGGAAAGATGATGCTGAATGCTAAATGCAACAATACAAAGTACAATGCAACGGATGCAATGGATGCAGTGAATAAGGCGTAGGCCAAACCACATTTTACCTAGAAAAGGTATGGACACAAAACAAACCACGTCTAACATAGAAAAAGTGTCGAAACCCTCAGACCACAATTCTTGCAGAATAGGAGCGTACACATGCAGAGCTATGTTTTAACGTGAAAAGGTATGGGCACATGCCAAACCAAGCTTAGTATGGAAAGGATATAGACAATAAAATGGTAAGATGCAATAGATGTATGCAATAAATTCTATATGCAATAGAAGTTATAGATGTGATGCAATAGATTATTTTAAGAGCATGAAGCAGAAGGACAAGATAAGAGGGCTTTATCTACTGGAGTACTTTGTCAATAGGTGTCATGAGCTTGGGGTACTGTAAAATTTCTCTTTGATGGCCTGCACATCCCTCTCCCTTCATATTTCTGTCAGCCACTCGTGCTCACACAAGTGCATGTAAAAGAAATAAATAAAAAAATATTTGGTTTTCTTAGACCCACATGGGTTACTTTGTTTACAATGTCATATTGGGCATTCAGTTCGCAGTCCTTACTTTGGAAACTTGTAGGTTCCTTGTGAACCATGGATCAAGAAAGGTGATCCCAAGGAAGTAATCTACCATGAGGTCAACCGAGTCAAACTAGATTTTCTAGTTGTTGGATGCAGGGGTCTTGGCCTTTTTCAGAAGTATGTCAAGTTTTCTTAGTCATTTCATAGAGCTCCTGATTTTTCCCCAAACCTAATATTTTAACTTCTTTGTGCATTACTAGGTGAGGAAAGCAAACTCGATGAACTCTCTCTCTCTCTCTCTCTCTCTCACACACACACACACACACACACACACACACACACTCATGCTTGGACATGTTTATTTTCAGAAACCTTCAGAAAGTAGATTATTGTATGGTAATGCTCAAAGTTCAAAATACTAAGACACTACACTTTTGAATCTGATTTGCAGGGTTTTTGTTGGTACAGTGAGTGAATTTTGCGCTAAGCATGCCGAGATTAAGTTATATGCACATGTGCCTTGTTATACTGTTATGCTTCTCAAGTTATGAAATTTACATATTGAGTTTCAAAATTATTGAAAAGCTGCAACTAATTGGTATTGAAAAAAAAAAAAAAATCAAAACTGTTATTTATCAATAGAGCCAAAACATAAACATAAACTCAAACTATGATTATCATTTATCATGAAAGCAATAATAAATAACTAATAAGGATGAAAATGAATTACATGTTAATACAAAACAAGAGAGAGAGAGAGAGAGAGAGAGAGAGAGAGAGAGAAGCAAACAAGCTACATACCATGACCTCAGCAACTTTATCAATACTTGGTTTGTTATCCTTTAAGTACCCAGCCATCCACACCTCTAAGCGAGTTGCAGGAACTCCATTCTTCTTATTTATTTCTTATAATTACAATTAAAATTAAGTAACAAAATCAAAATATACAATTTCAATTTGAAATATAAAGAAACTATATACCTCTACTCGAACAACTGAGAATGGTTTTCTGCCGATTATGTAATTTATTGTCTTCTTCTTCTGAATTTCTTTGTGTTTCGTACTTTTTTTTTTCTTTCTATTATATATGAACACAAACACAAGATAATTTATTAATTACCAAACTCATCTTATGAGATTACTATAGAGTTCAATAAACAATTTAATACAAACAATTCATTGAACTAGCAATTTAATAGAGTTCAACATTAAATGATACTTGTGCTTTCTGAGTACCCCAATAATTAACCAAGCTCTGCCATTGATGCTCACATACTTTTTCGAGTCGGTGAGTTAACCGATCAACATCATTGTTGAATGACATATACCCCATTTTTTTAACTCTAGCCTTCCACTCTCTCCATTTTTTCCCAACAAATGCCAAAATAAACTTCTTCATCGACTAGTCAACATTTGTATTAACCTGCAAATAATTGACAACTTTAACTATTAAGTACTCAACAACATCATACCCACAACAGCAACTTTAAACTATGAATAAACAATAGCCATAATCATAAAACACAATTTTATGAATAAACAATAGCCATAATCATAAAATACAATTTTATCTCTTCACTAGAAAGCAAAGATCACTATTTTGTTGATACTAAAACTAGTGTATGGCATATATATGTTCTTTTCCTAGATTTTTGTAACTTTTGACCAGAAACTTGAATTTCAAATAAATAGATTTCAGACATACCATTAAAGCAACTCACCACCAGGCTCAGGTGTAATGTAAGCACTAGCAGAAACTATATAGAAATAATCCATTTGTACCTTCCATATTCAACAAGCTCCAAGACAAATTGGTATCAAAAGCTGCACACAGTATTCATACCAAAAGTAAATATTTAGACCACTGAATCAGGCATGACGACAGTCAGAATCAAATACCTAAATTCACTACATCACTTGTACATGCCAAACCTCCACCATTCTAAGACAACATCAAGCATAAGTTGTATATAACTTAGGACTTCTAGGAATTTTGATTTATTATTTCTCCATAACATTAGTGAAAGCAAGCCTAACTTCATTTAGATAAAGCATGTTAAATTATTATTTTTCTGATCTAGGAACTGACATGCATCGTTTCCATAGAACACGACGTGGCCAGCTTATAATTGGTAAGCTGTTGTTTCAAAGGACTAGCTAATATTGGACCAGCTTATTATTTTTCTGATCTGGGAATTGACATGCATCGTTTCAAAGGACCAGGTTATAACTGGTAAGCCGTTGTTTCATAAAATGAATTCCACTCATTCACATCCAATAATTCAACTTAATAGAGTCTAGAGCACTCCCTTAAGCCCTACATTTCTACAGGACATATGTATGTGTAGATAGAGACAGAAATGGAGTAAAGGCCTGCTAATATTGAGTAAAAGCCTCACAATTTTGACATAAAATAATCCGTCTATACAAGTTGAATGTCAATTAAAAAATCTCCAACACATTTTATCAATAAGAAATGAAATAATTCTTTTACCTTTACTTCTCTCCAAATTCTTTCTTTATTTTCCTTCGGTACATGGCTCCAAGTTCTATAAATAAGGGGTGTAAGGTTCCTATCTTGAGCTAAAACACCCAAACAAAAAGCCAAGGGTGTATACCTGTCAACCACTTGGTTCAACTCATTAGGCACAATATGTAAAATGCCACCACTTGGGTTCCAATCACTACCATGCATGAGTGTTGGGTCTCTTGAACTACGACATACTCATCCAAATATCAATATCAAGTTAGAAAATACAAGAGAGAATGATAAAACATTAAAAGGAAAAAGAACATAAATAGAGAAATCTAATAGAATTAATGCAATTGAATAAAATAATTCATACTGGCTATAATGTCATATATTGAACCAGTACTCCATGGTGTACTAGGCAAGCTACCTGGAGAATACCATGACATGGGTGGATCAGGTATGATACGTGACTCTCATCTAAACTCTCATCTGAACTCCTACTATAGGAACTCTCATTTGAACTCCTATTATAAGAACTCTGCCTAGAGCATCGTCGATCTGTCATACTAGTTTATAAAAGACCACAAGCATATGTGTAGAAATGAATATAAAGTACAATAAATACGATAGTGAATACAAAAACAAAGATTTTATTAACAAAGCAAACAAATGATGCATTATAAAAGCAAAGGTTTCATTACCATGAATATCCATACTGAAAGCACAAATGTAAGAATGAATATGACACAAAATTGAAATATCATATCATTTCTTCATCGTCTTCAGATTGTGTCTATGTCGATATCCCAAGAGGTCTAATAGTTTCATCAATAGTTATTCCAAATTCACCTTGCCTAACCAAATTTATGTCCTCTTCACAAGCAAAAGAAGTTGCATCTAACTCTTGCTCGCCAAATCCTTCTACTTCATTGTGATGTACTCCATCATTAATTGGTTGTTTTCCACACACCTCATACAAGTCTCTAGGTTTCATCTTGACTACAACATCCTAGTTAGCTCCAATGGGATCATTAACATAGAAAACTTGTTGTGCCTGAGATGCTAGGATGAATGACTCATCACTATTTTGTTTCTTTGTATATAACAAATGATTGAAATTAACAAGTGTGAAACCAAACCCATCCCGCTTCAGTCTTTTGTTGTTGTCAATCCAGTCGCACATGAATAACGCATATCTACGGTTGTATGAGTAATACAATTCAATAATATCTGTCACGTATCCATAGTATGCTACTTCACCTTCTACAGGATTCATGTCTATGGTACTTGCATAGCTATAAGTCTTTGCTTTTACCATAACCCCACTATTTTGAGTTTTTCTTCTCTACTCACGACTCCTCATATGATACATAGTACCATTAATTATATACCCACTGAATCTTGTGGCCTTTTTACTAGGTCCCAATGCCAAAGTTTTAATCTCATCTAACAACACGGCATTTTCAATAGCTAGAAGCTCTTCAACCTATTTTTAAAAAATTAACAAAATTAAACATCAACTAACAGAGAATTAAAAATTGAAAACATGAGAATTGAAAATTAGAAACATGTAAGTTATTAGTACTTACATGAGAATTAAACCATCTGGGAAACTCATCATTGTGACAACGATCTATATCAAAATCTTTAAAATGACGATGTGACCGCTTTATAAAATCACGATGCTCCCTATACATTTAAAGTACTTATAAAATACAAGATACTTATTAATGGTATCAATAAAATTTTGGAACAAATACGTGTATCTTACTCTCGATAAGGGACAACCGCAACAGTGTTAAATAACACATACTGATGAGCTTGTACCCATGATGTTGTAGATACCCCATTTTTGACCGTCCTCAGAACTTGGACGTGGTCGTTTGAACACTCGATGATCATCCATGTTTGTGTTTGTTTTGAGTTCTCGGAGGTCTCGGTTGCACGCCTTGCCTCAAGACCTTTTGACGTGTTTGTTTTGTGCTTGGTTGTGGACCAAACACTTGTGTTTTTGCTTCTAAGGGCAGGGAATGGCTTGTTGGCCATCCCCACACCTCACCGGCCATGGCTTGAGGCCACCGGCCCTGTTTCCTTGCTACCAGCCAAAGGTGTTGGCCAGTCGGCAATGTTTTTGGTCGGCTGACCATTGTTTTGGTTGATCGACCACTTTTTGTGGCCGAGACCTTTTCTTTGCCTTTTTCAAATAATATGCATGCCGTGTGCGGTATTTGTGACAATAGCAGACCTTGCCCTTTATACACGTGTATGGAGGATTCGCACCCTTGTTTTAGCTTCTTGAGGAAGCTTGAACCTTTTGAACTTTCGTTTTAGCTTCTTGAGGAAGCTTGAACCTTTTGAACCCTTATTTTAGCTTCTTGAGGAAGCTTGAACCTTTTGAACCCTTGTTTTAGTTTCTTGAGGAAGCTTGAACCTTTTGAACCCTTGTTTTAGCTTCTTGAGAAAGTTTGAACATTTTGCTCTAGCTTCTCCAACAAGCTTGAGCCCTCTTGTTTCTCTATAAGAGAGGCCCTCCCTCCCCTTTAGAGAGGTTGAAAAAAATTGTCTAAGGCTCCAAGATATATCTCTCTTTATATCTCTATATTTTGGGTTCAAAATGGTCTTGTTCTTGGCCTATTACACCACACCTCATAGCCACACACCTCCACCATTGATCTAAGGTTCTTGGAGGGTCTTGAGAGGTCTCAAAGAGCTGGTTTTTGGTCCAAGAAGCTGCTAGTTTTGCTGAAGCTACAAGGGTAACACACTATTCCCTCTTTTAAGCTTTATTTTGCTCCATCTTTTAGCCATACTTGCAAGCATGTTTGAGCTTTGATGTAAACTGAAAAAAGTCTTTTTTTGAGGCCCTTAACATGTTTGTTTAAGATTATTTTTCTGTTGGGGGTCATCTACCTCCTTGCATGCTTCATTTTACCTTGTTTTGAGCCATGCCTTAGAGTATTTGTGTTGGCCTTTGTTTGGCCTTGTAGCCAATAAAATCTAGTGGATTTTCAGTGGCTAGCATGCTGTTTTGAGTGCCAAAATCAGAGAGGGGTGACCCTCTCTCTCCTTGTTTTGTTTTTTAGCATTTTTGGCCTTACGAAGGAGCCCTTATTTGCATGCTTTCAAGCCCTCTTTCAGGCCATTTTTAATGAGTTTTAGGACCTGCAGAGGCTCTGTCCAGAGCTTGTTTTTCCATATTGGATGGCCATCTTGCATGTGTAGAATAACCCTCTTCATAGCCTATCAAAGGAGCATGTCATTCTTGCATGCATTGACCATGTTTCAATGAGTTTTTGGGCTTTATTTGGCATATCATACCTCTGAATTTTGCTGGTTTAGTGACCTCTTGAATGCTTCATATACTTGTAGTGTAAACCCTCTTCACTAGCTTGTATTACATACTATTTTGGTCTTTGATTCTAGCACTTTTTGGCCATGCCTTAAACTGATTTTGTGCATGTTTTGGACTGCCTTAGCTCTATTTTTATGCCTCATGATCGAATGATGCTTTCTATGCATGGTTATAATGTAATACCCTTGCTTAGCCTTGAGTTTTGAAGCCTATTGCATGCTTATACTGAGGTGTTTTCATGTTTTGGGTCCACTGAGCATGTCATTTTAGAGCTTATATGTATGCCATATTCCCATGTTTTCCACTCTTTAAATGTGTTCGAGAGCTGTGCATGAATACCTCATTTTTGGACCATTGCATGAGCTTCATTTCCATGCATTTCGAGTCATCATTTTAGTCCATTTTCCTACTGTTTTGGGCCTGCATAGGGACTATTTGGGGCTGGTTTGGTCTTTCGAGCATCGCTTTGCATACCTCTAGTGTAATGCACTTCACTAGTTTCGGTATGTCATTTTAGAGCTGGAACATGTGTCCTTGTATGCCATATTTCATCATTGCCATGCTTTTGTAGAGTTGCATTTTGTGCCTTGGCTGGGAGCTCTTGCATTGTGCATGCTTGTGTGTGTGTCATTGCCTTGTTTTCATCATGTTTGGCCGCTGATTTGGGCACGGCTGAGGCCTACTTATTTTGGTTTAAGTCCATCTTACCATGTTGTTGCATGCTTGTTTCATTATACATGTTTGCATATTTAGGTTGTATGCCTATTGCACATTGTATGCTTGCATTCTCATGTTTCACTTTTTTTGTATCATGTTCGTGTTGTTTGCATGCTTGCTTGCATACTTAGGTTGCATTACATTATGTGTGCATTCCCTTGCCTCTTAATCAAGCATGATAGAGGTTGGGGCCCCTTATGTGTTTTGTACATTTCATTTGATATTGGATTGCACATTCGGCTCCTTTGGCCATCATGCATTGAAATGCGTGATCGATGGCCCGAGGATCGAGAATCATACTCCCTTGAGCTCATGACATGATAGGGAGGGTGGTTGTGCAAACATTGTCTCGCAAATACATTGCCATGCTCTGTTTGTCCTCTGCTGCAACAAAATAGGATTCTGCAGGAAGAGTTGGCCAACCGACTACATTAAGTGCCGATCAACCAACAATATCTGGCCGAGATCCCTATAATTGGTCGATGACCATTTTCCAGTGGTCGATGGCCACTCCTCTTGGCCGATGGCCCCCCACAGTGATCATGAAGTGGTTCTGAAGCATCCTTGGGACTTGTGCAGTTTTCAGAGGTGTAAAACAGTGCAAACAGAGGCAACATGTGGCATGGCGATGGATTTTCGAGCGGAGCTGAGCATGCATACATTTGATCCTCTTCCCGAGGCCTCTTCACTGCTTTAGTAGATTAATTAATTTGTTTAATTAGTTAAGAGTTGTGTAATAATTAATTAGCTTGATAGTTAGTTAATTTGTATTATTCTTTCGGACCCTCAGCGAGAGGACGAACTTTGTAATAAGTGTGCGTGTGTGTGAAGCATGTCTTCCAACCCCATGTCTTTCTCCCTTTTATTTACCAGCTTATATGGTTAGTTTTATGGCATGTTTCAATTAGCATCTATATGTTCGCATGTTTGCATTTATTCATCTATATTGCATGCATCAGGCTCGGCGCATCATGCTAACTGCATTGTATTTCAATTCCAAGTTGAATACGTGTATCGATTATTGCATCTCATATGCCATCTTCGAATAACCGTGCCTATTGTAGTTGCATTTTTGCATGTGTTGCATTAGGCATTCTTAGCATAGTTAGGATTCATGCATGATTTTTAATTAGTTTCTTTCTTTGGCTCGGAGTACTCGGTAAGTGTTTATGCTTTAGCATCCTTGCATGTGTGTGAATGATTGCCATGATAGCATGTTTACCATGAGGCTATGTGCTTATGTGATATAGCTGCCTGAATGCCTGTGGGTGAAGGTTGGGTTGCTTGAGTTGGAATAATTCGTCGAAACCCGTGTTTTAGCCTACTTGCGAGTAACAAACTTCAATCCATTTTCAAAATAAATGGATATGCGATGCTTTGTTCCAATTTAGGCGATCCAGTCTATACTTGTATGATGTGCGCATCATATAGTAATCTTAGGCTAATAACCGGAATAAGAGCACACGTGTTTTCAAAAACAAGATATCATGTTTAGTAGTCGCCGATCTTTGATCGGGCGAGCGGGGGGGCTCATAGTTGACCTTCCCCAATCGTGCCCAAGTTTCCGAGCCAAGGCAACTTTGGTGATGATAGACACGTGGCCTTAGGCAACGAGTCAGGGTTTCCTAAATTCCCCCAAAATAAAATATTTAGGTGGCGACTCAGATTCCGCAAAGTCCATGTTTGGCACTTCTTTCTAAAAATCAATTTTTCAAAACGATTTGACGGATTTGGACTCTTTGGTGATTTATCGATCTTGCATTGCACTTTGTGAGATTAGATTCAGAACCGTGACATCGAGTTCGAACTATAGTAAGCCCCAATGAACAAAATGGGATTTCTCCCGGGACGTTCGGGACGTCTATAGATGTGTTATCAAGCGCAAACCCTTTTTCTTTTCTTAAAGCATGACCCAGTAATATCCCAGAATTGTCGCTAATATTGTAATTCCTTATTGGTCAATTCAATTTTGACTCGACATCATCCAAGTACCTTGACCAAAAGGTCATACACTCTTCAATTAAGTATCCCTCTGCAATTGAACTTTCTGGATGACTTTGCTTATGCATATATGACTTAAGTATCATAAGATACCTATAAACAAACAAATGCACACATGACTTTCAATTATAAACAAACAAATGAATAAAAATATAAATTGGAGTAGAATTGCACACCTTTCTATAAAGTACATCCAGCAATATCGCACTGGATTGGCAATCTTGGCCTCCTCTGCTAGGTGAATAGGCAAGTGCTCCATTATATCAAAAAATGATGGAGGAAAAATTCTCTCAAGATAGCAAATTGTAAGAGAAATTTGAGATTAAAGCTATAGAGTTTTGGAGCACAAATGCTTGAAGAAATTGCTTAACTCAATCAATGGTTCAACCACTTTCTTCGGTAACAAATTTCTCACTGCTATTGCAAGTATTTGTTGCATCAATATATGGTTGTCATGACTTTTCAGTCCAGATATGCTATGTTTGTTTGAGGTTAACACGACGAGAAATATTGGATGCATACCCATCTGGAACTTTGATATTCTTTAGGAGTGTACAAAATGAACCTCTCTTTATTGTTCATAGCGAAACATGCAGGCGGCAAATAATACTTGTTCCCAACCCCTTTTTTAGGATGTAGTGCCTTTCGAATTCCCATATCTTGCAAGTCTCGACAAGCATTTAAATTGTCCTTTCCTTTCCCATTAATATTTAATATTGTCCACAATATATTATCACACATGTTCTTCTCAATGTGCATTACATCAAGATTGTGGCGAATCAAATTATGCTCCCAATGTGGAAGCTCAAAGAAAATATTCATCTTCCTTCAATTATGATCCTCCTCGTTGTCCTTTTTTTCATTTCCTTTCATGGTTTTTTTTTCGTCTGTTAATTGGTTGATGCTTAGGCCCTAGCTGTCGTAACACATTAGCCCCTGATAATCGAGTCGGACATGGTTCAAATTCAGAAGTTCCATCAAAAGACGCACCATCTTTTCAAAATTTGTGACTCATATTCAACCAACAGCGATGCCCCATGTAGCAAAATTTCCTTCTATTATTCAAATATCGATGTCGAGTACATATGTTTCAACAAGGACAAGCTAAAGCGCCTTTCGTGCTTCATCCAAACAAATTTGCATATGCAAGAAAATCATTTATTGTCCACAATAAGACTGCGTGCATTCGGAACATTTGATTAGTTTCTGCATCGTACGTCTGAACACCATTTTTCCACAATTCATTCAGTTCATCCACTAACAAGCGCAAGTAGACATCAATGTTATTACTAGGTGAAGAAAGACCATCAATGAGCAATATCATCATTATATGAGGTTGCTTCATGCACAACCACGGTGCAAATTATAAGGCATCACAATAACTGGCCAACTGCTATGAGCAACATTCATTGTCTTGAATGGATTAAATCTATCCGCTACTAAACCTAGTCTGACATTGCGAGGCTCACTCACAAACTTGGGATACAAAGTATCAAAAAAATTTCGGACAGAAGAGTCAGCAGGATGTCTCATTTTGCCATTATCAATTCGGCCCTCTGCATGTTATCTCATTAATGAAGCAGTTTTGGATGACATGAACAATCTTTGAAGCCTTGGAATCAAAGGAAAGTATCTCACAATCTTTTGGGAAATTCTTTGTTGTTTCTTTTTATAATCATTCTTCTCACCCTCAAACTGTTTGTATCTAGGCGTCTGACACACTATGCAATCAAGGCCCAATTCCTTCAAAAGTTTAAGTAACATCGTGAAAGACTTATCGCTCCATCCACTGCGGCACTTGATATGCAATAATCGAACAACAAATGAAAGTGTTGAAAACTTGTGACACTCTGGATACAACTCTCTTTCGGCCTCCTTCAATAAACTGAAAAATCTTTTAGTTTTCTTATCTAGGCCTAGTTCGATGTTAGAACTTCCTGTCTCATTACTAGCAAGATGAACTAAGCTTGGTAGAGGAAGTCCGAACCCCACATATATCATTTCATTGACTTTATTGCCATCATTCGAATCAATGATATTCTCATTCAATGGCACAAACGCCGGTAAATCTTCCCTGTGAAAAATCTATCTGGTGTAACTTGGAAGAAACCCATTGACTATTAAATGTTCGCCCAAAAGGCCTTTCTTTGCTAGTTTGACATTCCGACACCATTTACATGGGCATGTGACTTCATTTGATAGAGGATTATTTTGGCACGCAAGTTTAACAAATTCCTTAACCCCTTCTATATATTCCTGGTGCAACCTATGCTGATTTATCCAACTTTTATCCATCTAACTTCGTCTTACACTACAAATGTCACTGCCAAATCATCAAAGTTCAAAATTATCATTTCATTTTAATTATTCTTAACCTCAACTAAGTATCTTATAATGCATGTGACATGACACCATTCACCTCTAACTCTTCTCTAATAGGTTGGTTCATCCTACTTTCCCATTCAGGAATGCACAGTCTATATTATAAAAAGCAACTCATATTGCTCTATCCATCTCTAACGAAATTTTGGCAGTATCTCCCCATGGTTCTCCAAGTACACTACATAGACTGGATGCATTGTTACACCTTGTCTAGCTTGTACCCGGAGAACATGAGGAGCTACTACATGAAATCTCTACGAGATGGACTACATTTAAACAGTAGAACTACTAATTACAACATAGACTTGTGCTTCTGAATTGTCCAAACTAGACAATCCAAGAAGAGCCTTATCAAAGATGACTAGGCATCTCTAATAAAGATTCTTGGATGGGTCTACGGCTATTTATGTATATATGGATAATTACTTTCTAAATTAACAACTGTCATGATTTTTGCATCCCGGTGGTGCAACCTGAATCAGAACTATCAAGCATACTAGAAACATTTCTACCATGAAGCATTAATGAAGAAACTAAAAGTTTCTACAATGCTCTTAATAGATTATGATATAGAACTTCGTCAAGATGACTAGGTATCTCTAATGAAGATTCTACAAGAACAACTAGATTATCCTGATTGATCACAAAGTAAAAAATTCCATGATTGTAGTTGATAGCACATTACATGAATGTAGAGGTGTCCTATTTTTCTTACTACAATCACTACTACAAAAACAGATAAAGATCACACTTTTTTGGTGTGATGTATGTTATTTAATCACACTTTTTAAGTTTTATTAAAGTGTGATCTTTGGGAGTGTGATTAAAAGTGGTCATTTTTAATCACACCTTTTAAGTGTGATTAAAAATATTTAGATCACATCTTTTAAGTGTGATTAAAAGTATTTAGATCACACTTTTTAAGTGTGATTAAAAGTATTTTGATCACATCTTTTAAGTGTGATTAAAAGTATTTAGATCACACCTTTTAAGTGTGATTAAAAGTATTTAGATCACACCTTTTAAGTGTGATCTTTGAAAGTGTGATTAAAAAGGGTCATCTTTAATCACACTTTTTAAGTGTGATTAATAACATTTAGATCACACCTTTTAAGTGTGATTAAAAATATTTACATCACATCTTTTAAGTGTGATTAATAACATTCACTACTAAAAAAAATACTTTTTGTGACCGTCACATGCCGTCAAGAATAATAAAATACAAGAAAAGACTTTTGCATGCTTATTTTGCCGTTGCAAAAAAAAATAAAAAAATAAAAGACACTTTTTGCGACCATTGTTTTACTGTCGCAAATAATTATTTATTAAAAAAAAATCATATATGAGTTTGCTACAACAAAAAAATCAATTACAAGCACTAACCAATTTTTGTAAA
Organism: Camellia lanceoleosa; assembly: GCA_025200525.1. Taxonomy (NCBI): domain Eukaryota; kingdom Viridiplantae; phylum Streptophyta; class Magnoliopsida; order Ericales; family Theaceae; genus Camellia; species Camellia lanceoleosa. The sequence goes on along the minus strand of CM045770.1, from coordinate 112,645,811 downwards.
TGAAAAATAACAAAATTAACAAATTAATTAAATTTATAATAGACATTATCCATTAACCATCTTTAAATACACTGTACTAAAAATTCAAGTCTTCAAAAAAAAAAAAAAAAGAAGAAGAAGAGCAACATAATCTTTAGCTCCCAACATCAACCGCCGATCGTATCAACTATTCCCTCAACAAAATCTGCAAAACATATATCAAACTTGACTTGAAAATTTAATGCACTTAAATGTGTTAGTTTAGCTTAAAATAATCAAAATAAAACTATGTCAATGACCTATCTCTATGGCAGATCAGTAATTTGCAACAAGAGTTTCAATTACCTTAAGAGCAACTTCAAGCTTAACTATGGGATCACTTAATTATGGCGTTCGAAATTATATAACAATATTGTGGCGAGAGATTTCCCTAAGAACTCCACCATCACCACCTCCTACAACCAAAACCTACATCAAGTAATTCAATTAAATTTAGCACAAATACCTGACAAACAGAATAATTATAGATTGCATAAACATGAAAAGCAGAAGATAGCTAGCTCTACCAACAATGTTTTCCTCAATCATTGGCAACTTAAATTACAAGTTCTCTTTCTACTTGTAAATATGATGAATTGAGGCTGAGAGTACATAGAAATATTATTTGCTCACAATTTAACAATGAGACAAAAACAAGGTGAGTCTTATATTCAATTCTAGAAATTTGTCATACAATGCCTTCAATCTAATAGAAAGAGTAAATTTTGCACATAGAACTCAAATACTATTTTGTCTGAAATTCCCTGGGAAGAGTGTGCAACATAGTGATAATAAAAGAATGGTGCCACACAGCCTTGTCTCTAACGAAAGTCGAACCCTTAACCTCTCATACGTGAGAAGTAGGAAGTTGATGTTGTTGGGTTAGAAGACTGTTTGGCACATATAAAATAATTACTTAGAATCAAGAAATTTTGGAAAGAAGGTGATGAGTTTTTCACCCAATTTAGAGTAATGCCCTGTTTCTAGAAATTAATGCAAGAAATTAGTGAGGTAGAGATGACAAGTAATGTTGATGAGAAAGTGAAATGATGGTGAAATTGAAAAAAACATGAATGATTCAAAATGAAAGTTGTAGTAGAAGAAATTGGGGACATGGATCTGGGTTTATTAGAATTTTTTTTTTCCGAAAGGTCTCTAAAATCATAATCAATGCTTTAGGTTTACCTAGATCCAAAACCTCAAGCCCAAGATAGGGAATGAGAGGCTTTGGTATAACTATAGTTGGATGTCCAGCATAGGCCATCAACAAAGGAAGAGCAGCAATTGATGGCAATAATAATTTCCTGTTCTTCAAAGTCGAAGACCTAGTTTAGCATTAACTCAATGCAAGAATGCAAAGAGAAAACAAAGGTTTTGAAATAAATGGGCCGATAAATCCAAAAAATATGATTGGAATACTCACACTCTCCAAGGGACATCGAGGACATCATCTACAAATTATATCCTTTTGAAAATCTCTAATTTTGAAGGTTCACTTCAAAAATCTGTTGCGAAGGATTCATGTTACCAAATGCATATAAATGATGCAATGAAAGAAATTCAAACAAGACAATGAACTAAGAAGATATGATGATTTTGCATATTCTGTCACCAAAGGCACCTTGTCTACTATAGCGAAAGACGCAGCTTCCTTTGCCCTCTGATGACGATTTTCATACTCTCTAATTAGGTTCTGGGCTTGAGGCGAATGTAGAAAAGAAGCATTCTCCAACTCCCATGTAGCATGTTCATAATCAAGGCCACACCATTTAACAAGCCATTCATTATGGCAATTGGAAGAATCACCAGCATGCTCACTGTGATGGTCATCTTGCTGCTTGGGAGATGTTAGCAACCTTTTAATTTTTAAACGATTAAACGATTAAAAAAAACAGGGTTTAGCCCTTGTAACAAATAAACGATTAATTTTTAATTTTGTCAATTTAAACTCAAATATTTTGATTCGTTTTCAATCTAAATCATTTGTCTATTTTCGGTTAAGTAAAACCGATGGGGAAAAAAAATATTTTAGCCATTTAAGTCAATGAAAAGGGGTATTTTAGACGCTTTATGTACACCTACATTGAGTTTAATGGCTAAAATACCCTTTTTCCAAATTGTTTTACCTTTAGATTGAAAACAAATCAAAAGAATAAAGTTTAAATTGACAAAATTAAAAACTCATGGTTTATTTTGTTACAAGGGTCAAATTTTGGTTTTCTTTTTGAACTTTCGCCAAAAAATAAATCGAAACACAAATGCTCTAGACAGCACCTAATAATCCCAAAGGCCTAGGAAATTCATGTCTCGAACTTTAAATAGGGCTAATTTAAGCTTCCTACCATTACCCAAAACGGAAAACAACCTAGGTTTGGTAAATATTAAACATGTAATTTTCACGTAACTGCATTAGGTATGCACATCCGGATCTAGTCAATGACGGCAACTTTTCCTTCTTGGCAAACTCAGATATCCGTTGATGCACTATGCCTTTAACCTAAATAAAATAAACAAAAGGGCAATTGTGAATGGAAGTGTATAATTATTAGAAACAAAAATATTTGACCAAACCTACCAAGGAGAGCATTGCTCACGGATAGTTTGTGGCATTCTGCAAGAATTTGGGCATATTCCTTCCGGGTGATCTGCTTTCAATTTCCTCTAACAACGGCTTAAGCCGCAAATGCTTACAACTATTAGTCACATCTATTTAACAAACAAATCATGCAAAATAATCATTTCCCAAAATGAGTTTCAGATGTAATCGCTTTCAAGCCAATATATTCCCTATTGTTGCAAGTCATCATCCTCCTAGAACCCAAATAATAGCCCGGTCTAAAGCCAAAGAGATGAAGAATCAACACCATTACCTCACTTGTCAGCTTTTAAAACGGACATATATGACAGATGTTTCTACACCTCTCAAACAATTGTTTTGCCGCCATCGCTTCGGATTGTCGCTGGACTGATGAATGAAATATTTGTGAGTTTTGCATTGGTAAATAAAACAAATTTTCATTTCGCAAGGGGCTTTACCTGAGAAGAAGCATTTTTGAGAACAGACAGTACATGAGAACGAATCATCCCTAGTGCCCGAGACTGCCAAATGAATGCATGCAACATGTTCTTTAGAACTTTAAAATCCAAATCAAACCTTAGAGGCATCAAAAGCACCATCCAACAAAGTAAAAGAGAATTACTATCTCCCATCAACAATTTGAAAGCTATTAATAATATATTCTCTTTGGTACCTGGAGTTGTCGAAATTTGACCAAGTATACACTGGATTCTGCATACTGTGGATTGCTTTCAACGTACCTAAATTCAATTCAACAATAAATAAGAAAAGCAAATTTATATCTGTGTGCTCTTGTAAATTCAATTCATTATTAGATTACACATAATGATATGCTTAACAAAAACATTTTCAGTCTCCAGTATCAATAACATACCAGGATGGTCTAAACTGATTAATTTCAGATAAACAGGGTTACTTACACAAAATGACTGGCCTTAAAAAATAGACTTACGATATGCACTCATCAAGTCTTTTGAAAAGGGGAGAAAATTTCCATTTGCAACATTCATGTTTGGAGAATAAAAATTGGTAGCAACCTACAAACATGCACAATAAAAGATCCTCGAGATTTACAAGAGCACACAGATATTACTAAACATAATAAGTGAAAATCTTGTTCCTCAATGCCAAAACAATATAGAAAAGTCCATCTAGAACTTTGCAAGTACAGAAAAAGCAAGAATAAATCATAGCTGCCAAATGATGATCGATTATTCGTAACATACTCTTTTTATATTTTTCCAAACATTGCAACATACATCGTTTATATCACATCATGGGTCATAAGCTACTAACAATTATGAATGACACAAACTTACTAAGCAATGTGAAAACACAAGAATCTTGGCACATACAATTAGACACCTCATAATATCTACGTCTTTTCAGAAACTGACACCCATTCTTTTTTATCAACATTAGTACTACGTGTGTGTGTGTACCCCATTTATCTTAATTAATTTTTTTAGTCTATTAAGCAAGCTTTTATCAAAACTTTAGAATCTAAATACAATAGAAAAGTCAAGGAAAATGTGTCTCATCTCATCTCATCCACCTTTAGGGAAGCCACTGGATTGAGCTAGCCCAAATATCTAATAGTTGTTCAAGCATGGGTCATGAGTTAAAGGGTGTTCAAGCTTTGGTTGAGCTCCTAAAAATTTGTGTGAGCTTGACCTAACCGCCTAGCCACTACTCACCAAGCTCACAAGCCATGTAGACTCATTTTTTATATGTTGTACTTTTCTAAAACCTATAATCTCAAATGAAATGTGTCACTCCATTGTTACTTTTAACTTCAATTTTGAATTTGTCGCTTCCACACAAATATGAGTTGGTGCAATATGAATCCCTTAGATAACATAGCAATCGAACCTTACGTTTTCCAATTCATCAAAGTACTTGAGCTTACTACGGTGCTTTCGCAAATTCAATGAGTCTTTGCTTCTATTAGTCAGCAACAAAAGCAAGCAACTAAAACAAGTCAAACTAGGGCATTCAACATTGTACAGATTATTCCATTTTATAATAAAATAAATAAATAATCATGTAAGAAACTAACCATCACCATCTAAGTCAACTGTGAGGTACAATTATCAAAACTAGATTTTAAAGGAAAAGAAAACACAATAAAACAATTTAACTAAGCAACGAAAATGCCACACATATAATCGACACCCAAAGATTGCTTGTTCCAATGCTAAACAAAGCAGGCCTATTTCATTGATTATCTAACCATTTGAATAAGCTTTGAACATTTGGCCCTAAAGAAATGTAATTATCTCATGCCATGGTCACAGAGTTCTAAGCCCTGCCCTATCATGTTACAAAAGGTCCAAATTAAGCTTTTAACACTTAAAAACCTTGAAGCTACACTTTATAAGGTCAAAATTAACAACAATTGCCAGTAATCTAATCGAGTGAAGTATCAATGCAAAGTGAATAGAAAGAGGTCCATACCATCGATCACATACATCATGGAGAGTTTTGGTCTTTGTTGCCACGCTTGATGTTGCATGTAGTTCATTAAACAAATCCGGTTTCATCCACCTACAAAAAAGTTAGTTCAATTTCTTGTTTTGTTAATTTGATAGGCAAGAATTAAAACCCAAGAAAAGTTCAACCATATGACAAGATTGTATAATTGTTAAAAACAACTAATAGACAAAAGTAGAAAAATATGTACAAGTGTTTTCATAGATACTTTACGATGGAGTATACCGTCACATGTCTGTATGCGTCGTCAAACTGGTTAAGTAGTGTTGATACTTCTCTTCGGTCTATGCAAAGAAAAAACTAGGACAATAGCGATCAAGATCACAATTTCTCTATGAAAATAAATATTTTGTAAGAAATCAACACTAACCTCGATTTCATGGTCGCTTCAAGATCTGTAAACCATTTGTAAAACTACACCAAAAGAAGCAACAGATATAGAAAATTATCTTTCACAAAGGAAATCAATTACAAAGCACTCACAAAACTTAGCACATATAAAACAACCATAAGGAACTATATCTCGCTATCAAAATTTTCTCAAACTGCTCTTAATGGCATTTCAAATGTGGGGTACATGGTGGGAAATGAGATAGCAATAAGGTAGAGAACTTAGGGAACCAAGGACTACAAAAAGTATGACAATTACAAAGTGTGGCCTACTCAAATATTTTTTGGGTGAGTGCCCCAGCCAAATATTCATTTTGTGCTTGCTAAATGGGAAAGGAAGAGAAAAGTATAATATTTTTGTTTTCTCTTCTTTTCTCTTGTTATGGTTCTCCATTTTAAAAGAGTATAGGGGGAAAAATGATGGAAAAAATCATTTTAAACTTTCTTCATAGGATCACCACAAATGAGAGGAAATTTGCACAAAAGTTGTCACATGAAATACATTAAGCAAAAGATACAAATATATAAACAAAATTTAAAGATTTTGCCCTTGAATTTCTCCACATTTTCTCTTCTCAACCATGAGAAATAATTTTCCTTCCTTCTTTCTGTCTTTTTTCTTCATTTATTTTAACTTCTCTTCTCTTTTTCTCACCTACCAAACATAGCATTTTGGCTACATAAACCCTATTTCACCATTTTGATTTGTCTAGGGTCAGACTCACTTTGTTAGTGTATATAGTGATGCTTTTTTGTAATCTTTCTTGCTACATCAACTTTCCTAGAATGCATTCAACAAAAGTTAACATCTTAAAGGAGTAGTAATTGGTCTTTTTGAACAATGAAACAATCTCACCCAACATGTCATAATGCATTTCAAAGATGCACAAAGCTCCCATGCTTTAGTCACTCCATGAATTGTTACATAGGAAGAAAAGTCGGTGCCATAAGATTGAAAAAGAGGACTCCCATTTGATATAACAGGCGATTTAACCCAAAGACAAATATCACAAGAAAACCGACATTCTTTGAATGTTGAATATTTCGATCATGAAAGTTATACTATTCATCTTAAAAGTCACTAACGAAAAAAAAAAAAAATAATGATAATAATAATTAATTTGCAATGATGGAGAACGGAAGGTAATCGAGAAAGAATGATGATCATTTGTAGTAAAAATGTTGTTCAGAGTCAAATATGAAAAAAATATTCAATTCCCATAAATTTATTTTTACTGTCTAAGAAAGCATGCTAAACAATTATGAAGACAAATTTGTCATCATTGTTTTTTCTGTTGAAAACCTTGCTAATAGGGAGAAGGTGCTTCTAATGGGTGTTGAATCCAAAAAGGATGGGCAACAAGCTAAACATTTCTTTGTCTGAAAAACGAACCTTCTTTGTCTTTCTGGAAGCATTTGGCTATAGCATAATAGAAGGTCATTTGAGGATGTTGAGCGGCTAGTGTGAAATCTTACGCTACCTCTTTTTTTGAATATTCTACATTCTTTTGGTTCTCAAAGCATGGGCTTTCTACTATAGATCCTTTTGTGGAGTCTACTGCTAGATTCAGTTTTTTGGGTAGAAATAAGATTTAGCCCCTCCTTGTATATGCAAATGGATTCTACTCCCCTATTGCAGTCTTCAATTGTTATATTTTCTTGCTTATTTGAAAAAGACAGAAGGAAAAAAAAAAAAAACGAAGACAAGAAATCAAGTGGCTTACCTGATTCGTATTGACCAAAACTACTTCAATAGCCCCCGATTCTTCCACAGTGCAGTGCTTAGTTGAAATGGACAAACCATTATCTTGTCCATGTACACGCTCCTGGGACTACAAAAGCAAAAGCTCGCTAATTATCTTGAATGCTAGGGTTTTTACAAAGGTAAATAACAGAATTTTCAATCGATTAATGTGAATGAGTGTGTGTGTATATATATATATATATGAAATATGAATGAGTGATGACTGACCAGAGCTCGTGGAAGACGTGACCGCAAATGGAGATGGATTGAAGGTCTTCGACGATGGGTTTGAGATCTTCATAGCAGATTGAGCATATGGTCTTCGCAAATGTGTTGCCGCATACCATCTCTCCGCCTCTCTCTCTCTCTCTCTCCGCTCCGTCATTCGCCGACGATCGATAGAGAGGAGGGGTAAGAATGACTAGGGTTTTTGGTTTTAAGGCGTGGGAACAGGCGGAATGAAAAGAAAAAAAAAAAAAAAAAAAGAGGGGAATGGAAAAAGAGAGGGAGGGGAAGAAAAAATCAATTTTTTTAAAAAAAATTAAATAATAAAATAACGTTGTATAATTTATTTATTTTTTGCGATAAGGGTTGTCATCGCAAAAAAAACTTTATTTTTTGTTAAAATAATTTTTTTTTTAAAAAAAAATTATTTTATTTTAATTACTAAGCTTGAAAATTTATTTGTTTCATTTTTTTTAGTGAAAAAAAATTTATTATTATTTTTTATTTGGTAGAAGTAGGGGTAATATTTTAATAAAAAATATTGTAATGGTAGTCGTAGTGGTGAAGTGGCAACCGTGGTAGTAGTGGTGGTAGTGAAATAACGTTTGCAGTAGTAGTGAAGGTGGTAGAGGAGATGGGTTGTGGGAAAGAGAGATAAGTGGGAGACAGATAGAGGAGAGAGAGAGAGAGAGAGACAGAGTGGTGCTAAAAGTGTATTTTCTTGTAGTGGATCGATAAATCGATAAGGAGCTCGGTAAATAGAGAAGACGGAAGGGAAATAGTGAGCAACGCGAACACAGTGGGGGGGAGAGAGAGAGAGAGAGACAAATAAACAGACAGGGAAAGAAGAGTGATGAGTGAGAGAGAGAAAGAAAAGAAAGAAAGAAAGATGAAAAATAGGTGAAAAGATATAGAGAGAGAGAGAGAGAAAGAGCCAAAAGAGATAAACGAGAGAGAGAAGAAAGAGATGAGCGAGAGAGCGATAGAGAAAAGAGACAAAGAGAGAAGATAGATGAAAGAGATAGAGAGAAGAGAGATGGACGAGAGACACAGAGAAAAATAAAGAGGTAGACAGACAAAGAAAAGTGATGAGTGAGAGAGAGAAAGAGAAGAGACACAGAGACACAGAGAGAATGAGAGAGACGGACAGACAAAGAAGAGTGATGAGTGAGAGAGAGAGAGAGAAGAGAGACAGAGATACATAGAGAAAGGGAGAGACAGACAGAGGAGATAGAGTGGCAGTGGTGGAGGAGAGGTAATGGTAGTAGTGGTGGTAGTGGAGTGGTGGCGATAATGGTAATAATGGTAATCGTAGAGGTGGAGTGGCAACAGTGGTAGTAGTGGTGGTAGTGGAATGACATTTGCAATAGTGGTAAATGTGGTAGAGGAGATGGGTGGTGAGAGGGAGAGATGAGTGAGAGATAGATAGAAAAGAGAGACAGAGAGACAGAGACAAAGTGATGAGCGAGAAAGAGACAAAGTGGTCGTTAAAAGTGCATTTTCTTGTAGTGGATCGATAAGAAAAATGCCCTAGACCCCCAGTGGGAGTGACCCCACCACCCCCATCAAGTTCGATTGGTTCAAAAAATTTATTTATTTTTTTTTCACTCTGCTCTCACATTTCACGTGGAGGTAGGGGGTCTTTGGGGTCACCGCCATCGGGGTCCCTAACATGGTTGGATCGATAAATCGAGAGGAGCTCAATAAATAGAGAAGAGATGAGGGAGAGTGAGCAAGGCAAACACGGAGGGAGAAAGAAAGAGAGAGACAGAAAGCAGACAGTAGACAGAGAAAGAGAAAAGTGATGAATGAGAGAGAGAGAGAGAGAAAGAGATAAAGATAGACAAAGAGAGAAAAGATAGAGAGAGAGGAGATGTAAAATGAGAGAGAAACAAGAGATGAGCAAGAAATAAACAAAAAGAGAGAGAAAGAAAGTGAAAAGAGATTAACGAGAGAGAGACATAGAAAAGAGAGAGAGAGAGAGAGAAGAGAGATAAACGAGAGAGACAGAGAGATAGAGAGAGAGAGAAAAAAAGAGAGAAACAAAAGATGTTCGAGAGATAGACAAAGAGAGAGAAAGAGAGAGAGAAAAAAAATAGCGAAAAGAGATAAACGAGAGAGAGAGAGAGAGAGAGAGAGAGAGAGACACAGAGAAAAAGAGAGACAGACAGACAGAGAAGAGTGATGAGTGAGAGAGAGAAAGAGAAGAGAGATAGAGATAGAGATATAAAGAAAGAGAGACATACAGACAAACATAGAAGAGTGATGCGTGAGAGAGAGAAAGAGAAGAAAGACAGAGACACAGAGAGAAAGAGAGAGACAGATAGATAGACAGAGAAGAGTGATGAGTGAGAGAGAGAAAGAGAAGAGAGACAGAGATAGAGATAGAGAGACAGGAAGATGAAAAAATGAATGAAAAGAGAAATGTTATATTAAAAGAGTAAGACGACGCTGCTTTTTTTCAATTTTTTTATGATAGAAAAATACCATTGCATTTATTTAAACCATTTTGTAACTATATATATGAAGTCTCAAAGTCACATTTTTTTGCGACAAATTGTGCCGCCTCAAAAGGCATATTTTTCGAACGACAAGTTGTACCGCCTCAAAAGTCACTTTTTTTTTTTATGAGACAGCAAGTCATGCCGCCTCAAAAGTCATATTTTTACGACGGCAAATTGTGTCGTCTCAAAAGGTCACATTTTTTGCGACGGCAAGTTGTGCCGTCTCAAAAGGTCACATTTTTTGCGACGACAAATGTGTCGTCGCAAAAAGTTCCGTCTCATAAGCCCACTTTTCTTGTAGTGTTACTTAAAAAGTGTAATTAAAAAGTAGTAGTGTATATATAATCACACATTAATTAAAAAGATGTGATTAAAAAATATATAAATAATCACACTTTAATTAGAATGTGTGATTAAAAAAAATATATATATATATAATCACACTTACTTAAAAAGTGTGATTAAAAAATATATAAATAATCACACTTGTTTAAAAAATGTGATTAAAAAGTAGTAGTGCATATATAATCACACTTTAATTAAAAGGTGTGATTAAAAAATATATATATAATCACACTTTAATTAGAATGTGTGATTAAAAAATATATATATAATCACACTTACTTAAAAAGTGTGATTAAAAAGTGGTAGTGTATATACAATCACACTTTAATTAAAAAGGTGTGATTAAAAAATATATAAATAATCACACTTTAATTAGAATATGTGATTAAAAATATATATATATATATATATATATAATCACACTTGTTTAAAAAGTGTGATTAAAAAGTAGTAGTGTATATATAATCACACTTTAATTAAAAGGTGTGATTAAAAAATATATAAACAATCACACTTTAATTAGAATGTGTGATTAAAAATATATATATAATCACACTTGTTTAAAAAGTGTGATTAAAAAGTAGTAGTGTATATATAATCACACTTTAATTAAAAGGTGTGATTAAAAAATATATAAACAATCACACTTTAATTAGAATGTGTGATTAAAAAATATATATATAATCACACTTGTTTAAAAAGTGTGATTAAAAAGTAGTAGTGTATATATAATCACACTTTTAATTAGAAGGTGTGATTAAAAAATATATATATAATCACACTTAATTGAAAAGTGACATAAAAAATAAATATTATCACACTCAATCAAATTAAGTGTGATTAAAATATCAATATAATTTTTTTTATCACACTTCCAATAAAAGTGAGATCTTTTTTTTTGTCAAAGTGTGATCTTTAACTATTTTTGTAGTAGTGAATCATCTTCAAAATTGGTTTCTAAGTGTTGCATTAGTCAAAAAAATTATGAATATCTGCTTTGCGTTTCCAATAAATTAACCCAACAAATAAAAGATGACACTATGATTTTGGGAAACATTGGATCATAAACATGCAGGCACTACATTATCATATCTAACATGCTTGATATTATTATATTAGAATTACCCATTCAACTTTTCTACCGTTTCTTGTTATTTTTGCTATCACATTAGAAGTGAGGTAGTGATTTTTTTTTTTTTCTCCCTAATAGGTATTTATCTCTTGGCAATCTGAGAGATGCTAATTATCTTATGGATGAACTAAAAAATCAAGAGACAAGGAGCTTAACCTCCCCAGATCAGATTTGATGCAGTTCATCAATTATCTTTTGCTGACGTAACTTTCATTTACATTTCTCATTTGACATCTATTCAATATGAATTATATTGGCTTGTTCTTCATATTATAAGGGATGTCGATCATGAGATACAAAGTTTTAAATGTTATTTCCAATGCAGGTTGCAGAGAGATGCTCTGCCTCTGTTTAATGTGTTGACACAGACTTACAAATCTATTATTGACCGAGAACCTTTATTCTATGAGGTGTGTGGTTATAACTCCAAAGTAGATGTTTTACAATGGATTATAATTCTTTTATGTTGCATATGGTGCAATCTTTTACCAAGATGCAAAAAGCTCTTTAATAGTGGTAGGCATCACTCAACACCCACTGGAACTTCATAGGCACTTTTCAAAACATATATCCACTGAGCTGTACTACTATTCTAGGTCCATTTAAAACCCAACTATGACCATCATAGATACAAAATATACTGTGGGAGCCGAATAAAATGGGATGCAAAGATGCCGAATACATGTGTGGAAGATCAAGATATATATTATATTCGGCCCCGTCTTGTATCATCTATAAGCTGAGCATCGTGATCGGCCATAGGACCAGTTGAGTGAGGAGCCAAATAGGAATTGGTTGACGACGGAAGAAGCCGAGTGGACAATCAGACGGTGGATTAAAAGTGGGCCCAACCCTGAGGCCCAGGAGCGGAGATAAATAGAAGAACATCAGCCAAAGAAGGGTATGTGAGAAAGAACCCCAAAAAAAACTTGAGACATAAGGAAGTTTGAGATATATACTGATTTATACTGATTTTTTTTGTCGGAGTGCTAATTCCGGCACCCCCGACCGAAGTGTTAATCCCTTTTTCAGGTGACAATCAGAAGATCAGGAATGTCCTTCAGGATCTCAGAGTATTTCCAAATCACCCCTCCACAATTGGCGCCGTCTATGGGAATACTCAAGTACATCAATGGCGGGTGTAACGGAAGATCCTCCGATAGTCGATGACGAAACTACACCGAGAGATGACCTCACTCCAAGAAACATGCTGGGACTGGAGAATATCGACGCGCGACGTGCCTTGAACTTTGACTAAGTAGCTCAGACCTCAACCTCAGCTTCAATGCATGAGACAATACAGACAATTATGGATCAGGCAAAGCAAAATGAACAGCAGCTGGAGAACATGATGGCTGAGAATGAGCGCCTGCGCCAGGATTTGGCTTTGGAGGTGGCAAAATCCCAGCAAGCTGCAAGCCAAGACTGGGATCAACCTTCGGAAAATAAGGATAGCCATCGACGCCGAATTCAGAAATGCAATAATGATAGTGATTCAGACTCACCATCCCCTGAGCCCAGAAAAAAAGGGCACGTCTATGTATCCAGCTCGTCTGAAGAAAGTCCATATGAACGGCATAGACGAAGAAAAAGTGATGACTCACATGAAAAGGATAAACATGACCCATTCGTGCGACAAATTGCCAGGGCTGTGCTATCCAAAAAGTTCAAGGCACTGCCGTTCACCTTTCACGTCGGAAAATCAGACCTCACTGATCACATTTGTCATTACAAGCAAGCGATGCCGCTCTATACTGACGGCGAAGGCCTCATGTGTCGGATATTTTCGAGCAGTCTAGGACCACTGGCCGTGAGATGGTACTATAAACTGGAGCCGGAATCGATTAAGAGCTTCCACCAACTCCAAAAGTCTTTCAATGCAAAATTCATCACTAATGAGGTCCAGTCAAAACAAGCCGATTCTTTCTAGGCCATGCAAATTAAACCGAAAGAAATCCTTCGTAAATACTCGGCCCGCTATTGGAAGTGCTTTAATCTGGTAGACAACGCTTGTAATGATTCCATGGCCATCACCGCCTTTAAGATGGGATTACATCCTAATAGTCCCCTCCGCAGTTCGTTAACCAGACGTCCCCCCAAAACTATTTGGGCATTAATGAAGAAGGTCGAAGAGTATTGCAAAGTGGAAGACGACGCCCTTCGAGTCAAAGTCGGGCGTAAAGCCGTTCATCTGGCCACATCGGGAATTGTTCAGCCGATTAATTCTGTGCCGTCAAGAAGCCCCGAGCAGAGGAATCAACCTAAACGGGACAAAAGGCACGATTCGCGCCGATTAAACGACCAATGTTCACATCGCACTAATGAACAATATCAAGTGGATAGCAGGTGGACAAGGCGTCCGGGCAAAAAATACACGGAGCTGACAGAGCCGATCAATAAGATTCTGTAAAAAATACAACACTTTTTGTTCTTCAAGTGGCCGCCCAAGATGACCGGACCCCCCGATGTAAGGAGACAAGATAAACGATGTGAGTATCATAAGGACCATGGCCACGACATCGATAGTTGTTTTTGTTTAAGAGATCACCTGGAAGAATTGGTGCAAGACGGCCGTCTTACGCAATATGTCTGAAAAAACAGTTCAACAAATACGGTAGCTCTACGGCTGGAGTCACCCCCTCTTGGTGTAATTCATATGATATACAGCTTGCCTACAGCCTACACCATCTGAGGTACACACAATTCAGTTGCCGTCTAGCACCCATAGTTCAATGACGCCAGCAAAACGGCCACGCAACATTGGGAGGATTAGTTTCAATGACAGTGATTTAGTTAGAGTGACCCAACCCCACACTGATCCCCTCGTCATCGAGCTACGCGTAAATAGATTTACCATCGAACACGTTCTCATTGACCAAGGCAGCACTTCAGAGAAAATGTATTACAAAACTTTTGTCAAACTTGGTTTTACCGATTCGTACCTATCTCCGGCTGATTATCCTTTTTTCGGCTTTAATGCTAACCCAGAGTACCCTTTGGGCAAGATCACACTGCCTGTATAGGCCGGAACCAGATTAGTAGACGTAGAATTTCTAGTTGTTAAGCTCCCTTCGCCATATAATCTGATCATGGGTAGAACTTGGTTACATACGATGCAAGCCGTGCCAAGCACCTACCATCAACTGCTCTATTTTCCGATTGAGTATGGTATAACAAATCCGCGGCGCTCAAAAATCGGCATAGGCATGCTATCTTTTAGCTGCAAAGAGACCGAGAGAAATGGAGGTGCATTCAATTGAGGTACCGGATAGAGAGAGTCTCGACGACATTGGGAGGATCCCAAATGAAAAAGCAACCGACACCCTGCATCGGGTTAAAATTGATGAAAATCCTGACAAGTTCTTCATGATCGGCGCTTCCTTAGATAACATCGAACGGCAAGAATTGGTAGCCTGCTTACTCGGCAATATTGATGTGTTTGCATGGTCCCCATACGAAATGCCAGGAATAGATCCATCGGTAGCCTAACACCGCTTGAACGTTGATCCAAAGTGTAAGCCAATCATTCAAAGAAGCCGGCGGTTAGCCGCAGAGCATACTTTGGCCATCGTTGAAGAGGTAGATAGGTTACTTGAAGCCGAGGTGGTTTGCGAAGTAGCTTATCCTACATGGTTGTCTAATATTGTGGTCGTAAAGAAGAAGAATGGTTCTTGACGGGTCTGTGTGGATTTTACAGACTGGAACAATGCTTGCCCCAAGAATTGACCAACTTGTAGATGCAACGGCACATCATCAACGCATGAGCTTCTTGGATGCCTACAGAGGCTATCATCAAATTGCCATGCATCCAGAGGATTAGGAAAAAATCGCATTTCTCACCCCAAAAGGAACCTATTGCTACAAGGTCATGCCTTTTGGGCTGAAGAATGTGGGGACAACCTATCAAAGACTAGTGACTTCCATGTTTAAGGAACAACTCGACCGTACCATGGAAGTGTACATCGATGATAGGGTAGTCAAATCCAAGGAAAAACACTGCCATCTAGCCAATTTGTCAGAGACATTTAGCATTCTTCAAAAATACAAGATGAAATTGAACGCTTCTAAGTGTGCATTCGGCATCAGTTCCGGCAAATTCCTTGGCTACATCGTTAACCACCGCGGTATCGAAGCCAATCCAAGACAGATCACAGCAATTCTAGAGCTTGGATCCCCTCGGTCAGTGAAAAAGGTTCAGAAGCTAATGGGGATGGCCGCCGCTCTAAACAGATTTATCAACAATTCAACAGATCACTGCCGACAATTCTTTCACACTCTTCGACAAGGCAGAGCATTTGATTGGACTCCTGAGTGCCAGGCCGCTTTAGACGGCCTGAAATCTTACCTCTGATCAATTATGCTCTTGGCAACTCCTGTATCCGGCGATCCACTCATTCTATATTTGGCAGTATCCGACTAGGCGGTCGGCGCCGTATTGTTAAAGGAAGAACTAGGGGAGCAGAGACCAGTTTACTATGTGAGCAAGGCTATGGTCGACACCGAGGTACGTTCTCTTCCATTAGAAAAGCTTATCCTTGTTCTCGACATGGCTGCAAGAAAACTGATGCACTACTTTCAGGGACATACCATTGGGATGCCAACGGAATATCCCTTCCGATCCGCACTTCGCAGTGTGAAAACATCTGGGCACGTCTCGAAATGGGCTCTTGAACTCGGCCAGTACGATATCCAGTTTCTACCCAGAATTTCCATCAAAGGACAAGTGCTTGCTAACTTTGTTGCCAAGTTCACAAGATCCCTAACCGACTTTAAGTTTGATCAAGCGCAAACTAAGCCCAACTGGAGAATATATGTCGGCGATGTTTTGGCAGATGTATTGTGATGGGTCATCCAACCAGCGTGGCTGCGGGGCTGGCGTAGTAATCATGACCCCTGAATGGGCAATAATCGAACATGCTGTCAAATTGGGATTCGACGCATCAAATAATGAGGTCGACTATGAAGCACTGCTGACCGGCTTGCGAAACGCACTTCACCTCGATGCGCGGCGTTTACTTGTTTTTAGTGACTCAAAGCTAGTAATCAACCAGTTGAAAGGGGAATATGTAGCCAAAAATGGCCGTATGGTAGCCTATATGAAGACGGCAAATTCTTTACTCGCCAAATTTGATCACCACGGCCTGAATCAAATAACCCGGGATCAGAACACGCATGCAGATGCCCTCGCTTGCCTAGCCTCTGTTATCAACTCAGTAATTAAGCAGACAATTGAAGTAGGGTTTGTCCTCGAGCCAAGCATTGGCTCTTCAGAACCAGTTCAGGCCAACGTTATCGAACCAAGACAGAGTTGGATGGACCCTATCACCACATTCCTATCTTCAGAACAGCTCCCGATGGATAAGAAAGAAGCACACAAGCTCCGAAACAAAGCACTCCGATATTATTTGGATCCACAGGGGAAGCTCTACAAAAAAATCTCTCCACGGGCCGTACTTAGAGTGTGTTCACCCAGATAAAGTCAATGAACTTTTGTCTGAAATACATGAAGGCAGTTGTGGTGCCCATTCGGACGGACGTTCTTTGGCTCACCGCGCTGTATCGCAAGGGTACTATTGGCCGACCATGCACACCGATGCGGAGTGTTATGTCAAGAAATGCGTTCAGTACCAGAAGTTTTCCCCTTTAGCTCACCTGCCAAGCGAGGAGTTAAAATCTATCACTAGCCCTTGGTCGTTTGCTTAATGAGGCCTTGATATCATCGAACCATTACCATGGGCCCCGGGCAACAGGAGATTCCTAATTGTTGCGACTAATTATTTCAGAAAATAGGTCAAAGCGGAGGCACTAACACACATTTGAGATTCCAACATTAAGTGTTTTGTGTGGAAAAACATCATAACAAGATTTAGCATACCACGAGCACTTGTTTCTGACAATGGTACACAGTTCGATTATGGTGTATATCGAGAATTGTGTGACGCTTATGGTATCCGGCCCTATTTTTCCTCGCCAGCTTACTGCCAGAGCAATGGTCAAGCGGAGGCTACCAACAAGGTTATTTTGGACGGCATCAAGAAAAGGTTAGAGAAAGCTAAAGGCAGATGGGTCGAAGAGCTGCCCAGTGTGTTGTGGGCTCATCGCACCACTTCGAGGCGATCCACTGGGGAAACGCCATTTGCTCTATGCTTCGGAACCCAGGCAATTATCCCCTTGGAGATCGCCCTCCCAACCTTGAAATCTAAAGTTTTTGATATGGGCCGAAATGACATGATATTGGCTTTGGACCTGACTCTGATTGAAGAATGCCAAGACCGTGCCCTCGCTTCCATGGCACGGTACTAGCAACAACTCGCTAAATCATATAATCAGCGTGGTCAGTTACGAAGTTATACACCAGGAGAATTGGTCTTCAAGAAAGTGCTACCTGCTGTTAGGATTCCCGCCGACGGAAATTTGGATCCCAACTGAGACGGCCCCTATCAGATTGACTCAATCGCGGGGACAGGGGCATATCGACTAAAAGATACGGATAGAAGAAGCCTGCTACGTCCATGGAATTTCACACACTTGCGCAAATTTTATCATTAACTCGTATGGCAGGACAACTCGTCTTGATTTTTCGCCATAAACGTTTTTCGCTTTTAATGTAATGTTCTCTTTTGCCCAGTTATTTGTCCGCCAAAAAGCCTCCAAATTCATAGCACCCCTCGTGGAAATCACGTTTGGGCCGAATAAGCCTCCGAATTTGGAGCGCCCCTCGTGGACTCCATGATTGGCCAAGAGAATAAACCTCTAAATTCGGAGCGCCGTTCGTGGACTCCACGATTGGCCAAGAGAATAAGCCTCTGAATTCGGAGCGCCCCTTGTGGAAATCATGTTTGGGTCGAATAAGCCTCCGAATTCAGAGCGCCCTTTGTGGACTCCACAATTGGCCAAGAGAATAAGCCTCCGAATTCGGAGCGCCCCTCATGGAAATCATGTTTGGGCCGAATAAGCCTCCGAATTCGGAGCGCCCCTCGTGGACTCCACGATTGGCCAAGAGAATAAGCCTCTGAATTCAGAGCGCCGCTCGTGGAAGTCACGTTTGGGCCGAATAAGCCTCTGAATTCGGAGCGCCTCTCGTGGACTCCACGATTGGCCAAGAGAATAAGCCTCCGAATTTGGAGCGCCCTTCATAGACTCCACGATTGGCCAAGAGAATAAGCCTCCAAATTCGGAGCGCCCCTTGTGGACTCCACGATTGGCTAAGAGAATAAGCCTCCAAATTCGGACCACCCTTCGTGGAAATCACGGTTGGGCCGAATAATCCTCCGAATTTGGAGAGCCCTTCGTGGATTCCACGACTGGCCAAGAGAATAAGCCTCTGAATTCGGAGCGCCCTTCATGGAAATCACGGAATTTCTCCGAATTCGGTGCACTTTTCGTAAATATTATGATTGACAAGCATAAACGCAAACTGACGAGAAATGAAAGGAGATCATAGCCGAATTCATAAACATAAAATTGAAATGACATGCCAACATTTAAAATAATATGTTTCATTGAATTAATCAATAGTACATAATTGGCTTCCTATCTACGTTAGAGGGGTACAATACGTTCAGTTTCATTCAGCATCTCCCTCGTCATCACTCTTCTCGACTTCGAAAGCCGCGAAAGGAAAATGATGACCCTGATATAACGGAAACACTGAATCGACATCTACTTCCCCAGAGAGCCTCTGCAGCCTGGAGAGCCTTGATCCAACCGTGCTTAAATCCACGATTCTCGCATCGGCAGACCTCTTCTGCGAGATTTTCCTTGGTCTTCTGTATCCCAACTTTTTGGCCGTCATGGAAGCCTTTTTCATAAGCCCTTCCCTTTGCCGATTCTATTGCAAACATGCTTGCCATATCCCGATTGGCCATCGTATGACTTAAGAGCCGTTGGGTCACCCTTTCTTCCATAATCGAGTTAGCTTGGCCGGCAGACTGCGATTCGACAGCTTTGACCTTTCTTAGTTCACGTTCAGCCTTCTTCGCGCGAGCTTCTAAATTTCGAATGTGTTCATCCTTCTGCTCTATCTCCCGCTGCGCGGCGCTTAGACACATGCCGATTTCATAGCCAGTGTACAGCCCTTTCACCGCTCCATGAATACCCTCCTGAAACACTTCAAAATCAGGTCGACCGACCATCGACTGCTGGACCTCTGGTGGAAAATCTATCGAGCGAACTCGACTACCACATTTGGGTCATGAACAACTGAATCCACTTCTGTCATCGGTTTGTTTCCCATAAAAACTGCAAAACTTAATGGGTGCGGCGGCACACTGGTCTCTCCTCTCGAGCGCGATAGAGGGGAGCTGCCCCGTTGCTATTTTTCCCTTCTGGGTGACCTACTTCGACGACGTGGAGACTGGCATTTTTCATGCTTCCTTGACGTCCTACTCCTCGTGCACGTAGGCTTGCCACCTCGATTCATCTCCGCGTCCAGCTCCATCAGTGTTTTCCCTTCTCCTCTGCTGTTGAAGAATAATCTTCTTGCCATCCACAATTTCCACACTGTTTTTTTCCCTTTCAATTCGTTGACTCTGAACGTAACAATAGCACCTCCGTGCACCTTGCACCCACCCATTTATTCCTAACGGGTGCAACACCCCCAAGGCGGTCTCATCAATGCTCAATTTCAAAACCCTTCGCCAGATTCGATTAGACGTTCCAGTTCATGCATTAGAAGCATTCGACATTCCAATTCATGTATCCCCTGGGGCAAAGGCAGATTAATTAATCTAATTGGCCAAATTGAGGCCTTGCGCTGATCAGGTTGTATGCCCCAGCCATTCAATGAACTAATATCATTTGGCACCCCAGCCATTCCATGAACTAATATCATTCGGCGCCGCAACTACTCCATGAATATGCAGCATTCGACGTTCCAGTTCATGTATCCGCTGGGGCAAGGATAGATTAATAAATCTAATTGGCCAAATGTTGAGGCCTTGCGCCGATCAGGCTGTGTGCCCAACCAATTCCATGAACTAATATCATTCGGCGCCCCAGCTACTCCATGAACTAATAGCATTCGATGTTCAAGTTCATGCACCAGTTGGGGCAAGGGCAGCTTCATTAATTGAATCAGCTTGTCCAGGCCTGATGCCGATCATCTCATGGGCCATAGCAATTCCATGAGCTAATGTCAAGTACAGATTCAGTAATATAATCGGCCAGACGCCAAAGCCTTAAGCCGTTTTACTTGTTAGTCTATCAAATTTTCATGCACCTTTCCAAATTGTTAACTGCTGATTCTTTTAGTTATTCGGCTAAATAGCAAAGAGGCAGAGGATGTTTAATTGATTCAGTTAGCTTATCGGATATAATATTTACTCATATAGCAAACAGAAAAGCATAAGGAATTGTCATTAAGCCGTTTTACTTGTTAGTCTATGAAATTTTCATACACCTTTCCAAATTGTTAACTGCTGATTCTTTTAGTTATTTGGCTAAATAGCAAAGAGGCAGAGGATGCTTAATTGATTCGGTTAACTTATCGGATATAATATTCACTCATATAGCAAATAGAAAAGCATAAGGAAATGTTATTAATGAATTAAAGACAAATAGTATATGCAATAAACTTGAGAGCATAGAAAATTTTCATTAATAAATTGAACGCTAATAGCAGTCATTTTACACATGAAAATTAGCTTACATTTAAAGAAATGAAAATCTATAAACAAAAACCTACAAAAACTATGCATCTAAGATGCTTACCAAAAACCAAAATATGCCTTAAATCAATCTTCAGGGTTAGACGCTAGCGGCTCAATGTCCACCTGCTCGTATGGAATCGGCTGCGCCAATGTCACATTCGCAGCAGTGAAGGCTTTGACCCATCTGTGTTTGAAGCCCCGATTCTCAAACTTCGGCACTTTTTCCACGTAGTTTTCCAAGGCGGCTTCCTTCCCAGCCTGGAACGCTTTGGAAATTTCAGAGTCAGCTATTGCTTTTGCCTTCTTCGATTCTTCCAAGTCGGCTTCTAGCTTGGCGATCACCTCCTTGGCTAACTTGAGCGCATCTTCGCCCGCCTTTGCCCTCTCTTTGGCGGCAAGCCTTAATTGGTCGGAATTCCTTGCTCGCTTGGCCTCAGAGTCGACTCTCACTCGTCCCTCCGCCGCTTGCTCTGCCTCATAATCGGCCCTTTGAGAGACTATCATAACCTTGTTCTTTTCATTGTCAATTTCGACTTTCAACAAGCCGATCTGTTCTATGACGTCATGTTGACGATGGCTAATCTCGGCTATCCTGCCCACCGTCTACAAAACAAGGAAATAGAATTACAACAAACAAATAATAAGAAAAATATTTATATATATACATATATATATTTAGACGGAAGATTGTTGGTAAGGCAAGTAATGTACCAATAAGGCCGACTGAGCGGCCAAAGCAATCAGCATTAGATTTGGCTCCGTGCGAAATGTGGCCCTGTTAACCGGCAGGGATATTGAGGAGGCCATACTCAAGGCCACAGCCGGGTCCTTCAAAGCCGACGCATCGGAGGCAATCGGCATATTCCTTATCCTTGGTTGAATAGTGAACGAAACAATCAAGTCTGATTCCTTAATACGCTGCAATTTTTTTGTCATTTTGGTCCTCATCGTGCACGGCTTCTTGATCGACAGGGCATTTTCCCCCCCTTTGCACAGCCTCATCCGCCCGTTCTATCGACTCCATCTCGGCCATTTCGATCTGAGCCATTTCTTCCGCAATAATAGGCGGAGAAGACTCGATGACCGTGGCGGGTGGAGTTTCCGATCGAACGGCCTCGGCTCTTCTCCTAGCAGCCACCCTTTCAGCGTTTTTCTTTTGGGCAAGTTGTGAGAGAGATTCCCCAGCCATATTTTCAGGATAAGCACCGGGAAGGTCTACTAAGTTTGTAAAAACGTCTTCAAAGGAGACGTCCCCTCGGCCTGATGTGGATGAAGGGTCAGACGGATTGAGTCTGGCTTCTTCAAAGGCCGAGTTAAGAGCTTTGTCTAACTCGGCTTCCAATTGGCTTGGGTGCTCGGCGACCGATTTGGCTACTTGTTCTTCCACGTGTTCCAAATCGGAGGCTTCCAAATCAATCTGCCTTAGGTTTTTGAAGTTGGGAAAAATAAGGGCCGTAAGCTGCTGGTCGCATCTTGGAATTGGAATGTTGTCTGCCGTTGAAAACGTTGTATAAGTCGGCTCGTATCTTAGAAGGATGTGGGCCGCCCTCCCTTGTTTTTAAAGGCTTGGACGGCCAAAGAATTGGGGTGTGATTTTAATGTCTACAAGTACGACATCGTCAGTTGAAACCAAAACTTTTTTCAAAGCGTTGTCTGCACAAATCAAACGGTAAGTACGTAGAAGGAGAGCCGAATAAATATATAACAATAAAAAAATAATAAGGAGCTATACGGGCACTTGGTTCGCCTCTTCGTCTTGGCATGGGATCTAGGCGGTCTTCACCTTCGTCGAATTCCCAGTTGCCTCGGACAACGACCATTACATCGTCAACACGTTTGCCAGAACTAGCAAGCATAGTCACTAAGTGATGATTGGTATCCTTGGCCCTGAGAAAATAGCGTCCCTGCCGGCCAGAAGATTTGGCTAAGGTATAACAATGCCGAATTGCGGGTATACCTAGGTTAATCCTAAGGCGTCGGTTCAACTCTATAATTCCCATTATGATTCGGAAAAATTTACATTAGGCTGGAAAGGAATTAGACCCCAGTCGCGGAGGACGACTCTTAGAACTGGGTGAAGAGCAAAATGGACTCCTGTCTCAGCAATTGATAGGAGAGGAAAGATTATTATACTTTCATCAGTCCTCTCCATATCAATGGTATCGTTTGTCACGAGTGACAGATGGACGTCGACGGGGATGGAATAGTGGCTTTGGAAACCGGCAATTCAATCCATAGAAAGGAGTTCTTTCAAGTGTTTCGCCATCCTACCTAGCCTAAGGATTATGCAAAACTAAAAATAAATAAGGAAATGGGATGCGAAATGAGGGCGAAGAGAGGGAGAAGAGAACTTATAGGAAGCAGAAGAGATAAGGAGAGATAGGAGGAAGTTGCAGAGGTCGCGAAATGGAGGTATATCGAAAGGCAAACAGTAGGCTTTGAGTATTCAAAAAACTTACATCCGAAGGGATAACATAGTTTCAAATCACATTAAATGAGGAAAGCATACGAAGAGGCGGGAAGATGTAATGATGCCCAAAACGCGTGTGTTCTAACATGCATTGGAATGGGGTCAATCGTCGTTTGTTTTCTCGTATTTTCAAGTTTGAAACCAAACACGCCAACTAACTGTTGTTAGTGGGGTGTTTGGGGGGCAATTGTGAGAGCCGAATAAAACGGGATGCAAAGATGCCGAATACACGTGTGGAAGATCAAGATATATATTATATTCGGCCCTGTCTTGTATCATCCATAAGCCGAGCATTGTGATCGGCCATAGGACCAGTTGAGCGAGGAGCCAAGTAGGAATTGGTTGACGACGGAAGAAGTCGAGTGAACAATCACACGGTGGATTAAAAGTGGGTCTGACCCTGAGGCCCAGGATCGAATATAAATAGAAAAACATCAGCCAAAGAAAGGTATGTGAGAAAGAACCCCAAAAAAAGCTTGAGACATAAGCAAATTTGAGTTATATACTGATTTATACTGATTTGTCCGTCGGAGTGCTAATTCCGACACCCTCGACCGGAGTGTTAATCCCTTTTTCAGGTGGCAATCAGAGGATCAGGAACGTCCTTCAGGATCCAAGAGTATTTCCAAATCACCCCTCCACATATACATTGACTAACCACAACATACATACAAATTGATTACACTAACAAAAGCCAACACAACTTGGTAGCATTGCCTACGTTAGAAAAAATTCAGTACCAGCCTAGTTAGAAGAACGAAATTGTATACAGCATTGTATCTATGGTGGATTCCTTGGAGAATCATCTTGGCAAAATATTCAGAAGAGAAGTCGTCGAGTAAGCAATGAAACACAAACAGATTGCAATCCTAAAATCATAAATAATCTAAAGAGTCATAACAGCAAGATCATCACAAATTATATAAACTAATTATTATTATTTTAACTAAAGAATGAAAAAATTACAAGGTTAATCAAGAGATTTGACAATAAGAAAGTAGAGAATGAAAAATGTACCTGATATAAGAGTAAGAGAGATTAGCTAGAACAGGTCGATTTTGGATTTTGGATCTGCAATTTGATGAAGAACAGATCGAGTTCAAGTTCGAGTTCGATGAAGAATAGCTAGAGCAAAGCTCTCGAGCGACAGAGATCAATGAAGAATAGCTAGAGAGTTCGATTGCGAGCAACAGAGATCGATGAAGCGCAAACCATCGAGGGTTTTGGAATCTACAATTGAGCAAATTGAAGGTTGAGAATAAAAGTGTATGTGTTTGAAATTGAGCGAGCGAGCGAGAGTGTGTGTGTTTGAAATTGAGCGAGAGAGAGTGAGAGCTTCAAATCGAGGGTTGAGAATGAGAGCTTCAAATCAAGGGTTTTGGAAGAAAGGAAGACTGAGTTGTGGTAGAGACTAAGAAAGAGAGAGATTGAGTTGAAAGAGATGGAGGTTTGGATGGTCAATACATTGACCCAATATGGTGCCGTTTCACCGAGATCAGAGACGTTTTTCAAAAACGTTGTGTTTCATTAATTTATAGTGGCATTTTCATAAACGCCATAAAAGAACCATTGCAATGCCTCATTTTTCCTGTAGTGCCTATTTTGAATTTTGGTATGATATGGTGGACGTTTCCACCCTCAAAAAAAACTCTTTAGTATATTTTTTCCAAACATAATATTTCAATGTAATACATTCTAATATAACACTCAAACGTAACACTCCAAAAAAAACTTTTTAGTGTATTTTTTCTAAATGTAACAGCATAACAATTTAAAAAAAAATTCTTAGTGTATTTTTTTCAAAAATAACACTCCAATGTGACATACAAAAAAATACAAAAAAAATTACTTAGTATATATATATATATTTTTCCAAACGTAACACTCCAATATAATATAAAAACGTTTTAGCATACTTTTTCCAAATGTAACAATTCAAAAACGTAACAATCCAATATAACACTAAAAACTCCTTAGTATACTTTTCCCAAACATAACACTCTAATATAACACTCCAAAAACGTAACAATCCAATATAACACATTAAAAACTTCTTAGTGCATTTTTTCCAAATATAACACTGCAATGTAATACTCCAAAAACATAATAATCCAATGTAACATACTAAAAATTTCTTAGTGTATTTTTTCTAAACGTAACACTCCAACAAACAATGACAATTAAGAAGATTATAATAACAAATGAGTCATTACACATCTAAAAAAACTAAACAGATCACACACAAAAAAATTATAAAACTAAATAAAATATAATTCCAACATATTGAATTTATCGGTAACTCTCCCTTTAAAAAAAAATGTGTAAAGCTGAAAATCATGTAACAATTACATTTGTAACAGGTTATAGATAAGATAAGAGGGTAATTTAACCAGTCAAAACCTTATATCTTTTCCAACATTCCAAACATGGGTTAATAAAATAGTAATAATTCAATGTGGAAACATCACCAGCTGAAAATCATGTAATTATAACATTAGTAACAGGTTATAAATAATAAGATAAATTACACTTTGTTCCCTTAAATTTTATAATTTTTCCATTTTGACTCATAAAATATTTTTTCCCCACTTTTTGCCTAACATTTGTAATTCAATACAACAAATTACATTTTTGGAGAATAAATTTTTAGTTGCCAAAAGTTATTTTTTAGTCGCTGAAGATTTTTGCTGACTAAATTTTTGGGTAACCAACCTTGTCTTTAGATGATTGTCGAGAAAGGTATTGGCAACTAATTTTTTTAGTCACCTAAAAGAAAATATTTAGTCGCCAAAAAGAAAATATTTTCCATCTTTAATTTTTTAGCTACCAATTTTTTAGTTGCCAAAAACTTTTTTTGACTACTAACTGTTTAGTCGCCAATAAATTCCTTTTTATTTTTTATTTTTTTAGCTACTAAATATTTAGTCGCCAAAAGCTCAAGCTCTATTTATTAATTTTTAAAAAGGCACAAAATGAATATTTTTAATTAATTTCTAAATTATATGCATTTCATTATCAATGCAACCTGTAATCTGTACGTATACAGAATAATACATCTATCAATTATAATCTAAATCCATTATCAATAATACTCATTTCATTGTCAACTATTCAAAAACTTTAACTTGTAATATCATATTCCAAATATCATATAGATCCATATAAACCAAGTGTAATCCATCTAAATTAAATATTATATACAAAAACACTAGATTTTCAAAACAGAGAATTGTTCCAAAATAAATGTCTTCCATATACATAACAAATGCTCTTCGCACACATCTACAATAGCCCACACAAAAGCAATCTGTAAAAAAAGAAAGAAAAAAAATAATCATTAGCACTTATTCAATAAAATTGACGTTTCAAATTATAACAATTATAAAATTAATAATTTAGATATATTATACTCAGCATATAATCCCATCAAAATCATTTAAATATTTTTATTTTGTTGAAAATTTATACAATCTCCAAATTGAATCTCATGCCTACCTAATAAACTCTAATTTGACAATTACATGCAATGGCTTCAAGTCAGTGAAGTTCCGGAAGATTGGCTAGTGCGATAGATCATGCATATTGCTAAATTTGTGAAAGTGGTTTATAATAATCAAATATGGTGGAGACTTCATGAAGCTAGGTGACCAAGAGATCCACGAGGACCTCTAGTTTCTTTGATGCTTATATGGATGACACTTGAAGAATTATCAGGCACAAAACGTGGACATCAAAACCTTTTCCCTATCCACCAATAATCAATTGCAGTATATCTATCTTACACAAGTTACAAGGATCAAAAATAACTTTTCCAAGAACTTCATTTAGCAAGTTAAAAGTTGTGTTTAGTAGAACTTTCTAAATATGATTTGAGAGTAAGAGTTGTATTTTGAGTTTGTGAGTTTTGGAATTATGATTTGAGTATAGAAAATTTGTTTGGTGAAAAAGTTTTGAATTAAGTGGGAAATTTTTGATGTAACATATGATATTTAATACAAAAACTTATAACTCATAACCAAACACACAACTGAAAATTCTATTAAAACTCATAAAAAAATTTAAAAAATTCAGAAAATATTTTTTCCGAATGTATAAAAATTAATGTGTCAATTGCAAAAAAAATAAAAATATTATTGTTCCAGTAAACTAGCTGGACGGTTGGTGGAACGACCGGTTAACTTAAATTTTTCCGCCTAAGACAGAGTTTTCAAAATTGAATGTGGAATTAACTTTGAAAAACCGTAAACAAATATGAAACGCAAATAAAAGGGTAGAATAAACTTTGGAAAAGCATTCCAAACACAACCTAAGATTCCAACACCAGACAAATAACAATTAGTGGTGTTTTAGAAAGTTGATAAAAAAACTGATTTTTTGACTTTTTTGATGACTTTTTTAGCAAGAAGTTGGATTCTTTTGAGTAAAAAAAAATTGATTATTTTTGACTAAAAAGACTAAAAAATTGACTTTTTTACCCTCTTGTCAAACTGCCCCTTAGTACCAATACCGTGGTACTTACTTTCAATTATTTAAATTATCCAAAACAGAGGGAGGGGACACAGAATAAAAAAGTGCTCTTTAATTTGTTCGTTGTTTTTATAAATTGTACACAAGCTCCTCAATAATTTTATGACTTTCTCCTCAATAATTCTATAACAGGTGCAGTTGTCATAACCAAATCACTATCTTCCAATATGCGTAGTTGGGCCCAAAAACCATAAAGAAGGAAAATGAGTATTAAAAAAACAAAAAAATAAAAAAAATAGAAAAGCAAAAGTAGCTTTAACTACAAACAAAAACAAAACAAAGAGTTCCTTCCATGTTGACTATTATCTTCCCCACCCCCAACCAATACGGAGAATATAAAAGAAAAACAAAAAGCAAACTACAAAAAATCAAAACAAAACAACTTCAGTCCCAAACAAACATAGAAAAAAAGAAATTATTCCCTGTTATCTTTCTTGTTACCAATCTTATCATCATTATGACAAAATGATAGAAAGAAAAGACTGGTTTTGAGAGCTAAGAGAGAGATAAAAGAAAAGAAAATTCAAGCAATTTCTCTACGAGGCCATCCTTTTCTCTACAAGGCCATCCTCTACAAGCAATTTCAAAAGAAAATTTTAAATCTAAACTCCATCATAAATTATATCCAGTACCATTTCTAACTAATGCAAATATCATAAAAGCATAAAATAAAATGAGAAATAAGTTCAAAAAATAATTTCAGATACATGAGAAAGTTTGTAAAATTATCTTTTAATGTTGTAGCATTTAAAATTAATACGCAAATATATATTTTTTAATTTGCACTGAAATGAAATTTTTCCAAAATGAAAAGCATGCAACTTGGGTACAAACTTGAACCTTCACCAAAATTGTCCTATTTTCACACTCTTCTAGTCCCTCTCTCTCTCTCTCTCTCTCTCTCTCTCTCTATACAAACACATATATGACAAATAGCAAGAACAAAATCCCCCAAGAAATTGGACAATTTACAGAACTAGCAAAATTTGAATTGTAACAGGAGCCTAAAAATTCCAAAAATTGATAAACCAAACATCAAACTATTGTTTTAATTTGACAAATCACATCATATTGCAATAACAAAACAATCAAATTTAAACAAAACCTACATATAATCATACACATAAAGAGAAATTATACAGACATGCATACAAGTACGAACCAAGTGAAGAGCCTCACCATGAATTGATCAAGGTCCTTATCATCTAGAGGTTGATTACCATTTCCAAGAACCTAATACTTGGCCACCACATGTTGCGATTGCACTAGCTGCACATCGATCCTTAGCAATTGATCCATCGGCATAACGATTCGAAGGCACTGAACATGAGCCAATAACAACTGCTCGTACAGAGGATAAGACAACACATCCAATTTATACTTGGCGCTGTGCCAATTGCTCTGTTCACCATCGCTCTCGCTCCTTCGACTCGCCTTCTCTTGATTCATCGCCGTTGCAATCTCTGGCACGTTATCGGTCTCGCCGTTGATGGATAGACAGATATACGAATATACAGAGATTTTAGTGAGAAAAAATAGGGCAAATCTAGGTGAATCGATGCTCCAGTTGCCCGCGACCGCGAGGGGGAGCGGCGATGAGAAAGGGATGAGAGAGAAGCAGCGAAGACGGAGAGGCGGAGGGAGAGAGAGACACAGAGACAGAGACGTTGGTTTGTGGTTTGAAAACCAAATATATATATATTACACCATTAGCGACTAAATATTTTTAGTCGCCGATTGATTTTATAAATCCCTCCAAAATTTGAGATGTTTCCCTCCAAATATTTTAGTTTTTTGACGACTAAAATTTCTTTTTGTCGTTGAAAATAAGTTTTTGAGCCATTACTACCACTGTTGCCACTCCACCTCTACGACTACCATTACTACCACTATCGCCACCACTCCACCACCACCACCACCACTACTGCCACTACTACTATCATTACTACTACCATCACTACCACTCCACTACCACCACCACCACTACTACCACTACCACCATTACCTCTCTTCTACCACCACCACCGCTACTCCATCTCTTCTACCACTACCACAACTTCACCACTAATCTCCTTCGCCATCATGACCACCACAACCATCACCTCTTATCCACTACCTTCACCACTACTGCCACACCCTCTCCTCTACTATAAAAAATTAGTTCTTGATTTTTAGTAATAAAAAAAAATGGGCCGCAGAAAAATATTTTTCATTGACCGCAAAAAATTAACTTTGTTTTAAAGGGAACTATTTTTCATTAAAATATTACCCCTACTTCTACCAAATAAAAAAAAAATCATTAAAATAAAAATGAAACAAATAAATTTTGAACCTTAATAACGAAAATTAAATGAAAAAAAAATTCATTAACTACAAAAAAATAAATTTATTTTAACAAAAAATAAATAAAATGACGTCGTTCACACCGCCTATCCTAACTCTCCTCTTCTTTTCTTCCTTTTCTTTTCGTTTTTTCGCTCTTTCTATCTGAATTCCCCCATTTCATTCCCCCCTTTTGTTTCTCGCAATCTCAAATCCCCAATCCCTTAAACAAAAAAATCCCCAAAAATCTCTCTCTCTCTCTCTCTCTCTCTCTCTCTCTCTCTCTCTTTCACACACACACACATACACACACACACACACACTCTTACGACTGCAAGCAGTGGCAGTGACAGTAGCAGCAAGAGGGGATGATGGCGAGCAATGAGCAATAATGCGGTGGCGACAAGTGGCAATGACTAGCAAGCGGTGGTGGGTGAGTAAAGCGAGAATCGCTCAACATCTCTTTTTGGTGCACTACTGCTCCTCCTCCATCGCCTCCCGACTCTTGCCTCGACCAAGACAACACCAAATATCTACATCCATTGTAACCACAACTTTTTCTTCTTCTTTCAAATTTGCCGCCTCATTCACCTTCGTAGAGTCTCTGGTTATGCCCTTTGTTTGTTGTCAGATTAGAGCCTCTAAAGTGGAAATCATAGATCCATTGAGCTAAGGTTAAGGCACTCTCTCTATCTCTCTATCTCTCTGTCTCTGTCTCTCTTTCTCCTTCTCTCTCTCTCTCTCTCTCTCTCTATATATATATATATATATGTATATATCACTTTTATTTAATTTTAGGTTTTTAGCCATTCCATTGCCATTTCTTTTCTTCAATTTCTCCAATTTAGTATAAATTAGGCCTATATGTGGTTGATTATGATAAATTATTTATGGTTTCTGTTGAATTAGTGCTTTGCTTTTTGTTTTGGATACCTAATTAGGATTTTTTATTGTTCATTGTTTCTTTTGAATTTAGTCTCTGTTTCTTTGAACTGTTTCTTTTTTGGTCTCTTGTAGTGGTTGTAGATATATTGGTAGACTAGCAATTATTGTTATATTAACTACTGAAAAAATTAAAAAAGAAAATAAAAATATTAACAATTGGACTTGTTGATTTTTTTGTGCCATAGTAGCTCAACACATATATATTTATTGAGAATTTTATTTTGTTAATTGATTTTTTTTGTGGCATAATGTATTTATTTCATAGAATTTTGAGATATATTAACACTGTAATTGTGGAAATTTTCTATTGTAACAAAAAATTCTTATGTACTTCCTATGTTAGGAATTTGTTCCATTTATATAACTTGGTTCTATTTTCTGATTCAATGATGCAATTATTAATTCAATTTTATTCAATTCAAAATCAAGTTTCTTTAATTCTCAGCTTAAAAATTAAATAATTTTTTTTTTCCCATATATTAGTTAATTGAATTCTTTTCAAGATCACCTAAATATTTTCCCCAAACTTTTCACTTCCTTGGTTTTTATGTGGGCATAAAGGGTTCTACTATTTTTTAAATATAATAGACTCCACATATATACATTGACATTTATTATTCGAATACACATGGAAAGGTTCATGCATTTATACCTAACTACAAGTTCAACAACAATATCTATCCAAATTAGCAAACAAAATAGCACACAAAAATTAATTTATTATTTAGTGCTTCATGAAACTAACCTTTTGTTTGTGGCCATATTATGCTACACAAATTAGTTTTTAATTAATTTCAAAGTTAATTATAGATTGCCATTGAAGTTGCCTACATGCACAAGCCACTTTCAAGGCTACCAAAAAGGTGTCTATTATTTTGTTGTACAGCTGCACCAAATTCCAATGACCTCCCCTACACTCCATAGAACAGTACCACTTATTTAAAAATTTTGGACAATTCTAATGAACAAATGGCATCCCCGTTGGTTCCCAAATAACATGTTTAACCCTTTGCTCAAGTCTATCATCTTTCCTTCTCCATAGACTTGGGCAAGAGGGCCTTTGCTGTTGTGCTTCAATCCATTTGGTAAGCATGATTCATTAGAAAATAAAAAAGATTATTATGAAAAAGAGAGGATGTAATGTATAAAATAGAACTTCTTATACTCCAATAAGAAGTGTGGTAGCTTGGTCCATCCCTAACTTTGCCACACTAAACATTTGTTTGATACAAAACTTTTACAGTAGTCATAGTGGGATATATATGTATATACATATATTTCCAAATATGCTTATTGTTTAAAATGATTAAGAATTTAGTCCTTGATATGGGTTTTTTTAGTTTGTGTAGAACTGTGGTTTGAATTTGTGATTGGTTGTTTCTATTGCTCATATTAGGTCAAGGATTTTGGTAATTCAAATATATAGAGATTTGGGTTATAAGATTTGTTGGAGAATCCTAGCCAACTCTAGGTTGTGTAGAAACATGTGTTTGCTAGTAAATTTACAAATTAAAAAATATGATGTAAAGGTATTTGAGAATGGTGTAACATCAATCTTTTGTGTATATATTTCCTTTACATCCATGTTGAATGTATCTAACCTGATCTGATGCAATAGATGGGGTTTTGCCCCAATTGGGTGGTATGATGTGTAAGAACTTAAACGCAATCTAATTTTGATGTCGCATCTGATTGGATTATGAAGTCAAATCTTGAATTTGAGTTCTATGACTTTATCTGAAATAAGCATTGTTTAGATGATTACTTATCACTTTCCCATCTTCTTACCTGTAGTGATAGACAATTACAAGAATGCTCCTCAATATCTTTACGGCTTAAGTCCTTCACAAATGGACATGTTCAAGACTGAAGATAATCCTGTCCGCCGACAGTCTGAAAGTGTCACAGAGGTTTATTCTCTTTACTTGTTGCTTCATTTATGTTCACTGTATATCTAAGTGGCTATGTGGTTGATAAATTTTATCAATCTTGATGCTGTTACACCATAATAATAGTTATTTTTCTGTCTGACTGCTACAGATTGTGCTAGCAGTAACTATGCTTCTTGTTGCTCAGTTCATGTGGTTGGATTATGATAACCCATCAAAGCCTATATATCTGTATATAAATTCCTCTGGGACTCAGGTTAATACTTGAACGTATCCCATTTTTGTCTCATTTTTTCTTCTTATTATCAGTCCATTTATTTCATGAGGTAAGTTCTTGACAAGGCAGATTTCGTGACAATTATACTTGCTTGTACCTCATAATGTCCTTACCATTACCTTTTAACCTAGTTTTTCATCACAAAAATGCTAATTCTTCTTTATTCCCAACTTAATATCCATGGCTTAAATTGTTCATTGTAGGTAGTGTTTTTTGTATTTCATTCTCGCGCTCTATTTTAAACTTTCTAGTCCATAAATTGACCGTCTTCATTGGAGACTTAATAATTTATACGTGTAAAAGATTTTTGGTAAGTACTTCTTGACCATTAATGTAATATGGCCAAGATGGATTGGTCAATAAATCTAATTCTCTCTCTCTCTCTCTCTCTCTCTCTCTCTCTGTATATATATATACAAGTAGAGCAATTTATTAATAATAAAAAGGAACATGGCATAGTAAAGCTTTGTTATGTAATTTGCCCATAAGTTGGTCAATGACATTTTTTGAATTTGAAAGGGTTTAATTGACAAATTTACAATATCATGTTGGTTTTGCAAGCATATTTTGTAACTAATATGGAGCCAATCAAGTTTCGGGAGTTTGGTTCACTTGTTCTTGAAGGTCTTGGCTATGAAAGGTACTCATCTTCTTGAAGGTCCTAAACTAATTATACAACCTGTGTAGGCAGCTTGGTCCCAAGTTTCCTAAGTTGTCTTGTATTAGAAGAAGGTAATTTGGTGTGTTGAACCTCATCTTCGTGAAACTGCTGATTTGGTGTGGACTCGCATTTTCTCACGCCCCGTCTTTCGGACAGGGTTGAAATGAAAGGCCTCACAGTTGGGACTCCCACGGTTCTGAATCTAGTCTCACAAGTGCAATGTGAAACTAATAGATACCAAAGAGTCTAATTCTGCAAATCGTTTTGGAAAATTGATTTCAAATCAAATAATGTCAAAATTTGACTGTTTTACCAGATACAGAGTTGCCACCTAAATATTTTATTTTTGAAAAAATTTAGGAAACCCTAACTCGTGCCAAAGGCCACGTGTCCGTCATCACCAAAGTTGCATCGGCTCGGGAACTTAGGTACAAGGGGAAAAGTCATGAATTGAGCACCCCTACTCGCCCGATCAAAGATCGGCCTCTACTAATCATGATATGTTATTTTATAAACCTTATGTGTTCTTGTTCCGGTTATTAGCTAACATTACTATGTGACACACACAAGCAAGTATAGACTAAATCGCAAGAGTTGAAACATTTCAAGTCATATTTGTTTGCGAAAATGGTTTGATTTTGCCACCCTCAAGTGAGCTTAAAAGATGGGGATTTACCACCTCAAGTGGGCTTTAAAACATGATTTGCCACAACAAAGTAGGCTTAAAACACACATTTATTGAATCGTTCCAATCCAAACAACAAAGCCTCCATCCACAGGCATTCATGCAATGTAGCAAATAAGCACATAGCCTCATGGCAAGCATGCAAAATATGGCAACATGGCAATCACACTCATGTAAGTATGCTAAAGCATAAAGGCTTACCGAGTACTCCAAGCCAAAACAAAAACTAGTTGGAAAGATGCATGATCCTAACTATGTTAAGTGCCTAATGCAACATATGCAATAATGCAACTAAAAATAGGCTCGACTATTTTAATCATGGTATTTGCAACACTTTGATAGCAAGCTTTAAAACACGTATTCAAAGAAGTAGTGAAATTATGATGCAGTTTGAATGATGTGCCGAGCCTTGGTGTATGCAAGACAACTAAATGGATGCAAACATGCAAGCATAATGTATGCTAATTGAAAATGTCCCTAACCTAACCATTAAAAGCGATTAAATAAAATGGAGAAAGACGTGGGGTTGGAAAACATGCACACACGCACGCACGCACACTTGTTATAACATTGCGCTCTCGCGAAGGAGGGTCCAAATAAATAAACTAACTAACTAGCTATGCTAAGCTAATTAAGCTAATTATTACAAAACTTCAACAAATAGCTAAACTAATTAACTAATTTATTACAACACTTGAAATGAATAATTAACTAATCATCTAAGCTAATTAATTAAGAATTTAACTAGGCTAAGCTAATTAAATATTAAAACATTGACTAATTAGTTACAACTAATTGGACTAATTAAAATGTTACAACACAATTTATTATGCTAATGAAACAATGCATTCAATACAAGCACCAAAGGAGGTGAATGGTGGTAGCATATGAGTCGCTTGAAAACCACTCTGTCTGCCCCAAACTGCCTCTGTTCCACCTTCAGCCATTGCCTCTGTTTTTGCAGAATTGCATTGTTGACCAAGCACCAAGGGTTGGCCGTGCATCACTGAAGCCTGGCCGAGCCTACAAAGGGCCGGCCATGCATTGATTTTGTGTGCAGTTCTGTTCTGTGCTCTGAGGTGAAACAGAGCAGATAGAGCATTTTTCAAGCTCTGTTTGTCCTTCCTCCATTCTCTGTCATAGGAAGGCCTCAAGAGAAGAATGGAATCATTTCTGAAGACATCAATGAGTAATTGATTGCTTGATACTTTAGGACATGATTTTGGACAAAATCAATAAATGCAATGCAAATGGACCACCCCTCCATTTTTGTCATGAAATGAACTAAAAAAAAGGAAGTTGAGACGCTTCAAGGACATTAAAAACACCATGAATTGATGCATGATGGCACTTGACACAAGAAGCTTGGCATAACGTCCGGCCAAGTTCAAGCTATTGAAGCCATTTTCTTTAAGTGTGTTGAACCAAATTTTAAGTCAATTTGCTTTAGTCATATCCATTCATTAGTCTATTTGCTTTAGTCATATCCATTCATTAGTCAATTTGCTTTAATCATGAAAGAGAGATTATACCGTTGATGGTAAATCCCCAAAGAGATTAAGACATTAGGTGTAAATCTTTCTTACATGTATTGAATGACCTCAATCGGTTGAAATCATTCTAGAGAATGAAAGATATGAGATGGTTGATTGATTAGTTAGAGTGAGACACTTAACATGAAAAGAAAGCAAAGAAAGCAAAGAAAGCATTACAACAAGTTATGTAGGTCAACTTTTGAGACAACACATGAACTAACCAAAGCATGAAATAATTTTAAGGGCCATGGAATCACCAAAACAGCCCCTAAAAGGGTAAAAACAGTGGCTAAGAACGCATTAAAAGCTTGGCAATGTAGAAGAGAAGCAAAGCTAGTGAACAAAGGTAAGGAGGAGTGGCTAACCCCTCCATTTTTGAAGCTTCAAAACATGGTTTTTAGTGTTTTTTAAGCCTCTGAAAATTAGTTTGAAAAAAACAAAGAGTGAGAGTGAGAAGGAGAAGATTTGAGTTAAAGGTGTAGAAAGAGCAAGCTCTCTCTACCCTTTTGGTAACTCTCCAAACCCAACTCCAACACTCCAAACAAGTTCAAAACCAAACAAACCAGCAAGAAAAATGAAGTAGGTGATAGAAAAGAAAGCAAAAGAGAAGAATACAAGCTTAGACCTTTCAATAAGCAAACTTGTTCTTGGAGCTTCAAACTTGATTCCTATGCACTCTCTAGTTTGAATTACACTTCCTCAAGATCAACCAAAGCTCTAGGGTGGTAAAACCAAGTTATGTATGGTGTGTATGGTGGAAATAAACACGCTAGGTTAGCTCAAAGCTTGCTTGCTAAGGAAGAAGGAGGAGAGAAGGCTCTCTATGTGTATATATCTCTTCTAGATTTTTTGTCCAACCCCCAAAACAATCCCAGAGCCTTTCTTTTATAGAATTCAAGCTCAGGAAGTGGCAAATATCTTTAAAAATGGACAGTTGGCGGCCTCCCGCCCAAAACAACGTTTCATACCATCGAAGGTCGGCCAGCCATCAATACGCACGGCCAGCCATCACCAATGCACAGCCGGCGCTTGATGGTCTCCCCTATTTTTTGGTTCAAACTCAGCTCATGGAGGGAAAAGGTCCAAAAATAAAGCTCACAGGTTCAAACAAAGTAAATGTTAAAGATTTGCGGTTATTTCGGGAGCCTGATTAATTTCGAATTGCTGCAAATTCTTAATTCAACTTTCATCATCAAGTGCATCGAATCAAGCGTCTAAGTCTTGCGGACGATCAAAAATGAGGTGTCCACATTTGGGAAGGTTGTTCTAATTGTCATAATTATTTTAAGCTCAATTGAATGAGCTAGTGAATGTTTATTCAAAATTCAAATACGCATATCCTCAGAATAGGTTCTTATTAAATCAAGTCTGAAAAAAATTATCTTTATAATTTAGTTTTATGTTATTAAGCTCAAGCATATTATCAGGTTCCCGGTTTGGAAGTTAGAGCCAGATTTCGGTCTAGGCAAACTAGTTTCTTAAGAAACTTAGAATTCGAGGTGTTGACATCCCAAAATCACCAAACAGCGTCGAATTAGCACGAAACTTGGCACACACGACCGGTTTGACACGAGAGACTTGTGGTAGAAGACGGCACTCGAATCGAGTCCCCAATTTGGGAGTTAGAGCCAGATTTCGGTCTAGGCAAATTAGTTCTTTAAAAAACTTAGAATTCGAGGTGTTGACACCCCAAAATCACCTAACGGCATCGGATTAGCATGAAAATTGGCACACATGACCACCTAGTCACGAGAGACTTGTGGGAGAAGACGGGACTTGAATCGGGTTCCCGGTTTGGGAGTTAAAGTTAGATTTCATTCTAGGCAAACTAGTATTTTAAGAAACTTAGAATTCAAGGTGTTGACGCCCAAAAATCACGAAACGGCGTCGGATTAGCACAAAACTTGGCACACACGACCGCCATGGCACGAGAGACTTGTGAGAGAAGATGGGACTCAAATCGGGTTCTCGATTTGGGAGTTAGAGCTGAATTTCGGTCTAGGCAAACTAGTTCCTTAAGAATCTTAGAATTCAAGGTGTTGACACCCCAAAATATCCAAATAACATCGGATGAGGACGAAACTTGGCACATACAACCACCTAGGCACGAGAGACTTGTGGGAGAAAACGGGACTGGAATCGGATTCCCGATTTGGGAGTTGGAGCCGGATTTCGGTCTAGGCAAACTAGTTCCTTAAGAAACTTAGAATTCAAGGTGTTGATGCCCCACAATCACCAAACGGTGTCGGATTAGCATGAAACTTGGCACACACGACCACCTTGGCATGAGAGACTTGTGGGAGAAGATGGGACTTAAATCGGGTTCCCGGTTTGAGAGTTAGAGCCAGATTTCGGTCTAGGCAAACTAGTTCCTTAAGAAACTTAGAATTCGAGGTGTTAATGCTCCAAAATCACCAAACGACGTTGGATTAGCACGAAACTTGGCACACATGACCATCTAGGCATAAGAGACTTGTGGGAGAAGACAGGACTCGAATCGGGTTCCCGGTTTGGGAGTTAGAGTCGGATTTTAGTCTAGACAAACTAGTTTCTTAAGAAACTTAGAATTTGAGGTGTTGACACCCCAAAATCACCAAACGGCGTCAGATTAGCACGAAACTTGGCACACACGACCGCCTTGGCACGAGAGACTTGTGAGAGAAGACGGGACTCGAATCAGATTCCTAATTTAGGAGTTAGAGCTGGATTTCGGTCTAGACAAACTAGTTTCTTTAAAAACTTAGAATTCAAGGTGTTGACACCCCAAAATTACCAAACGGCGTCAGATTAGCACAAAACTTGTCACACATGACCGCCTTGGCACGAGAGACTTGTGGGAGAAGATGAGACTCTAATCAGGTTTTCGATTTAGGAGTTAGAGCCGGATTTTGGTTTAGGCAAAATTATTTACTTAATTATCTTCGTAATTGTATAGTAGTTAATTTTTTATGTTTTTCTGTAATTAACATATTAATACATAATTATATTGTCATTAATTACTTTTGTTTTTTGTTTTTAGATATTTCCTAAGTAAGAGTTTGCTTTTTGTGGAATGCATGCCTGTGAAAAATGTGACTAACTTTTGTTTTTGTTACCTACGGAGAATGATGAGGAAAACTTTTGTTTTTGGTTTATGTTATTTTGAATTGTAAACAACATTATGTATTTAAACATTATATATGTATTATGGAACATTATGTAGTGGGGTAATTTTGTTAATGTATAGTTATGAATACAAGAATATTTTTATTATGGAGAAATTGTTATTTCTATACAAGAATTTTTATATTATTATACTTTTTTTTTTGCGACGACACCACACCGTCACAAAAACATTAGAACTAAAATTTGTTTTTTGGCGACATAGGCAATGCCGTCACAAAAGAAATTGGCGACCGATGTCATGCTGTCATTGTAATAACCCGAAAATTTAAATAGTCCTCTAAATTTTAAATTAGTATTATTTAATTATAAATGATTTCAAAAAAAAAAATTTATATTATTATTCGAAATTATTTTCTGAGTATTATGATATTTTTGTTATATTTTTCTCTATATTTTTTTTAGACCAAAATACACTAAAACGTAGCATTTTCTATACCAAAAATAAAAGCGTGCCCCGCAAGTGTCTTTCTCCCCAAGTTTTGTCGCCTATATATATATAAATGTCCAGAGCCATTTCATCCTCACCCATTTTCCAAGCTCTCTCTCTCTCTCTCTCTCTCTCTCTCTCTCTCTCCCTCCTCTTTAGTGTTTTCTTTATATAAATAATACTTTGAGTTTAGTTTGGAATATTTAGTGGGTCACAGTGAGCAAAAGGTAAAAGTTAGAATTAAAATTAAGGTGAGTTATATTACACATTGAGGTAAAAGTTGGAATTAAAATTAAGGTGAGTTATATTACACATTGAGTTACCAAAATATATTTTACGTATGTTTTGACTTACCATTATTTATTTTATATAAGCTATGTTTTATAAATTATTATAAATTATATTAATATTTTAATTACGTGGATTAATTTTTGAATCTTATTTGCTAAAATGAAACCCATGGATATATTTGTTTATATTTTAAAGAATATTTGACTATGATCTTATATACAATTTTGTTTTGTAAGTACCACACAGGAGTCCCATGCCTTAGGGGACCTAAATAACCATTGACTCTCTGATTAGTCACTTTGTGACCCCTTGTCTGTCATGGATCCATTGACCCTTTGAATTTCTGGTATGGAGTAAAGTGATGTACGGAGCTAAGTGCTACACTATGGTGGGAGCTACCTCTAGAGTTCGTACAAGCCATCTCTTGAGTCCATATATCTGTTCTGTTCTGAATCGTGGGTATGACTTCTGGTGTAGAGCAAAGTGCTGTACGGAACTAAGTGCTACACTATGGTGGGAGCCGCCTCTAGAGTTCGTACGAGCCACATCTTTAGTCCATACATCTGTTCTGTTCCGTTCCGTTCTGTACCGTGGTTATCATTATTATTTTTATATGATTTCTGTATATATGTCAAATGATCTCCGTATTATATATTCTGTATTTTAATATCAAGCTCTGTTTAACCAATAATTATCCATGGTGAATTTTATGCCCTTATGCTCTTAGTATAATATTTCCCACTCTGCCATGTGCTTATAGTTGTTTACCAATTTTCAGGAAACAATGCAATTCAGAAATAGCTTTTGGAAAGTCGGGTTGCGGAATAGACACACACATCACTTTTATCATATTTTTATATGTAAATATCAGCTTTTTGGTCAATAAATTTTGTAATAAAAATAGAAACTCCAATGATTATTTTGGTACTCTCACTTAAATATTTATTCCGCTCGCGTTTATTAATTTGTTTAAGAATTGGCCGGAGGTAACCTCAGTTACTGGCTATCACGATACTTAACCCTTGGGTACGGGGAGCAGGTCGTCACAGTCGTAACAAAAAAAATTTCACGACAAAATTTTTTTTTGCCATCTCAAATAAAACTTTTAGCAACGATAAAACATTGTAGTCACAAAAGGTCTCAATTTTTATAGGCAAAAGGCCATATTTGCCGTCGCAAAAAAAAAAAAAAAAAAAAAAAAGAAAAAGAAAAAGCGACGGCACTATGCCATTGCAAAAATATTTTAACAACGCCTTCTGTTGTGACCCCCCATTTGCTATCACTAAAAGGTTTTTGAGACGGCATTAGGAGTCTGTCGTCGCAAAAAATTAAAATTTTTGTAGTGCAACAAGTTAACTCATCAATCAAGGCTCCAAACAATAAAGAGGAGGTTCCAATTATAATAACTAAAAGGTCAAATGCAACCCATAACTTTTCAAAAGTCCAAAAAAAAAAATAAAAAATGTAAGTATAGAGTAACGGTTACCACTTAACATAAACAAGTCAGGATTAAGACTCTAGACACTACATCTACAACCAAGAAAGTGTTTTTAATTAGTTTTTCTATTTGTATAGAAACTGATCATAGAACCTAGAATTTTTTTTATTATTTTTAATTACTCATTGCACTGATATAAGCACCTAATTAGCAGTATTGACCAAAATATGTCACAGTGTAGTTGTATACAGAGTATCCAGTGATAAGTATTAGGAATTAGGTGATGCAGTCATGAATTTTTAAAAATCATTAACTATGAAAAA
Organism: Camellia lanceoleosa; assembly: GCA_025200525.1. Lineage (NCBI taxonomy): Eukaryota > Viridiplantae > Streptophyta > Magnoliopsida > Ericales > Theaceae > Camellia > Camellia lanceoleosa. Next base: position 112,603,777 of record CM045770.1, on the reverse strand, counting down.
AATATTTATGTTGGCGATTGTGGATCTTCATTAGTATATTGTATACTTTACCACACACGTTCATGGATCCAACTAAAGGCATTGTTGTCTTAATAAAATTTAAGTGCATACGTTTGAGGTTGCAATTGCACGAAAAATACCTTGCAAGGAGGAATGGTGCATTTCAAATGTTGCTAAATGTTGCCAACTCCTATATATTATTAGTTGATAGATGTGGTATTAATTTTATATGTTAACATGACTGTTGTATACATTATGTTCTTTCAAGCCTTTAGATTCAATAAGGGTATTTTCATTCAAATAAAACGTACTCTTGGAAAACTTATATTAGTAATACTATTTTTGTGTCCTTGCATTTGTAAAGACTTATAATGGAGGAGCTAAAAGCAAAACCCTTACAAATTTTGAGCACTATAATTTTAAATTTGCTAAATTTAAGTATTAAAAGTAAATTAATAATAATGTGATGCCAGCGACAAAACACTTTCAACTTACAAACCGAATGATGCGACACCGATCATAGATGATAGAAGGAAAATCGGCGAAGTCATTTTCAAATTTCAAAGAAATTTGGAAAGTATATGAAGCAATTTTTTCTAATGTGAAGTCGGTGATATTGTTTGAATAAAACAATAACCTCCAAGGGTGTTTTAGAAACTATAACATGAATGGGGGCTAATTCTATTTCCATATACTAAATTCCCTTGGAGCACACACTTAATGAATACTTTCTCATAGCACACATCAAAAATAAAAATATTCTCAGTACACATCTCTTCATTCCAATGATGCTCTTATATTTTATTTTCAAAATCCTTTTTTATTTTTATTTTTTTTATCCACCTATTCTTCTTCTTTCGAAAAACTTGGAATGACACTGCTACCGTTGTCGTTGCCGCCAACACCACCACTCTTAGCCCTCCATTGCCACCGCTACTCTTAGCCCATCCTCACTTTGGCCTAAACCACCCTAATATACCCTTGCTACCTACCATTTCTTCAAAACCTTAACCTCTACGACCTTCTCCGCCACGATCCCAACCTCTACAAATCTTTTTATTGTCGTGAACCCAACATTTGCAAACTCTAGATCCGTTCGAAGGTTGATATCCAACCAAACCCTATATGTTCGGATGTGTATTGGGAAAATAGAAAAAGATAATGATTTGTCCTAAATTATAATTTAATTAAACGATAAAAATGTGATTTTGAAGAAATTCATTAAGTGTGTGCCCTGGGGAGATTTAGTATGTGGAAATAGAATTACTCATCAATGGGATTTATTGAAACATAAGAAAACAATTTGGATTAAGTGAAATATAAGTAGGTGAAGAGAGATTTATGAAAAAGTACCTCTATAATTTATTCTTTAACTTAAAGCAAGATTTATCTATTTAAGGGGAATGGGCTCAATGAGCAACAAAGTGACACGTTCTTTGTTCTTCCCTCCAATATCATGTCCATGGCCATCTCCATGTTGGTACATGAATTGGGAAACCCTAGCCATGTTTGTTACAATCTCAACAAAAGTGCCATTGATGGAAGAGTCCACAACACGAGCTTCATTGATCTTCTTCCATGCCTCACTAATCAAATAGTTTATGTGTTCTTTGGCATCTTCTGCAGAAACACCAGTTTCGTGCATGTAAATTTGGATTGATTTAGGAATGTCACCTCGTTTTACCTCATCCTAAACAAATCAAGAAGAAAAAAATTGCAGATCAATAGGTGTTAGTAAAGAAAAAGGAATTGCAAGTAACTTTATGAAGTACTTAGGCCAATATAAGAAATATATATTGCTCTAATTGGACTAGAGGATCCAATTTAGGGCAATTTGGACCCATTTTGGGTGCATCTCGGTGATCTGAACCACTTATTTTTTACCTTCCGAGTAGATCATCCATGCAATAAACACGTCGAACGGATATTAGTAGTAACATATTTGGATCACATTTGTCTTTTAAAAAAATAGACTGTCTATTCTCAAGATTATACTTGTCATTTATTTTTTTAAAAAGGAAAACATGATCCAACCATGTGACCAACAATATCTGATCAATTGAATTTTTTGTATTAATAATCTACTCAAAAGACACTAAAAATTAAACAGTTTAGATTATCAAGATAGACTCAAAACAGGCCAAAATTGCTCTATATTAAACCCTCTAGTCTAATTAGAGAACTTGAAAGAAGCCCAATCCAATTAGCTTACACACCCATGATGTTCCCAAATCATCTGCAAGTCTTGCAACCATTGATGACCACTTAATTATGTCATCGCACTTTTCTATGCATTCCAACTCCTCGTTGGTTATGGCATTTGTACTTAGAAAATAAGCATGTGTTAGTAATGTAGGAATAGAGGATGAAGTCCATGCATGGTCAAGGTACTCCTCAAGTGTTGGCATGTATCCATTGTGAGACCATCTTGCTTCCTTCATGTAACATTGACATAAATCTCGCCACTACAACATTTCAAAAAATCAAATTATATTCTTTATATGTTTCCTCATGTCAATTTGGTTTGTAATTTAAATTGTATTGATTTTGTTCTTCAATTTTTTTATGTTGTGTCGATTTAGTCTTATTAATAACATCCATTAAGAAAATTGAATAGAAAAAAAGGACGAAATGACCCATTCGAAAAGAAATAGATCATTTTAAATTAGATGACAACCTTTCAATCACTCTGAAGAGAGTGAATGAACTATTTTGTCCCTTTTCATTCTATTTTTCAAATGGACATTATCAATTAGATTTAATTGACACTCTTTGAAAATTTTCAAGATAAAATTGATATCATGAGAACTATAAGAATCAAATTGACACAAGAAGTAAATGAGCATGGATTTAGTAAGCTAATATACAGCATTTGTTTGAATGTGATCAAATAATTAAATGGTAGTTTGCTTAAATAAGATATAAAAAAGGATGTGGGTACCTTATTTTTAAGGTATGGGAGGATATGGACACCTTGTTCCTTAAGAGTGACATAAGCCATTTCATTAATGGTATTGAATAAACCAAGGAAGCATATCTTCATATAGTCTGGAAGTTGTTCAACTGCGTTGACATCCCATCTGAGATGCAAAAAGTATTTTTAAAATTGTGTGTTAAAAACTTAAATAATTTTTTTACTTGTACAAAAGATAATTATAGAATCAAATAAATTCTCTCATATAAGTGTGGAAGCTGACAAAAAAGTGAAATCTACCTTATATGAGAGAAGATTATGTTTGATTTTGTAATCAATGAATGTCTGTTTAGACTTTTTAAAACTTAAAAAGTCCAGAAATTGTTCCCTTGCATTAACATCTCATCTGAGACGCATAAGTGTTTTCAAAATTTTGTGTTAGAAATATAAATAATTCAACTTATGTATAAACTAATCACAAAATCAAACATAACCTAAATCTATTATGAGTGAGAAAATTATGTATGATTTTATGATCGATTTTTATACCATTCAACTTTTTCAAACTTAAAATCAGAGTCACCTAAGAGCAAATATTAAGAAAGAATGACATTCCCTACTTGTACCAACCTGTCAATGGCATTGGTGAAAGGTTGGAGTTCATCCAAGGTACCATAAGCATCATAAACATCATCAACACATGTTGCCAATATATTGATCCTTGTTTCCATGCTCCTAAAATTTTGGAACTTAGGCTCAAAAGCCTCTCCCAGAGACCATAAATAATTCTCCACCACCCTGTCCCTAACAAAGGGCAACTTTTTCCCCCAACCTGTGCTTTCCCACCACCTATTAATTATTATGTAGAAAGATAAAATCAGTAATAATATATAAATAAATAATTTAATAAAAAATAATAATGTAACAAATTTTGATCTCACCATTTTAAACGTGACTTATTATTTTAAAAATGTCATCATCATATATTTTGGTTGAGAATTGTGTATAGAGCTATTAAACGAATCAAGTTATAGAAACCCAAACTCAAGTTGTGTTCAATTCATTAAAAACTCATTTAAAATCAGCTTATTATGTAAACAAACAAAACTTGAACACATTTTGAAACCCGTTAAGTTTTAAACCAAGAATAAACAACCTATTGCTCAACTCGATAAATTTAAATGGTAAATTACACTTTGCTCCCTTTATGTTGACCACTTTTCCACTTTGGCCCTTACAATTATTTTTTTCCACTTTGCCCTATTAAAACTTAGACAGAAAATGACACATTAATAATTACGTGGTATCAAAATATTTTATTATATATGACTAACACCTCTTACATAAATTTAAACTCTAATATAATAATATATTTTTTTATATTATGTGATAGTTATTGTGACCTTTTTTTAATCTGTTAGGTCCCTTTATTGTCAAATCCGGTGACAAAACTTTGTGCCTGATCAAAATGTAATTTTTGTATTTTTGTACTTCCCGCTCGAGCGGGGCCATGTGCGCTCGAGCGGAGATTGGCGGAATTTAGTATCTTGATAGGGCTGCAGAAGTACTGCAGGATGTGATTTTACGCTCGAGCGGAAGAGGAAGCGCTCGAGCGTACATCAGGTTAATTACACATAGCTTTTGGCCAGTCCGCTCGAGCGGAGAGTGGTGAGCTCGAGCGGAGATCGCGGTTTTCAGAATCTGAATTGGCTTCAAGTGTTTGACTTCTTTCAGATCTGGGACTCCTTTTGGTTGTGTATAAGTAGATGTTTTTCTTCTCAAACCAAGGGAACTTTTTCTAGATCTGATTCAAGAATTCTAGAGTATTTGTTTGAAGTTTTCTTCTGAGAGTTTGATAAGTTTTCTTTGATGTTCTTGAGAGAGTTCCAAACTCATGAGTTAAGATTCGTACATCAAAGAGTTTGATATTACAGTTTCAAGAGTGTTCTCTTCGGTGGAATCCGAAGATCAACACGTAAAGTGTCAAAAGGCGTTTGATTCTTTACGTAGTCGTTAATTCGACAAGTGAAGTTGTGGTGTGAAATCAACTTCAGAATCAGTTCCGTGACGAAGGCGTGGTGAAAGAGTTACAGAAGATTCAGAGACAAATTGACTGAGTTGGGTAATTTGTATGGTTTCTTTGTAACCTTGTAGTCCTTCAGTAGTGGATTGATTAGTGGCGGTTCGCCCGTGGTTTTTTATTACAATTGAAGGTTCTTCAATTGTGGTTTTTCCACGTAAAAAAATCGTTTGTGTTGATTTATTATTTATTCCTAAAAACAAACAAACTAAAATCACTCTCGTAAGTGCTAGATGATTTTAGATTGAGTGTTTTGGAATTTTTGGGATTTGGAATATTTTAATCTTTATCTAATCACGAATCACATAGGATTTTCAATTGGTATCAGAGCAGGTCACTCTTTGTTTTATTAAAAAAAAAAAACTTTTGTTTTTATCAAAACTATAGGAGTGTGATTTTGTGTGACTAGTTTTATGGATTCTATTCGTGAAGGTAACTCGACTCATAGACCCCCTTTACTTGACGGTACAAACTATTCTTATTGGAAAGCTCGTATGAGAGCATTTTTAAAATCCATCGATGAGAAAGTTTGGCACTGCGTTGTCTTTGGGTGGAGTGAACCTACTGTCACTATAGATGGCATTGATATTCCTAAATCCCTTGATAAATGGGACACAACTGATTACCAGAACTCGAGTTGGAACAGTAAGGCTCTCAACTCCCTTTTCTGCTCTGTCACACCTGAAGAATTCCGTCGAATTTGCACGTGTGAAATAGCAAAAGAGGCGTGGGATATCCTTGAAACAATTCACGAAGGAACCACCTCTGTCAAAAGGTCAAAACTTCAGCGTCTCACATCCGCCTTTGAAACCCTTTTTATACGCGATGATGAGACGTTTGATGATTTTTATGCAAAACTTAGTGATATCGTGAATTCCTGTTTCACTCTCGGTGAAAAAATCCCGGAAGCAAAAGTTGTGGGAAAAATTTTGAGGTCCCTTCCCGAGAGGTTCCAATCAAAGGTGACAGCCATTGAGGAGGCTCAGAATGTTGATACCCTCAAGCTCGATCAATTGGTTGGAAATTTGCAGACTTATGAAGCACACCAAATTTCCAAGAAAAAGCAAAAAGAAAGTATGGCTTTCACAAGTACTCATGAGACTGCAAAACCTCCGGAGACTGAATTTGATTTAGAGTCTGAGATGACGGCTATGCTTACAAAACAGTTTAAAATTTTTTTGAAAAAGAAGCCTAATTTCAGAGCCCCTATTTCAAAAGATAAGAGTAATGACAAACCCAAAACTTTTCCACCAAAATTTGCTCAAACTACTGAAAAGAAGGTTGTTAGGGGGCCAGGGGTCAAGTGCTATGAATGTCAAGGGTTTGGCCACATGTCCCTTGAATGTCCTACGAAAAAGGATCGGAAGAAAGTCTACACCGTAACTTGGGATGATGAAAGCGGGTCGGAGCAAGAACCCAAAGAACCTGAATCTGGTGAAGATGGGGATAGTGCTTTCATGGCTTTTTGGGCCACAGTTTCTCAACCTCTTCCAAAGCCTTCGGAATCAGCCCGTGGTCAGAACTTGCATCATGCTCCCACCTTTGATGGACTAACTACCTGTATTGGAAAATCAGAATAAGGGCGTTTCTGAGAGCCTTTGAACCAGAAGGTTGGCAAACCATTGAAGAAGATACAGAAAGTGCAGATAATCCGGGCAATCAGAGAGCCCTTATCATTATTCGTGGAGCAATTTCTAATGAAGAACAGCAACGGGTCGTTCACTGCACAAAGGCTAAAGATGCATGGGAAATTCTGAGCCAATTCCATGAAAGAGGAGATTCACCTCCACCTCCATCCAACAACTTGTCTGCCATGGTTGCCAGATTGGATGAGGTTAAGGAGATTGAGAAACAAAGAGAGGACGATGAAACATCTGAAGACATTGATGAGATCAATGGCGATGAACTACAACAAGCTTACGAGAAGCTGTACGAGGAATCTCTGAATTTGTCTAAAACCAACGACAAACTCTCTCTCAAGCTCAAAACATGCGAGAGTGAGAATGTCCGGCTCAAAGGAGAACTCTTGACAGCAAAGCAGAATGTCATCAAGATCTCAAGTGACAGGCAAGACTTATGTGGAAAACTTTTGTCCTGTGAAACTGAAAGGAATGAACTTCTGAGGGTGTATTCCACATATGAAGAAAAGCTTGAAAGTCTTGAGTTGTTACAAACTGCATTGGAAGAGAAAGTCAGTCAGAAAGATGAAGAACTCCGTATTGCTAGAGCAACAATTGCCATGTGGAACAAAGGTTCCAGATCTCTAGAAGACATACTCGGATCTCAACAAATGGGTTCTAACAAAAGAGGGCTAGGCTATGGTGCGACAACTCACAAAGGACAAGCCTCTACCTCACATAACTTGAAGACTCAAGCAAAGGGAAAATTGAAGGTAGATCAAGATGACTCTTTTCTTCATCAAGCAAAAGCAGGTAAGATCAACAAAAAGGAGGTAAATCCTGTTTTTATTTGTCATCACTGTGGTAGGTATGGCCACATTCGTCCTTACTGTTTTGAACTGTTTGGTAAGGTGTCTCAAAAGGGTAGAAATTCTAATACTTTTTGGGTTAGGAGACAACCTTACATGTCTAGGCGGAACACCAAGACTAAATGATTTGGGTTAGAAAAGATGATTTGACTTGTTTTGTTGCTCACACTGCTCTAAAAGCACGTGACTCACACATGTGGTATCTTGATAGTGGGTGCTCTCGTCATATGTCCGGTAACAAATCCTACTTCACCTCCTTTGAAAAATATGAAGGAGGAATTGTTACCTTTGGAGATGGCGGCACTTCTAGAGTCATTGGTAAGGGCTCTATAAGTGTTGCTGGTCTTCCCAAGCTAGATAATGCCTTACTTGTTGATGGCCTTAAAGCTAATCTTTTGAGCATTAGTCAAATGTGTGATTCCCATCATGAAGTATTGTTTTCAAAAGATAAATGTGAAATTTTGGATAAAAAGGGAAATACTGTTTTACATGGGGTTCGCACATCTGATAACTGCTATGGGATTCTTACTACTAATGATCTCACTTGTCATTCTGCCATCATAAGTAACATTGATCTGTGGCATCAAAGATTAGGTCACATGAATTTCAAAGACCTAACTAAGATAGCCAACAAAGAACTTGTGAGAGGAGTACCTAAACTAGGTAAGAATTTGAGCCATGTGTGTGGACCATGTCAGCTTGGCAAGCAAACCCGTGCTCCGCATAAAAAGGTGAACAGCTTTACAACCAAACGTCCTCTTGAATTAGTTCACATGGATTTAATGGGTCCTACTCGCACTGAAAGCATTGGAGGTAAAAGATACATTTTTTTAACTGTTGATGATTTTACTCGATTCTCATGGGTAAATTTTTTAAGGGAAAAATCTGATACGTTTGATGCTTTCCAGGCTCTAGTCCTTAAAATCCAAAATGAACAGGGTGTTTCCATTGGTCGTATCATAAGAATCCGAACTGATCATGGTCGTGAATTTGAAAATAGTTCGTTTTCGGATTTTTGTGATATGCATGGAATTAAGCATGAGTTTTCTGCACCTATTACTCCACAACAAAATGGAGTGGTTGAGAGGAAGAACAGAGTTGTTCAAGAAATGGCTAGGGTCATGCTCCTTAGTAAGAGTCTTCCTCCAAAGTTCTGGGCCGAAGCCTTAAATACTGCTGTTTATGTCATAAATCGTGTGTATTTAAGGCCCGGCACTTTACAAACTCCTTATGAATTGTGGAAAGGTTTGAAACCTAATGTAAAATACTTCAAAACTTTTGGAAGTAAGTGTTACATCTTTAAAGATAGAGAGCCCTTGGGCAAATTTGACTCCCGAAGTGATGAAGGTATTTTCCTAGGGTATTCAACCAACAGTAGGGCTTTTCGAGTCTATAACCTGCGAACTTCATCATTAATGGAATCTATCAATGTGGTTATAGATGACACAGGTTCTCCTACTCCGGCATCAAATGAGGATGACAATGGTGAGTCCCCAATCTTGGATACTGAACCACAAAATCAAGGAGAAGCTGAGGTTCAATCACAAGAAAATGTTACAGCACCATCCTCACAGGTAAGTTCAAGTCCCAAGAGTGCTCCAAGGGACATCACTCCTGTTGCTTCCATCACCACAAGTCCTGAACTTAAACCATCAGCAAGGGTGAAACTGAATCATCCAGCTCAACAGGTAATTGGAAGTGTTTCGGATCGAATGAAAACCCGAAGACAGATTCGGGATGAGGTATCACATATGTGTTATGTTTCATTAATTGAACCTAAGAATTTTAAAGAGGCCTTGCTAGATGATAGTTGGGTCAATGCTATGCATGAAGAATTAGGTCAATTTGAATGTAACAAAGTTTGGACTCTTGTTCCCAGACCTAGAGACATGAATGTGATAGGTACCAAGTGGATCTTTAAAAATAAATCTGATGAGAATGGTACTGTTGTGAGGAATAAAGCTAGGTTGGTTGCTCAAGGCTACACACAAGTAGAGGGTATTGACTATGATGAGACGTTTGCCCCAGTTGCATGTCTCGAATCCATTTGCATTTTACTTGGTGTTGCATGTTTCCTTGGCTTTAAATTGTTTCAAATGGATGTGAAAAGTGCTTTTCTGAATGGGTACTTAAAAGAAGAGGCATATGTTGAGCAACCAAAAGGGTTTGAGGACCCTAAATGTCCTAATCATGTTTACAAGTTAGACAAGGCTTTGTATGGGTTGAAACAAGCCCCTCGGGCTTGGTATGATAGGCTTACTACCTTTCTTCTTGATAATGATTTTCAAAGGGGTAATGTGGATAAGACATTATTTGTAAAACATACTAAGTCTCATATTCTTGTTGCTCAAATATATGTTGATGATATTGTGTTTGGTTCCACTGCTGATCATCTTGTGAAATATTTTTCGGATTGCATGACACATGAGTTTGAGATGAGCATGATGGGAGAGTTGTCCTATTTTCTGGGTCTCCAAATTAAACAGTCTCCTTCGGGCATATTTGTTTCTCAGTCTAAGTATGCTAAAAATCTTGTGTCAAAGTTTGGTCTTGAGTCTGCCAAACATGCACGCACTCCCATGAGCACCAGTCTTCACATTTCCAAAGATTCCTCTGGTATTGATGTCGATCCTACCCTTTATAGGAGTATGATAGGGAGTCTTTTGTATCTCACAGCCAGTCGTCCTGATATTTCCTTCAGTGTCGGTGTTTGTGCTCGTTACCAAGCTAGTCCTAAAGAGTCTCACCTTCTTGCGGTAAAACGCATCATCAAGTATGTTAATGGGACCTTGGGGTATGGGGTTTGGTTTTCCACTGATACTACAGCTGAAATTACTGGTTTTTCTGATGCTGACTGGGCAGGGTGTGCTGATGATAGGAAAAGTACATCCGGGGGGTGTTTTTACCTTGGAAATAATCTGGTTTCTTGGCATAGTAAAAAACAAAATGCTATCTCTTTTTCCACTGCTGAGGCTGAGTACATTGCTGCAGGGAGTTGTTGTGCCCAAATGTTGTGGATGAAGCAAATGCTTCATGATTATGGGATAGAACAAAACACTCTCACTCTTTTTTGTGATAACACAAGTGCCATAAACATTTCAAAAAATCCTGTCCAACACTCTCGCACCAAACACATTGACATTCGTCATCATTTTATTCGAGAGTTAGTGGATGAAGGCCTTGTTGTTTTGGAACATGTTTCTATTGAGCATCAAAAAGCTGATATTTTTACAAAACCCCTTGATCTTCTTCGATTTGAATTTCTTAGAAAGACCTTGGGTGTAATGTCTCAGTAACTAGGTTGTTTCCTGTGAGGTGAGTGTGAGTGGTTGACTTACTGTTCTTTGTTGTGATAATCTATGAATGAGTTCTGATATCTTTGCATCAAATTTTTTATGAACACTGCTCATGTTGCATACAAGATCGTTTTTATCTTTGTTCATAGCTCATTCTGAATGCCCATACTCATTTACTTCATGATCTCATTCTGTACACATCCTTGAGATAAACTGTTGCAGGGGTTTCCGCACAAGTGATCAAAGTTCTCTATGGACCAATCGATGTTGTTTCTTATACTCTTTCAGAGGAATTGACCTATACTGGTATATCATGGGTGATGTTAAGTCTCTTAACCATCTACCATCTTATTTCACTTCCATGGTTTCTCCCTCAGTACATGATTTTCGGGCATTAGGAAAAGGCTACCTTAGAGGCACCAACCAGGCCATCATTTTGATTTCATTCTTCTCTAGTTGGACTCCATACTCTTGAGCGTGTATGCCACCAGTGAGTGCACAAAAAAAAAAAATATCATTGTCTGAGGGGGAGCTTCCGCATTTACTCAACAAATACCCCGTGATTCCTAGTGGTTTGACTTTTCTTTGTAATGGTCAGTTACTCTTGTTGGAGGTCCAGCCATCCGATCACTACTAGGATTAACTCTAGCTATGTGACTCTCAAGGCTTGCACACACACACACACATCATTTATATGAGCTCTCATGTGTGTTTTTGAGTTATGCATTCTCATGATGCTTGTGGCTTTGATTTAATAATATCTATTGTATGCATGAGCTGTTGTTTCATCTCTCTTCTCAAATTTTCAGGACTCAGAATTGATGGATTCTCTTGCCCTTGTGAAATAGTATGTCATCTGGTCATCTTACCTGTTACAGGACTTCCTAGATGTTTTTAGTTTAAAAAAAAAAAAAATTTGTTTTACGCTCGAGCGGACTGTTATACGCTCGAGCGTAGTTTTCACTCTTGCAGCAGTTTGTCAGTTCTGAGAGATGGATTTTTGCGCTCGAGCGGTCATTGTTTGAGCTCGAGCGGTGGTCAGTTTTCCTTGTTTTACGCTCGAGCGGTTCTTATCACGCTCGAGCGGCCTATTTTCATATATATTCCCTCTCTCGACTCTTCGAGTCATTTTTTTTCCCTCTTTGTCTTCTCTCGTTCAAGTTCTTCTTGTGGCTTGGCATTGTGGTCGATTTCGGTCTTATCTTTCATCCTTCTTGCCGATTTGCTCTTTGGTAAGTGTGTATCTCTCCTATTTTCATCCTTTTCTGTCATCTCGGCTATTGGGTGTTGGTTTTTTGAGTTTTGTTTTAATTTTTTGGGTCTAGGTTTTGTGGAATCTTCACACACACACTCTCAATGGTTTATTTTGTGTTTTAATCTGGTTCTCTTCATTTTTTTTTTTGTGTTTTGTGTGTATTTTGTATTAGGGTTTTACTTTGTTATTTTTTATCTCTATTGTTTGTTTATGGGTTTGAGTTCATTGTGATTGATTATGGGTATGGTTGTTTTGGGTCTTTGTTGAATTGTTTTTGATTTCTCTCATGATTAATCCTTATGCTTTGCAATTCATCTCTCCTGTTTTGTTTAATAGTTATGATTTCATCAAGCTAATGTTACTTCTTTCATGTTTACTCTGTTTCATGTCTTTATCTATTTGGCTTTACTGGTTCTTGTTACTTACAATTTGTTGATGTTGGTTTGATTTGGTTTTTGGGTTTGTTGGTATGTTTGGGATTTTGGTTGTTAATGTGTCTCTTTCAGTCATGTCTACCTCTGCTCCTAAACGCTGTAAGGCTGCTGTGTCTCGACCCACTTTTGACTCTGTTCGGTTTCAATCCGTTAAACAATCCAAGTCGTTTTATAAATCTTTTGAGTCCCGAACAGCTCATCTAGAGTGTAATGTCCAGGCTGATACGTTTGAGTCCATTCATATACGTCCTTTGTTTGATCCTCTGGGGGGTGATCTTGTTTTGTCCTTTTCGGGGCGTCAGAACCTCGATTGGGTTCGAGAGTTTTATTGTAACATGGAGGGGATTGTTGATCATGAGCCATCTTTTACCACTTGGGTTAGGTCTAAATCCATTTCTGTCACCCCTGCCTTGATCCGTTCACTTCTTCACATTGAGCAGGGCTTTCCAGAATACTACCCTTTTTCCGTTCCTGACCGCCCTACTTGTAACTTTGATGATGTGGCCAAAGAGTTGTGTGGCATTGCTCGTCACTGGCCTAAAGGCGGTTTGATTAAACAGTTTGAACTTCTTCCAGAGTTCAGACTGCTTAATCTGATAGTTTGCGCCAACATTCTTATGACTACCCATTCCTCCGAGGTCAAACAAGACCAAGGTTTTATTTTGTCTTGCATTGCCCGACATCGATCCATTGATCTTGCCTCTCTTATCATCAAAAAGATGATTGGTGTCTCTGGGCATAAGAAACTAGGCCTTCCTTACGGTTGCTTGATCAACCGCCTTTTGTCAGACCTTGGCGTTTCTGTTTTAGAGGATGATGAATTTGCTTCCCCTTCTCGCCCTTTTACCAAGAAAACCGTGTCTCAAAGTCGAGCCTATATTAAGGGGGAGTCATCTAGGGTTGGTCCATCTGCAGGGCTTGCTGCTGGTCTTGCAGAGGAGGCTGAGTATGATGCCGCTGATGCCGGTGATGGTGATGGTGGTGAGGCTCCTGTTCCTCTTCCTGATTTTTCTATTGAGTTTCAGCGGTTCGCGGCGACTGTGACCCGACGTTTGGATTTTCTCGATGCACGGTTTGATGCCTTTGATGGACGTCTTGGCCACATGGAGCAGACCCTTGATCATCTCGTTCATCTACTTTAGTCTCAGCAGCCCCCTCCGCTTGATGCTTGATTTGTGCTTCCCAGACAAAAAGGGGGAGAATGGTGATCTTGGATCTTGGACAGTTTTTTTATTTTTGGACAGTTGTTGGGGTTTTTGCACAGTTGGAGTTTGACAGATTTTTGATTTTTGGACAGTTTTTGCACAGATGTTGAACAGTTCGTTTTTGCACAGTTTGTGGTTATGTTGGACTGATAGTTTGCACAGATCTTCTTGTTGGACAGCACAGATAGCTTGGTTTCATATAGTTTATTGCACAAATCTTCTTGTTGGACAGCACAGATACCTTGTTTTCATAGTTTGATTTCATTGGTTTCATTGATGGTACATGGACATTTGGACAGTTTTTTGGTGGTACATTTCTTTATTTTCTTTTTGGATCATGTTCTTTTGGTGATATTATATTATGTGGATGTTGTGGATATTATGGTTGACATTGTGAATATTATGTCTAATCTATTCCATTTAATTACTTCCACCGTTTTTGTTTGGCATGTTGAATGTGATTTCACAGGTGCAAAGTTGAAGGGATGTGTTGAAATTGAGTGTTGAAGTTTCATGGCTGTGTTCTTAATCTAGTTGTGTGTTCCATAGAGTTTTGAGAAGTTGTTATTTCCTTGTTTTTAATCCTGTCTAGTGCGTTTGTTTTAAGGAACAATGTTTAGATAGGTTTTTGTCCGGGAATTGACAAAGGGGGAGATTGTTAGGTCCCTTTATTGTCAAATCCGGTGACAAAACTTTGTGCCTGATCAAAATGTAATTTTTGTATTTTTGTACTTCCCGCTCGTGCGGGGCCATGTGCGCTCGAGCGGAGATTGGCGGAATTTAGTATCTTGATAGGGCTGCAGAAGTACTGCAGGATGTGATTTTACGCTCGAGCGGAAGAGGAAGCGCTCGAGCGTACATCAGGTTAATTACACATAGCTTTTGGCCAGTCCGCTCGAGCGGAGAGTGGTGAGCTCAAGCGGAGATCGCGGTTTTCAGAATTTGAATTGGCTTCAAGTGTTTGACTTCTTTCAGATCTGGGACTCTTTTTGGTTGTGTATAAGTAGATGTTTTTCTTCTCAAACCAAGGGAACTTTTTCTAGATCTGATTCAAGAATTCTAGAGTATTTGTTTGAATTCTAGAGTATTCTAGAGTATTTGTTTGAAGTTTTCTTCTGAGAGTTTGATAAGTTTTCTTTGATGTTCTTGAGAGAGTTCCAAACTCATGAGTTAAGATTCGTACATCAAAGAGTTTGATATTACAGTTTCAAGAGTGTTATCTTCGGTGGAATCCGAAGATCAACACGTAAAGTGTCAAAAGGCGTTTGATTCTTTACGTAGTTGTTAATTCGACAAGTGAAGTTGTGGTGTGAAATCAACTTCAGAATCAGTTCCGTGACGAAGGCGTGGTGAAAGAGTTACAGAAGATTCAGAGACAAATTGACTGAGTTGGGTAATTTGTATGGTTTCTTTATAACCTTATAGTCCTTCAGTAGTGGATTGATTAGTGGTGGTTCGCCCGTGGTTTTTGATTACAATTGAAGGTTCTTCAATTGTGGTTTTTCCACGTAAAAAAATCGTTTGTGTTGATTTATTATTTATTCCTAAAAACAAACAAACTAAAATCACTCTCGTAAGTGCTAGATGATTTTAGATTGAGTGTTTTGGAATTTTTGAGATTTGGAATATTTTAATCTTTATCTAATCACGAATCACATAGGATTTTCATAATCTAATTTTGAATAGAAGTTAGCTTTAGAAGTAAAGTGAGAAAAGTTTGAAACATAAAAGGCCAAAATAAGAAAAACAAGCTTTAAGGGCCAAAGTGGAAAAATGTCCAAATATAAAAGGGGGAAAGTGTAATAACCAAAATTTATATGCACCATAAATAAAATGAAATCAAATTACTAGAGCTCAGTTTGTTGTCGGCTCAATTAAAACTTGCTTTGAGATAGGATAAACAAGTCAAATTTAAACACATTTTAAGTCAAATTTTCAAACCAAATTGAAACAACCTATTACTCGACTCATTTGGTATCCTAATTGAAAAATCTAGAAACCTCTTAGATGTTGATTTGTGATTATGTATCAATTTTAAGCAGAATATAACAATCTCAATCAAACAATCAAGACAAAGAGACACAACGATTTTACGTGGAAAAATCACAATTGGACACCTCCAATTGTGATAAAAACCACGCAATGTGACCACAAGAACAATCCACTAAGAAGATTTAAAGGAATTACACCAGTATACTCTCAATTATCTAGCGAATCCACAACGCCTAATTGAACCAACCTCTATGTGCCTCTTCCAACCCCATCTTCACCACAGAATTGTCTTTCTGATGAGCCACTCCAGAATCCACCGAAGCTTCAGGCTCGAATTCTTCAGAATCCACCGAAGAACAACTCTCTCTTTTGTATAAAAAACAAAACCTTTGATGTACTCTTTTTTAAACCATGAGTTGAATACTCAATAAAAACATCAAAGAAAACTTAACAAAATATCTCCAGATATAACCTTTAAGAACCAAAAAAAAGATCTGGAGGAAAAATTAATGAGTCATCTAGTTTTGGGAAAAAACCAACTACTTATAGAAAAACCAGAGTAATCCTGTTTTTGGAAGAAAATCAACTTCTTAAAGGACTCCAAAGTAATCCTAGTTTTGGAAGAAAATTAACTTCGTAGAGAAATCCAAAGTAATCCTAGTTTGACCCAACATGTGAATTTAAAAAATTACAACCTTGGGTTTGATCTATGGAATTTGACAGCAAAGAGTCCTAACAATCTCCCCCTTTGTCAAATCCTGGACAAAACCATGCTAAAACAGTTTTCCTAACAAAAACACTAAAACAATTTTCCAATCAAAACAAGAATAACACCACTAACTAGGAACCAGTACTTATAACCAAATCTCTTTACAAACTTATTTTTCAAGGTCATGATCTGCAAAACAACTATTAGTGCCACAATCTCTAAAACAACTATTAGTCTCACAAGAGTATATGAAAAAGCAATAAACATATGGCTAGATTATCTTGAAGCATTTGAAACATGAGATGGAAAACATGAATAAATGCGATCTTAAGAACATGTAGCATGAAAACCCGAAAACTAAGACACAAGGCATGAATACATGAAAAACAAATTTCTCTCCCTGTTTGTCATGAATTGACAAAGGAAGCTCAACCAACTAAAATAAAAGCATAAAACACACAAGCACTGACATGATAACGATTAACAAAACTCCCCCTCACTAAAAGCAACCACAAACACTGAAAACAGTGAACAAGAAGAAAATGACAAAAATAATATGGTGGAGCAAGCAAGGAATTTCAGATTAGTACTGTAACAACCCTCGTACCGATTACCGAATAACCATTGAATTATATACTGATTATTGCTAAATTGAAACGATAATGACCGATAATTGAATTAACGGAAGTACTGAATGGACTGATTGAAATCGAAACTGAAATTGAATAAGTGTATCTATTGAATTGCATATTGCATCTGTTTGATTATTTGATTATCTGTTCGTGTTTTATGTTTAAACTGTTAATTGAAGGCCTTATCGGCGGCCGAATTAGGAACCGTTTAGAGTTTCGGGATCAGTAGAATATTTGTGATTTAATGGTATATTTATCTGAAAATTGATTAGGAATGATTAAATTAGATTAAATTAAGTCAATTAAAGAGGTTGCCATAATTGCGGAATTGCCATTGAGTGGCTTTTGTTTATTCTTATCATTGTAGAGCCTTATACACTTAATTAAAACAACTTTTCCTCAGCCAAATTGAGAGCCCAACCGACCCTTAGAGAGAGAGAGGTTAGGAGAGTTGATTTCATCTCCTTTTGCTTGGCATTGCTTGAAGAATTGAAGTGTATTTGCATAATTGAGCTTCTAGGCTTAAATTACAAGACTTAGGTAAGGAAATCATCATCCTCTTGTTGTCTTTAAGCTTCATCTTGCATGTATCATGGTTGTAGAGAAGTCAAGACATGAATTTGCTCATATATGTTGAATTAGAACTCCATTGTTGCATGCATGGCCATGTTAGTGATTTTTGAGTTGAATTCATGTTGGATTGTACATGCATGCTCATATTTCTAACAAAGTCCATGTTTTCATTTTGTTTTCCAACTATTGAGCTCATTAGAGCAAGATTTGGACCTTAATTTTGGTTGGAATACCATGCATTGCATGTTTTGAAAGTGTTCTTGAATTGTTCTTGAAAAATGGTTTTAATTGACTCACCTTTGGGGCTTGAATTCATAAATTGGCTTTTGAAACTTGTTATACATTGTTTTGGGATGTATTTTCCAGAATTTGGGCCCAAGAGGTCGAGAATTGAGTTGAGAATGCTTGGTTTGAGCTTGGAAGGCAAATCTGGAAATTCCAGATTTGGCTTCTTCGCTCGAGCGAAGGATTCCTCGCTCGAACGACCAACGTTTCCTCTGAGCCACGCTCGAGCGAAGGATTGGTGGCTCGAGCGTAAAAATCGAGCATCCAGTACTTTTACTGTTTCATCAGACCGCTCGAGCGAAGGAAGGTTCGCTCGAGCGAACCCTTTGATTTTGAAAGCTCGCTCGAGCGAGAATCGAGCGAGCATCGCGCGAGGAAAATCAGCAAGCAGTACTTTTACTGTTTCATCAGACCGCTCGAGCGAATGATTGTTCACTCGAGCGAAGCCTTTGATTTTGCAACCTCGCTCGAGCGAAAGAAGGCTCGCTCGAGCGAGACCCCTGTTTTCAGCAACTTTTGAAAAATGCTTTCCAACTGTATTTTTGCATCCTCATCCCATCCTAGGCATTCTTAGGCCTAGTTTAAGACATCTTAATGAGGATTTAGATATAGAACCACACCGAGGAGATTTAGGGATTTAATTATCATCCTTTCTGACTGTGAAACTTAGTGTGTGTTCTATTTGTTAACTGTTTAGGGTTGGCTCTCGGGAACGCGCTCTAGCTGCTATTAGCCCAACCTCTGTGAGTAACAATTGTGTAAAGATATGTTCAAGATGATTATCTTTTGAATACTGAATTGAACCGTTTATTGAACTGCTATTGTTTACTGAATGAATGTATGTCCTGTATTCTGAACTGTATTGTGGCATCCTTAGCAATTCTTTATCATTAGAGCTCTGTCGGTTCCTTGTGGAACCATACTGCATTACTAACCGATGGCCATCATTCTTGTTGGGTCTGTAAGACCCTTCTTTGGACCTACTGTTTATAGGCTAATGGATGTACCGTATATGACTGATTGATTGAAAATACTGAAAGACTGAAATACTGTTTAATGAACCGATTTCATTACTGTAAGGACATTCATTCATAACCTCTTTACGCATTATGTTATTCACTGGGCTTTAGCTCACTGTTTATATATATATATATATATGTAGGTTCTCAGCAGCCAGACCGGAGCTAGGAGCGTGGGTTGGTCCCCAGTTTTGTCAAGCCAGCCTATGTGCCTCACTGCGAGGTTCCGAGTTGCCATGTTATGGCTTGGGGTGTTTTTATTGTCCCCACTTTGTCTCACTGCTTTTGTACTATTGTATAGACTGTCTACTTGTAACAATTGTTTAGTGATTTATGATCATCGTAATTTAGGTGATTTAATGGTACAATTATCGAAAATTGATTAGGAATGATTAAATTAGATTATTACCAAATTGCCATGTTGAGTGGATCTTTTGTTTAATCACTTATATTGAGCCTTTATGCACTAAATCAAACATTTCTTCTCCCATTCCTTGCACTTTCATCTTGTATGTTTAGAAATTGAGGAGATTTTGGCTACACTTGGGGAACTTGAAGAATTGAGTGTGTGTATTGGCAAATTGAACCTCAAGATTAGTAATTAAGAAACCTAGGTATGAATTCCTCCCTCTTGATTGTGCCTTTGTGGATTCATGCATGTGGTGTTGTTTATTGAAAAAGAAGACTTGATTGATTTTCAATATTATTGATTATTATATATATCATGCATGCATGTGTTTGAATTATTGATTTTTTTTGGTTTCATGGTAGAATTGTGCATATGCTCATGTTTATGCTTAAGTCCAGTTTTCAACTTGTTTTTGTTTTTAATTGGCTCTCTGCTCTTGAGCATCAAATTGAAATGATTTGAATTTTTGCATGTTTGTTTGCATGTGTTTCATGTTGTTCATTTGAATGAAAATGAACTTGACCTTTGACTGGCTTTGAATTTTTTGATTTCAAATTTTGCTGATTGAAATGTTGTGTTAAATGAGTTTAATGTTTTTTTGATGGCCATCATTATTGTTGGGTTCTGTTAAGGCGGTTCTTTTTGGACCTCTTGTTTATAGGCTATAATGGATGTACCACATATTGATTTGAATTGAATGATTGGAAATCTGAAAAGATGAAAGAATGAAATATATTGATAATGATTTGATTTTCATTCATTCAGGGACATTCAACTCTTTATTGTTTTACCGTCTTGTTATTGAGGACTAGGTCCGTCTTTGAATGTTTGTAAATGATTGTATAGATCTTTGCTACGAATCGCATGAATGCATGAAAAATGTTTTTGGCATACAAATTTTCACAACTCATTGGACACTAGTTATTTATCAGATATTTCGCCAGCCCCTACTGCTTAATCAGTATTATTCAAAGAGCCTTGATAATCTCGGATTCTTGGCGATTCTGATGCTAAACCCATAGGGCCGGGTTTGGGTCGTGACAAGTACCTTAAAACACATAAGACTATCCAAGAAGCACAATTACAAGAAAACACAATGTGCACAGTCTGTAGAAGATTCCTCATGCAAGAAAGTGATGCATTATGTGAAAAGCATAGATCCCATGATAAAAGTGTGTGTGTGACTCTTGGAGTTCGACAAACACGAGATTCAAATCCTAGTAGTGATCTGATAGCTGAACCTCCGACAAGAGAATCTAAGCACAACTAAGGAAAGTCAAACCACTAGGAATCAAGGGGTATTTGGTGAGTAAAGACGGAGGCTCCCCCTCAATCAATGAATCCTTTATTTTTCCCCTTTTTTTTTTTTTACATCTTTTTCTTTTCTTTTTTTTTTCACATTTTTTTTTCTTTCTTTCTTTTGTACATTCATTAACGGCTGACACGCTCAAGAGTATGGCAACCGAACTAGAGAAGCATGAATATAATAAGGATGGCCTGGTTGGTGACTCTAAGGTAGCATTTTTCCTCATGTCTGGACTACAAAAAATAGAGGGGAAAGCCGTGGAGATGCAAAAAGATGGAAAGTGGTTAAGAGACTCAATATCACCCATGATATGCTAGTATAGGTCAATTCCTCTAGAAAAGCAAAAGATACAATGCCAGAAGTCCATAAAAAAAAATAAACACGAAGGCGGAAGACTCCAATATTTGCTAATCCAAGAGTGTGTACAGAATGAGACATACTAATCAAAGAACACACACTCCAAAATGAATAAGGACCATAGAAAGCACACAAATATTGACATGTAATGGATTTTCTCATCAATTCCAATATGCACCAAGGACCACTCAAAAAATTTAAGCTTGCAAAACCATATTAAGAAAATCTTTTTGGATTTTTTTTTCCATAGAATTTCCCTCATGAATTGTATCCATTATCACAAATCAAACAAGATCTCGCTCTAAAAGATTTGTAAAAAAAATAGATCGACCCGCTCTGATACCAATTGAAAAATCTAGAAACCTCATAGATGTTGATTTGTGATTATGTATCAATTTTAAGCAGAATATAACAATCTCAATCAAACAATCAAGACAAAGAGACACAACGATTTTACGTGGAAAAACCACAATTGGACACCTCCAATTGTGATCAAAAAACCACGGGCAACAGTCACAAGAACAATCCACTAAGAAGATTTAAAGGAATTACACAAGTATACTCTCAATTATCTAGCGAATCCACAACGCCTAATTGAACCAACCTCTATGTGCCTCTTCCAACCCCATCTTCACCACAGAATTGTCTTTCTGATAAGCCACTCTAGAATCCACCGAAGCTTCAAGCTCGAATTCTTCAGAATCCACCGAAGAACAACTCTCTTTTGTATAAAAAACAAAACCTTTGATGTACTCTTTTTTAAACCATGAGTTGAATATTCAATAAAAACATCAAAGAAAACTTAACAAAATATCTCCAGATATAAACTTTAATAACCAAAAAGAAGATATAGAGGAAAAATTAATGAGTCATCTAGTTTTGGGAGAAAACGAACTACTTATAGAAAAACCAGAGTAATCCTATTTTTGGAAGAAAACCAACTTCTTAAAGGACTCCAAAGTAATCCTAGTTTTGGAAGAAAATCAACTTCTTAGAGAAATCCAAAGTAATCCTAGTTTGACCCAACATGTGAATTTAAAAAATTACAATCTTGGGTTTGATCCATGGAATTTGACAACAAAGAGTCCTAACACTAATTGTTTATAACAATTAAAAAATAGAGTTTTTTTTGGATAAAATAAAATATATTAAATTGAGTAATAAGTTGTTCCAATTTGGTAATAATACAAATGAAACTACCACATCATTCTGGTGTAAAATTCTATATAAATATTCTAGTGGAATAGCATTTTCCTATGGTTTAATTCTATTTCATGGAAGTGATCTTTTACCTTGATGCATGTTTTAGGTCTTCTTGGTGAATTGCTTGTAACATGTTGAAATCCAATTTGGCAAACTCAAGCAACTTGGCATTCATGTCCAATCTCCTCTCATATGCATCAATGAACCACCTTGCCTCCATTCTTGGCATTGCCCAATGTAATGGGAGCTCCAAGGCATGACTCACAAGCATGCCAAGATTTGGATCTATGCTCTCCTTCTTGAGCCATTCTTTGAGATGTTTAGCTGTGAAATCTCTAGCTTCTTCCAATATACTTTCATCCTCCATTAAGAGATATGAAGCTTCATACAATGAAAGAAGTCCCTTGGTATCCTCACATAAAGACTTCTTGAAGTTCCCAAACTTGTCCTTGAAACTATTAAAAACCTCTGCAAGCAAGGAAGTGTTTGTAATCAGTTTTTCAATTTGTACAAAAATTGATCATAGAACCTAGAATTTTTCTTAATTTTTTTTTTTAATTTGTAATTGCACTGATATAAGCAGCATTTTAAATAGTAATATTGGGAAAAATTGGTATATGTCATGTAGTTGTATGCAGAGTATATATCCAATGATAAGTATTCGAAATTGGACAATGCGATCGTAAGTTTTTAAAAATCATTAACCATGAAACATATTTACATTGAGATTGTAGAGCTTGATTAGGATTGTATACTTCACCACAACCATTCATGGATCTAGGGGTGTAAATTTGACTTGGCCCGACCTGCCCCATGTTTGGTCTCGTGAGCTCCTGTCAAAATTCGGGCTAAGTCGGGCCAGTCCACAAACCCAAAAAAAAGTCCCAGTCCCAAGCTCAGGGATATTCGGGCCTTGGACGGGCTGACTCGATGGGCCTGGGCTTGGGCGGGCTTGATTATTGTTTTGTTTTTTTAAATTTTTTCTACCAAAATTTTATTATTTTCTACTAAAAAATACACTGGGCCTCGAGCGAGCCCAGCGGCCCGGGCTTCGAGCCAGGCCTTGAGTGGGCCTTAAATGGGTTGATGGGCTCAGCCATGGGCCGAGGTAGGCAGGTCAGACCCACGTGCTAGGCTGGACTTCAAAATGATGGCCCAGGCCCTAGTCTAGGGGCTTGGGCCTGAGTCCAAACGGGCCAGGCCCATCCCAGGCCGCGGGCGGACTTTGGACTGCTCATGGACTGTGGGCCATTTTTACACTCCTACATAAATCTAACTAAAGCTATTATAATAATTTATTGACATAAACCTAACACACACATACATATAATTTTTTAGTATTGTATTGTATACTTTACCACAACCTAATAATTTATTAGCCTTTAAAATTTGTGTGTGTGTGTGTGTTTTTCTTTTCATTTTGATCCTTCATGTTTCAATTTTTTTTTCAACTTACTCCAAAAATTAATTTATGTCTAAAATTAGACAAAAAATGACACATTAATAATCATGTGCATAATTTTTTTTTTATTATATATAGTAATCTTATAGTTTGATTTTCATGATATCTAAAATATTATAAGATAAATTTTAATTTTTTAATATACATAATTTACAACAATTTAACACAAAATATGAAAATGAATTTTATCAGATTAATACAACTTGCACCAATTGAAAAATATTTAAGTCCACTATACATCTCGTGTATATATTATGTATATATATATATATTTTATATATAATATAATAATAAAAGGAAAAGATGGACAAAACCAAGGTTTTAAAATTTAATGAATAATGTTTGACAGTTTTAATTTGAGAGTTTTAATACAACTTTAATGATGTGAAAGTAAGGCTCACAATTCTCTCTATCTCTATTACTCTTTTTCTTTTTCACCTTACTAGAGTTTCATTTAAAACTCTAATATTAGAATTATATTTCAAATCTATTTCCATCTTACTATTTTTCCTTTCCCTTTTAGCAGTACTTTCCTTTTTGGGGACAAAACCACGTTGTGGGTTGTATATCATTTCAAATTTATTTCCATCTTATTATTTAGTTTGTTTGGTTTTAATTTTTAAAAAATGCTTTTCAATTTTTTTTATTTTTCGTATTTTTTGTTTTCAATAAATTTTTTTAATATTTTAAGTAATTTTTTTTTAATATTTTAGACATACCTAACATAAATACACTAAAAAAATATATATTTGTGAAAAAATTTATAAAAAATTCACTAAATACCAAAAATATTTAAAAAATAAAAAAATTTAATATATTTTTCTTATTTTTATGTATTTATTAAATTTTAAAAATATTTTTTAACAAATATTTTACTATTTAGATATATTTAAGTAAGGTACATTTTAAAAAATATAAAAATTTCTTAAAATTTTTAAAAAAATTAAATTTAAAAAACTGAAGCTGATTATTATTTTTTCCTTTCCTTTTTTGCAATGCTTTCCTTTTTTTGGACAAAACCACGTGGTGGGTTGTACATCATTTCAAATTTAAAAGATTCAAATGGAAGGGGGTTCCACGTAGTGGGTTGTACATCATGTCAAATTCTTTTCCATCTTATCATTCCATCCCTCTTTTTTTCAAGAGAAAAAATACTGAGAGTTTTAAATTAAGAGTTTGAATAGTACTAATTAGTGTGTGAGTTTCATGTAATATAAAATTTTGACCTTAGTTTTTTCTGTTTTTTTTATAAAATTTTTTACATTATTAATACTTTTTAAAAAATTTTAAATTGAAAAGATGTATCATTTCTATTTTCATGAATGGAAGTGGGGCATTTCCATCTTACTATTCCTTTCCTCTTCTTTTCCAAGAATGGAAGGGGGGTTCCACGTGTGGGCTGTACATCATTTCAAATTCATTTCCATCTTACTATTCCTTTCCTTTTTTCTTTTTCTTTTTTTGAGAGAAAAAAAATTAGGAATTTTAAAGTAAGAGTTCTAATAATTCTAATTGATATGTGAGTTTCATGTAATGTGATATTTTGACCTTAGTTTTTTGTTTTGTTTTGTTTTGTTTTTTTCAAATTTTCACATTATTAATATTTTGTTAGAACTCTCAAATTAGAAAGATGTATCATTTCTGTTTTCAAGAATAGAAGGAGGGGTATTTATATCTTACTATTCCTTTCCTTTTCTTTTTCAAGAGAAAAAATGTTGAGAGATTTAAATTAAGAGTTCTAATAGTTTTAATTGGTGTGTAGGTCTCATGTAATGTGATATTTTGACCTTAATTTTTTATTTTATATTTTTGATTTTTTACATCATTAATATATTTTTTAGAGCTCTTAAATTAGAGAGATGTATCATTAATGACGGGTTTAGAACCACTAAATTAGTGATTTTTAGCACCACCGTTCCATCTTACCTCTTCTTTTTCAGGAATGGAAGGAGGGTTTCCACATGGTGGGTTATACATCATTTCAAATTCATTTTCATCTTACGATTCCTTCCCCCTCCCATCAAGAGGTTCAACGGCTATATCTTTTGATAAGAAAAAGAATTGCAGAGAAAAAAATTTGTGATATTTATTTGTTCTAAAAAATATTATTGTGTTTCATTGTGCAATATTTTTTTAAAAGAAATTTGTTGAGTGTTGAAACGTAATTGTAAAAGGATTTTCTAGTCCTTCCTCTATTGTTGTAAAGAGAGATATTTTTATTAGTGATTTTTTATAAAAAAATCACTTAGGTTAAGTGTGATTATGTACATGATTCTAAACTAGTCGTTGGAGTAGTCAGGGGTGATCACTTGGTTAGATGTGACTAATACCGGATTTAAAATTAGTTGGTGTAATGCTATTTGATTAATAGTGGAGAAATCTGAAGGAAAATCTTGAGAAGTGGATGTATGCTTTATTTGAACCGAATCACTAGAAATTATTTGTTTGCTTTCTTATTCCTTTGCTCATTTTACTTTTGTATATTGTTGCACAAATTCATTTATTTATATATTGGGTTAATACTTTTAATTTAACAATTTGTTTAGAAACTCAATTTACTCCATCTCTTGAGTTGGTTTTTGGGTAACAATATATAATCCACTCATCCAATCCAAACCCAAACCCAAACCCAAACCCAAACCCTGATATATAGTAATATATTTTTTATATTATGTGGCGGTTGACGTGCTATTTTCTGTCTAGTTTTGAATAGAAATTAACTGTAAGAGTAAACTGAGAAAAATTTAAAATATAAAGAGACAAAGTAAAAAAAAAAAAAAAAAAAGCCAAAAAAAGAAAATGACTAAACATATATATATATATATATATATTATTGTACTCACAGCAACGGCATATACTTTTCTTTTAGCATAATGAAACTAGTATGAGCTATAAACATTAGCAATTTTATTGAACTGCACAAATTTATATTATATTTTCTTATTCATGATTGATTCTTCTTGTTATTATTTGTGTATGTGGTTTATTTCACAACAATTTATCACCGCCTACTGGAAAAACCCACCACCCAACACTGCCAAACAGGGCATATCGGTTGTGAGTTAATGTGACTATAGAAAATTAAGGTTTTAGCAATCAAAATTTCGTAATAAAATTATTTTTTAGGTATCAAATATTTTTGCTACGATAAGTGTCATTATTATATTTTTAGTAATGAAAATTGAACATTAGTGATGAATTATTATCTTTTTGGGACTAATTTTTTGTCTAAAAAAAAAGCTTTTTGAGACCAAATTATTTTGTCTATAAAAGTATATTTATTAGTGATATTTTCAAAATTTTGTCGTTAAAAACCTTATTTTTGACTTTTTGAGACGACCTTTTAATGATTATCTTCGTGACAATAGAAATTGGTCCCTAAATATCTTTTGTAACAAAATTTTTACTTTTAACAATAAAAAAAATTTAATCTCTAAAACTCTTATATATTATAATATGTGCATTAAATATAAAGTGATTTATCACGAATGGGCCAATACGTATGTGAAAAAAAATCAACAAGTATTGGTCTATACGTAAAACCACCATAACACAAAAACCAAATAATAATAATAAATAATAAAAAGGTAAATCATACATATACTTTTCGGGTTTGTGGTTTGCGTTGGTCTGTGTTTGCTCAGTGTGAGGCTTGCTGCTGGGAGGTCTGTTGTGTTTTGCTCTGTTTGATGCTGGTCTGTTGCAGAGTTGCTCTTCCTCATCCTCTTTTTGATGTAATTTCTTTTTGACAATTTTCATCAATAAGGTACTGGGGTGTTGGCTGAGTAAAGTTATCTGCTGCTGTTTATGTTTTCATCAGTGGAGGATGGTTTGCATCAGTTTGGTCTTGTTTTCTGGTTTTGTTGCTGAGTGGGAAGTTGGATCTGTTTTGGTCTGGTCTGGGTATGCTTGTGTCATGATTGCTGGGACGTTTGCTCTGCTTCTCTGCTTTGTATCCTGCTACAGAGGATGTTCTGTTTTGGTGGTTGTGGGTGTGGTCTGGGTTAAGATGTCTGCTGCTGTTTCTATTTTCACCAGTGGAAGTCTGTTTTGGTGTATGTAGGTGGAAGTCTGTTGCTGTTGTAGGGGTAGTGGTATACTGGCCTAGTGTCATTCTGCTGCAGAGGGAGTTTTGGTTCTGGTGGTTGTGGGAGTGGTTTTCATGGTATATGTAGGTGGTTGTGGTCTACTGAACTTGACCCTCACTGGTCTGATGCAATGGGAGTCTGTTTTGGTGGGCTGTTTTGGTTTTTTGTTTCTTGTGGTTGTTTTCTCTTCAACCTTGTGGTGTGCTGGCAAATGATTCGGCTTTCTTTGTGGTGCCAACCTACTTGGGATCGTGAGGTTTGCTTTGATGCCTTTTGCACTCCCTCTTCCTTTTATTGATGTAATTTCTTTTTGATAATATTCATCAATAAAGGGTGTTTTTTTTGCTGTTAAAAAAAAAAACATATACTTTTTGTAATTCGCTTAAAATACGAATTGTTTTTTATAGTTTAAAAAATTATAAATATCTCATTATCAAAAAAATTTATTTAACAGAATTAATTGAAAAAAATAAAATTCCTAACTGTTTTCTTATAAAATAATAAAATTATTTGAATTATTAATTGAAATAAATTTTCAACATCATTAAAA
This sequence comes from Camellia lanceoleosa, assembly GCA_025200525.1. Taxonomy (NCBI): domain Eukaryota; kingdom Viridiplantae; phylum Streptophyta; class Magnoliopsida; order Ericales; family Theaceae; genus Camellia; species Camellia lanceoleosa. The sequence continues at coordinate 112,575,520 of CM045770.1, read as the reverse complement.
ATTATTAATTAACTTAATAATTTATTAATAAAAATGACTATTTGTTATGAAATTATAAATATTAGAAGACAAGATGTAATTTCTAAAATTATAAGGGACAATTCATATTTTAAATAAATTTTAAAAAGTGTGTTTATAATTTACCCTAATCAAAAATAAAGTTGAGGAAATCATCGAAGTACCTTGGGGTATATTATAACCATGTTGTCTCAAAAGCCTAAATTGAAGAGCTGTAGAATGTAAATCCTCATTGTTCCACTTATCGTCATTTCTAATATTGTCCAACACTCTTTATTTCATCCTCAAAGTGGTAAAACACTCCAAGCCTTTGCAAGTCATCAATCATCTCAAGTCCACCCAATGGATCCACCACTTCTGCAAGCATTCTCTTCACTTCTTCCTTCAACTTTTCAGCACCCTTTACATATATATATCTCCCTAACAAAAAAGCATTAATTAATGTTAGCAAGCAAAACATTGCTTCTAATGAAACACAATTTAGAAAGTAAATAAAATTAATAAAAATCATATATATACCACATATTTACTATTTAGTGACTGCAGAGAATCATAGTCCCAAATGGGAGGTTTATAGTTGGCAGTTCGCCTAACAATCGTCTGATCACAAGTTTGGCTCAAACTGATGCATCGAACGGTGCGCAGAGCTCGGTCATGATTAATGGAAGCAGCAGACTGTGATGATGCACAGCTTTGAGATGGTAACCTAGTTGAAGTGTAAAGAGAAGAGGTTGGAACTACAAGTTTAAGAAGAGCAAGAGCCATTGCAATGAGTTTCTAACAAAGCTGCTGCTGCTGATGCTGCTGTTGTATTGTTTGGCTGTGTAACAGCCTCTATTTAAAGGAAAGGAAATGGGTTAAGTACACTTATTGTAATGTCATTTTGGCCTTTTCACTTTTAATTATGTCAGTTAATATCTTACACTTTAAGTCAAGTTACAATATCACACTTTGATTCATTTACAGACTACAGTTAATATGATTGATGGAACCTGTTATATTTGCTACAAGTGGCATTTTTTTTTTTTCTCATTAACATTTCTACATTTTTATCAAAATTACTTTAATCCTTACACTTTCATTAAAATTTTAATTTTTGTCAACTTCATTGACAGTAGATAAATAGAATGATAACATTATAACTTGATTTAAAATATAAAGATTGACTATCACTGACAATTGAAAATAAATAGACCAAAAATAAGATTACGATGAAAGTGTAAAGGTGATAAGTGTAATTAACTCAAAAAATAAAGAATGAAAATTATACATATGCAGAAAGGGTTTATCTGATTTCATTACTATTGAATATGACATTATTACTCTTTTAAGAAAAAGTAAATTACATTTTATCCTTTATGTATCACCATTTTCTCATTTAGAAATAAAAAATTATTTCTCTCCATCACCTCCTCCATGCAAACCGAAGCAACACACACTCCTCAAAAGAACTCTACTAAAGTCATAGATTTCTTATTTTCTCACATCTTTCCTCTCTTTTTATTTATTTATTTATTTTTTTGAGGTAAATAATTTTTAAAATTTTAATTTTTTTTTTGTGTTTATTTTTTTAAATTAGTTTTTCTATTAAATTAAAATTTTAAAATTAAATTTCAACCAAACACATGATGATAGGATGAATTGGGTTGATATTAATTGAGTGAATGTATTGGTTTAGACAGAGAAAATAAAGAGTGAAATGTTTGCCGTGTATGTATTATAAATATATTATTGTCCTGTGTAATAATGCAATGTAACTTGTGAGGTAAAAGAGTGCTTGTATTGTATTGTATTTTTTTTTATTTGTATTACTTGTCCTATAATTACATGAGTGAGAGTGACCGCGTATGTTGCTTTATTAAATAAAAATGCCGTTGAAACAAAGAGATATATAAGTTAATGTAAATATATATAGTCTTCAGATACATATTTAAGATAGATTGTGTAATAGGTCGGTTAGTTATTGGGAGTTTCTATTTACACAGTATAAATAATTTGATCACGTTTGTTTGGCTCTATAAAATGGAGGAAATTAAGGGTTTGGTGAAATTGAGTGAGGAAGTTATTAGTGTGGTGATATTAGGTTAGAAATATAGGATAAAAAATGTTTGTTTATATACCACCGGATTAGTAATACTATAGATAGTATTAATATATAAAATTAATTTTTTTTTTAAATTTTTAGTACTTTTTTAATATTATAATTATTTTTTAAAAAAAATTAGTCTAAGATCTGTAACGCCCTCAAAATAAACTCATAATATATACAATATTAACATGCATTGATTAAGAAAGACAAAACATTATTTCATTCATCAGAGTAATCTTATTAAAAGACATTACATGTAATAACGAAAATAGATGCCCTACGGGCTTACATATTTCCAAGCCAACACTTGGACACAAAAGTCTGAGTACTAACTCAATTACACATTAAGCCATTGGCTTGAGTTTATAAGTAATATCAAACTAAAACAAAATAACAACTAATCTAAACAGAGTCTTCAACTCCAAATCCTTCCAAGCTAAGTACTTGGAGGTAGCATATCACCTGAACCTGAAAATGATATTCTCGTATAGGGTGAGCCACAGCCCAGCAGAAATATACTAAACCAAATATAGAAATTAACTAAAGCAATAGCATTCGATAGATGGTTACCACTTAAAATAAATTATAACACAATTCAGTTTTGATGACAATAATGTCCATGACATGTTTCACTTTCCGTTACTATTCAACTTTTCATTTATACAGACATGGCTTAGAACCTGGCCAAACTACAAAATGAGACTACATCTCACATCAACATTACTTCCAATACCAACAATTCAAATGAGACTAAGGCTCATACTGAAATACTTCCATAAATCAATAAGTACACGTATTTGTTGTACTAATGGAGTCCATCCCCTTTCTCCTCCTAAACAATATCTGGTTTAGGAGTCCATCTCCTATCTCCTCCTAAACCGTGGAGTACATCCTCTATCTCCTCCTAAACAATATGCATATACAATGTATTAAACACTTGTCATACACAATATTCAATCAATACACGTATTTGTTGTATTAATTTAACCGTCATATTCAATGACTTATTCAATGTGATTAGTTTCAGTTTTTCCTAATCAGCATGCAATGTCTATAACAATCACGACTATCCTCCACCGATAGCCTAAAGACAGTTATTTCTAAACAGGAAATAAATGTACAACAGATATAATCTCAACATTTTCATAGGTGAGTGATTAAACTATCCAACTACACAATTCAATCAATAAATTCCTCAATTCCATGAATTTAAACTTAATTCCACATTTTCCCCAAAATTAATTACACAAATTAATTTATTACAACAATTAGGGCTTTTCCCCATTTTCTCAAAATTAACCCTAAGGTTCAATTTTTATCAACTTGACACTACCTATGTCATTTTTCATGATTTACAATCATATGGAATTTAATAAATAAACAATTCCCTATTTCTCAAATTATGATACAAACCCTAGTTTTCTCAAAATTACCAAACGACACCAACATATCAAAAATACCAAAACTTAGGACAAAACCTATAATATGGAGTAGGAAATCCCTACCTCGAAGTGAAGAACTCAAATGGAGATGATGGAGATGATGACCCAAAATCCAAAGTGCTCCAAACCGCCAAACTCTCAGATTAAAGTAAAGCTCTCGTGACCCTTTACCTTTTTAATAAAGAACCTAGGGTAGAAACACCCTATAATTAGATGAAACCTAAGAGAGAAGGTGAGTGGAGGGAGAGAAAACACGAACCTAGGGTTCAGAAATCAAAAAGAGGATAAAAAAGTGTATTTAAAACAGCTGCTGTGTATTTATATAAAACAGGCTCGCTCGAGCGAAGGATTGGTCGCTCAAGCGACCAGACACAAGAAAGTCTCGCTAGAGCGAAGAAAGTCTTGATCGAGCCAAAAACTCGAAGTTTCAGGTCTGCAACCCAGAAGCACGCTCGAGCGACGGAATGCTCGTTCGAGCGAAGAACAAACCATCTTGCTTGAGCGAAGAAAAGCTCGCTCGAGCCAAGAACTGCAACTCTCAGGTTCAGAACTAGACGCAATTGCTCGCTCGAGCGAATCCACTCTAGCTCGATCCACAAGACACAAGACTCCACTCTCGCTCGAGCGACCAAACTCTCGCTCGAGCAAATTACCAAAACGAAGATCTCACTCGAGCGACAAACTGCTCGCTCGAGCGAAGGACCAAAATTCTGAGGAGCAACCATTTGCTCCCAAACCCAACCAACTTGTAACAAACCTGCCCAACTCATCCTGTAGCTCAAAGACAAGTAAATAAAGGATGACAACAACATAAATATAACAGCAGGATCTACGGAACCTAAGTCTGGATGCAACAACCAAATAGGAAGAGACCGGGGTCGCTATAAGATCCCTTTCTCATTTTTAATAATGAAAAAGATCCGTGATATTATTTTATGGTGTGTAAAGTCTCTCAATCCTACACTCATATATCACAGAAGAAAATCAAATTAACCCGTAACAAAGGAGTCGAAAGGGGATGAGGTGGTGAAGATGGTGATCATACCACACAATCCAAGCCATTCCCAGAGAGTACATTGGCCGCAAAGTCTCTGCCACAGACAGACTCCAAGGCCGAATCCCTACCGTCGTGTTAGCCCAAGACAACGGCAGCCACACCACCACCACCACCACCACCACCACCACCACCACCACCACCAGGTCGGCCTCCAGAAAATACCTCGTTACCACCAAGAGAAAGCAGATTCAGGCCATCCTTAACTTTGTTCAACTCCCATTCTTCTGCTCCACCACTTTCCCTCTCCAGATCCGCGTTGGTTCTGGTTCTGGTTCCTCTACTCTCCTCGACTCTAGTATTGTTCTCCCCATCAAGATTCATAGGGATGAGGAGAGTGTGGGAAGATTTTGAATTTGGTGTTTGTTCGAGCTGATGAGGGATCAGAGTTGAAGATTGATGTGTCGGTTGTTTTCAAAAGAAGATGTTTGTCTTGGTCTCAAGAAAGGAGGTACTTTAAATAGGATAAGGACCACTTTAAAATATTTATACTCAGCTGAACACATCCCTTCCAAAATTAAGGTGGATGTAAGTAGTCTAGACATTGAAGATAAGGTGTTCATGCACGTGTAGACACTCCATTTTTGACCGACCTTAAGACTTAGACGTTACCAACTGAGCGCTCGGTGATGTTGCATATTGTGCTCATTCTGAAGTTGTGGAGTCACGGCTGCGAGCCTTGCCCTTGGACTTCCAGACTCTTTTGTGCTTTGCCTCGGTTTGCGAATCGGGTCCCGTTTTCTTCGTTTTCTCTTCCCGAAGGGAGGGAGAGGTCTCGTAGATCATCTCTCAGTAGCCGTAGGCTACGTTTCGTGGTCGTAGGCCATTTTTCCCGTTTGGAGGCCGGTTCCCAATTTTTGGAGCCGTCGGCCGTGTGCCTCGGTTCGGGACCGCTTAACCATCTCCGTTTGCTCCGGTTTTTGGCATACACCTTGTTTCCTCCCTTTTGAGGGACACTGTGGCCCGAGAGACCAACTTCGTGGTCGAACGCCACTTCCGGTGCTTAATAGCTTGTTTTCGGGGTCCCAGGCCGCGCATTTTGGCCCCCGAACCTTCGTTTTACATCGGTTTGTGTTCATTTTTGGCGGAGACCTTATTTTCATTGCTAGGAAGGTTGTAGAAGGGTAGGTGTAGACGTTCCCGAACGCCCCGGGAGGGATGAGTGCCGTTCTGTTCATTTTGGGCTCACTACAGTTCGGACTCAAATTGTCACGGTTCGTAATCTGAACCAAAGAGTCCAAATCCAGCAAATCGTTTTGAGAAAATAGATTTTTTTGAAAGAAGTGCCAAACATGGACTGCTTTGTCAGATACAGAGTCGCCACCTAAATATTTTGGGTTCGTTTGGTTTGATTTTGGGAAAAAAATTTCCCAAATTTTTTCTACAAATAAGTTTTCAAAAGTAATCAAACCAAACAAATTTTCCCAAAAAAATTTCCCAAAACACACAAACCAAACAAGTTTTCCAAACAAATCTCTCTCTCACACACATCAAATCAATCACTTTTTCCAAAACTCTCTCTCAAAACAATTTTCCAAAACAATTTTCCAAAAAAACCAAACCAAACATGTTTTCGTACTTTTTATCTCTAAAACACATCTCTCAAACATAAACCAAACATACCCTTTATTTTTTGGGAAATTTCAAAAACCTTGACTCGTGCCTAAGGCCACATGTCCATCATCACCAAAGTTGCCTCGGCTCGGGAACTTGGGTATGATTGGGGAAGGTCACTTCGTGAGCACCCCCGCTCGCCCGATCAAAGATCGGCCTCTACTAACCATGATATCTAGTTTTGAAAGCATTATGCATTCTTATTTCGGTTATTAGCCTAGATTTACTATGTGATGCGCACAGCATACAAGTATAGACTAGATCGCCTGAATTGGAACAAAACATTTCATGTTTGTTTTTGAAAGATGGTTTGCTACCCGCAGGTAGGCTTAAAATGCAGATTTTGCCACCCTCAGGTGGGCTTAGAAAAGATGGTTTTGCCACTATCTAGTGGGCTTAAAACTCACAGTTGATGATTTGTCCCAATCCAAATAACCCAACCTTCACCCACAGGCATTCAGGCAGTTATATCACATAAGCAAATAGTCTCATGGTAAGCATGCTATCATGGCAGTCACTCACACACATGCAAGGATGCTAAAGCGTAAAAACTTACCGAGTACTCCAAGCCAAAATAGAAACTATATTAGAAATCCATGCATGATCCTAACCATATAGAAATGCCTAATGCAACACATGCAAAAATGCAACTATAGCAGGCTCGGCTATTCTAAACATGGCATATTGAATGCTACAGCTAATAAGTATTCAACTTGGAATTGAAATACAATGCAGTGAGTTATAATGCGCCGAGCCCGGTGCATGCAAAACAGATGAATGAATGTAAACATGCTATCATACTGTATGTTAATTAAAACATGCTCTAATCTAACCATCATAAGCTGGTAAATAAAAGGGAGAAAGACGTGGGGTTGGAAGACATACATCACACACACGCACGCTTATTACAACATTGCCCTCGTGTAGAGGGTCCGAATAAATAATATACAGTCCCGAATGAATAATACAGTCCGAATAAATACAAAATCCTAATTAATTAACAAATTAATCTAGGAAAGCAGTAAATTAGTATGCAAGCTAGGGACTGCCTCAACTCTGCTCCAGATGATGAATGATGCATGTTCGGGTTGCCTTGCGCGGAAATCCATTGCGATGCCCCAATTAGCCTCTGTTTATAATTAAGCCCGGAATATTGTGCAAAGCTCTGAAAGGCTATTGATTCTGATTTGCTGCAACAGAGAGCAGGAAATGAGCATGGCCATGTATTTTCACATATGTATGCTTGACTACTCTTCAGGGAGTGTAGTCCTCGATCCTTGTGCCACCAATCACGCATCTCGATGCATGATGGCCGAGGAGTCGATTTGCATCACTCAATATGGAATGAATGCACATGAAAACAAAACAAGGCCTAAACTCCATCATAGATAATCCAGAGTGTCGGCGACTGGGAATTGAGACACGTTCCGTCACTCAAAGTAGGAACGTCCCTCGTTTCTCGTGCTCGGGCCAACTGCTATCCCAAACACAATGCAATATGCATCACATGCATGAGTGCAACTAATATACAACCTAGCATATACAATGCTATGAAATGGCATACACAATGCTCGATGTAATACGACCTACACAATGCTCTAACATACAACCTAGCATACGCAATGCTATGAAATGAAATGGCATACGCAATGCATGATGGACTTACACCAACATGAGTGGACCTCAACCACACTCATATCAGTGGCCATAAGATGAAAATGAGACCATCGAAATACGCGCACATGTGCACGCAAATCGAGAACCGAACCTAAGGCACGAAATGCCACTCTAACAAGGCATGGCAAGGGATGCAATATGGCATACAAGCATGTGAATTTCAGTACTGAAATATGATGCTAAGTGGTCCCGAAACATGGATATATGTCATACAATGCACGGAATGGTCCCGAAATTCAAAACTAGACACATATATTGACTTATAGCTATACAAAGCATGCATTATTTGACCATGAAGCACAAAGATAGAGCCAAGGAAGTCCTAAAACATGAACATTTCTAGTTCAAAGCATGGCCAAAAGATGCTAGCAAGATGGCCTAACATAGCATGCAATTTTGACTAGCAAACATAGGTTACATGGCATGTACATGAAGTAAGTGAAAACTCATCAAACTAGAAAAAATCAGTGAAAAAAACATACCAAAATATGCCCAAATAAACATGGAAATGCAGCCAACACATGCACAAATGAGGGGCTCCTTTCGAAGGGCATACAAGGGGTTATTAAGCACATGCATCAAGAACACTTAGCATGGAAAAATTAACTCTGGAAATCAAATATGATAGTCCTAAAACTCATCAAATTGGCCCTGAAATCAGTCAACAAAGCATGCAAGATAGGCGCTCTTTGGAAGGCCAAAAAGATCATCAAGCAAAACAAGGAGAGATGGGTCACCCCCCTCTGATTTTGGCCTTCAAGAACACACCTAAGCCACTGATAATACACTAGATTTCAGTGGCTAAGAGGCCGAACCATGGCCAATGCAAGTGTTCTAATGCATAGCCCTAATCATGAAGAGATGAAGCATGCATAGGGTGAAGATGACCCCAAACAAAGAATAGACCTTAATAAAACATGAAGATTATGTCAAAACAAGATTTTTTTCAGTTTAGGTCGAGGTCCAAAAAGGCTCACAAATAAGGCTAATGTATCATGCAAAATAAGCCCTAAAAGAGAGATTGAACAAACAGGGTAGTAAAAGGCCTCAAACAACAAATATCCCTTCAACAAAGTTGAATAAGGGCTCAAAAAAAGACACTTTACAGTTTATGAAAAACCTTAAATATGCTCACAAGTAAGGATAAAATATGATGCAAAAATAGCCCCAAAAGAGAGATAGAGAGCAAGAGGCAGTAGCTGGCCTCAAAAAGTAAAGAGCCCTTCAAAACAGTTGAAGAGGGGCTCAAAATAAGGTATTTTACAGTTTAGCTTGAAGCCCATAAATGCTCACAAGCAAGGCTAATACATCATGCAAGAAATAGCCCTAAAAGAGAGATAAAAGGAAAGGGGTAGCAGATGGCCTCAAACAGAGAAAAGTCCCTGATCAAACATGAATATGAGCTCAAAATAAGAGTATTTCTAGTTCGGGTCAGAGCCCAAAAATGTAAGAAAATGGGGCTAAGATATAGCACAAAATAGTGTAAAAAAGGAAACAATACGAGCTTACCCTTGTAGAGCCAACCTCCAGCAGCCTTTGGTCCAAGGAAATGAGCTTTCAACCTCTGCAAATGACTTCCAAGGGGCTAGAATTGATGATGGTGGTGTGGTGCTATGGGTTGTAGTGCAAATGGTGCAAGAATCTTAGGGTTTGGAGGGTTGAATGAGGGAGATATAAGGGAGTATGTATTTATGCCCTAGCTGGTTTTTCTAACCCTTAGAGATGGAGATGGGGTGCTGGTTATATAGAGGAGAGGAGTGAAACAAAAGGGGGGAAAACAAATTCAAATTTCCTCCCCGAAAGGGTAGATTCCCGGGCAGGGGTCTGGTGCAAAATAGCTGGCACAGCTGGCATGTACCAAGAGAGAGAAGAATGGCCGGCCAGGTTTAAGAGGTTCAGGTGGCCGGCCGGCCACCTCCCCTAGCCGGCGGACCAGGCGTCAAAAGGGTCAAAACAATTGCTGGTCGGCCACCCCAAAAAGGTGGCCTCCCAGTTGAGTGCAACACAACTGTATGGTCAAAACCCAGAAAATGTGAACCAGAAGAGAGAAAAACCAGCTTTTTAGAGGGGTTCAAAAGGGTTAAGAACAATTGATGGCCAGCCTATCCATATTGGCGGCCTCCCAGGTGTGTACAACACAATGGTGTGGTGGAAAGTCAGAAAAAATGGCCCGGGGATGGAAAAAGTCAACTTTCTAGTGAAGAAAACGGGCGATGAAGAGCGATGAAGGAATAAAGCTGGTCTTTAGAACAATTGCTGGCCTCCCACCTTCCTACAACCTTTCTAACAATGAAAATAAGGTCTCTACCAAAAATGAACTCAAACCGATGCAAAACGAAGGTTCGGGGGCCAAAACACGCGATCTGGGGGCCCGAAAACTGACTGTTAAGCATCGGAGGTGGCGTTCGACCACGAAATTGGTCTCTCGAGCCACAGTGTCCCTCAAAATGGAGGAAACAGGGTGTATGCCAAAAATCGGAGCAAACGGAGGTGGTTAAGCAGTCCCGAACCGAGGCATACGGCTGATAGCTTCGAAAACCAAGAACCAGGCTCCAAACGGGAAAAATGGCCTACGGCCACGAAACGTAGCCTATGGCCACTAAGAGATGATCTACGAGACCTCTCCCTCCCTTCGGGAAGAGAAAACAGAGAAAACAGGACCCGGTTCGCAAATCGAGGCAAAGCACAAAAGAGCCCCGAAGTTTGGAGGCAAGGCTCGCGGCCAAGATTCCACAACTTCAGAACAAGCACAATATGCAACATCACCGAGCGCTCAACCGGTGACGTTTGAGTCTTATGGTCGGTCAAAAATGGGGTGTCTACAGTGGGAGGCCAGCAATTGTTCTGAAGACCAGCTTTATTCCTTCATCGCTTTTCATCGCCCGTTTTCTTCACTAGAAAGCTGACTTTTTTCCATTCCCGGGCCACTTTTTCTGACTTTCCACCACACCATTGTGTTGTACACACCTGGGAGGCCACCAATATGGATAGGCCGGCCATCAATTGTTCTTGACCCATTTGAACCCCTCTAAAAAGTTGGTTTTTCTCTCTCCTAGGTTACATTTTCTGGGTTTTGACTATACAGTTGTGTTGTACACACATGGGAGGCCACCTTTCTGGGGTGGCCGGCCAGCAACTTTGTTGACCCTTTTGACCCCTGGCCGGCCAGCCAGGGGAGGTGGCCGGCTGGCCACCTGAACCTTCTGTACCTGGCCGGCCAAAATTCTCTCTCCTGGTGCATGCCAGCTGTGCCAGCTATTTTCCACCAGACCCCTGCCCGGGGATCTGCCCTTTTGGGGGGAAAATTTGAATTTGTTTTCCCCCCTTTTGTTTCACTCCTCTCCTCTATATAACCAGCACCCCATCTCCATTTCTAAGGGTTACAAAAAAAACCAGCTGGAGCTTCTTGCATGCAACCCTCCCTCCCTCTCTCATCCAAGCTTAAAACCGCCTTGTTCTTGCACTATTTACCGTACAACCCATAGCCTACCACCTCCATCCTCCATTCCAACACCTTGAGGCTGATTTTCAGAGGCTAGGAGCTCCTCTTCTTGGACTAGAAGCTGCTAGAAAGTTGTGCTACAAGGGTGAGTCCTCTTTTCCCTTTTTCTTGCCTCATTTTGCTCTATATTTTAGCTAATTTTTCTTACATTTTTGGGCTCCAACCTGAACTGAAAAATGCCTTATTTTGAGCCCCTCTTCAACTTTGTTGAAGGGCTTATTTCTGTTTAAGGCCATCTGCTGCCCATTTCCCTTTTATCTCTCTTTTAGGGCTATTCTTGCATGATATATTATCCTTGGTTGTGAGTATTTCCAGGCTTCAATCCAAACTATAAAGTGCTTTATTTTGAGCCCCTCTTCAACTTTGTTGAAGGGCTCTTTGCTGTTTGAGGCCAGCTACTGCCTCTTGCTCTCTATCTCTCTTTTGGGGCTATTTTTGCATCATATTTTAGCCTTACTTGTGAGCATATTTAAGGTTTTCTATAAACTATAAAGTATCTTTTTTTGAGCCCCTCTTCAACTTTGTTGAAAGGCTCTTTACTGTTTGAGGCCTTTTGCTGTCGTGTTTGTTCAATCTCTCTTCTAGGGCTTATTTTGCATGATACATTAGCCGTATTTGTGAGCCTTTTTGGACATCGACCTAAACTGAAAAAAGTCTTTTTTTGGCATCATCTTCATGTTTGATTAAGGTCTATTCTCTGTTTGGGGTCATCTGCCCCCGATGCATGCTTCATCTCCTCCCGATGCATGCTTCATCTCTTCATGATTAGGGCCATGCATTAGAACACTTGCATTGGCCATAGTTTGGCCTTTTAGCCACTGAAATTCAGTGGATTTTCAGTGGCTAACACACTATTTTGAGCCTCAAAAGCAGAGGGGGGTGACCCCCTCTCACCTTGTTTTGTTTGATGGTCATTTTGGCCTTCCAAAGAGGCCCTATCTTGCATGCTTTGTTGACTGATTTCAGGGCCAATTTGATGAGTTTTAGAGCTATCATATTTGATTTCCAGAGTTAATTTTTCCATGCTAAGTGTCCTTGATGCATGTGCTTAATAACCCCTTGTATGCCCTTCCAAAGGAGCCCCTCATTTGTGCATGTGTTGGCTGCATTTCCATGTTTATTTGGGCATATTTTGACATGTTTTGTTCACTAATTTTTTCTGGTTTGATGAATTCTCACCTGCTTCATGTACATGCCATGTAACCCATGTTTGCTAGTCAAAATTTCATGCTATGTTAGGCCATCTTGCTAGCATATTTTGGTCATGCTTTGAACTGGAAATGTTCATGTTTTAGGACTGCCTTGGCTCTGTCTTTGTGCTTCATGGTCAAAAAATGCATGCTTTGTATAGCTATAGGTCAATGCATGTGCCTAGTTTTGTGTTTCGGGACCATTCCATGCATCGGGCGCCATGTTTCCATGTTTATCATTTTGCATCACATTTCAGTGCTGGAACTTGCATGTTTGTATGCCATATTTCATGCCTTGCCATGCCTTGTTAGAGTGGCATTTGTGCCTTAGGATCGGTCCTCGATTTGCGTGCATGTGTGCACGCATCTCGAGTGTCTCATTTTCATCTTATGGCCACTGATGTGAGTGTGGCTGAGGTCCACTCATGTTGGTGTAAGTCCATCATGCATTGCGTATGCTAGGATGCATGTTAGAGCATTGTGTATGTTGTGTTACATCGAGCATTATGTATGCCATTTCATAGCATTGTGTATGCAAGGTTATATATTAGTTGCATGGTGCATGCCATCCCATTTGCATTGTGTTTGGGATAGGAGTTTAGCCCGAGCACGGGAAACGAGGGACGTTTCGTACTCCGAGTGACGGAACGTGTCTCAATTCCCGATCACCGACACTCCGGATTATCCATGATGGAGTCTCGGTCTTGTGGTGTTTTCATGTGCATTCATTTCATATTGAGTCGTGCAATTCAACTCCTCGGCCATCATGCATTGATATGCGTGATTGGTGGCACGAGGATCGAGGACTACACTCCATGAAGAGTAGTCAAGCATACATATGTGAAAATACTTTGCCATGCCCCTTTCTTGCTCTCTGTTGCAGCAAATCAAGAATCAACAGCCTTTTAGAGCTTTGTACAATATTCCGGGGTTAATTGTAAATAGAGGCTAATCGGGGCATTGCAATGGATTTCCGCACAAGACAACCCGAGCATGCATCATTCATCATCTGGAGCAGAGTCGAGGCAGTCCCTAGCTTGCATGCTTATTTACTGCTTTCCTTAGTTAATTTGTTAATTAATTAGGGTTTTGTACTTATTCGGACTGTACTATTTATTTAGGACTGTATATTATTTATTCGGACCCTCCGAGCGAGGGCAATGTTGTAATAAGTGTGCGTGTGTGTGATGTATGTCTTCCAACCCCACGTCTTTCTCCCTTTTATTTACCAGCTTATGATGGTTAGATTAGGGCATGTTTCATTTAGCATACAGTATGATAGCATGTTTGCATTCATTCATCTGTTTTGCATGCACCGGGCTTGGCGCATCATACTCACTACATTGTATTTCAATTCCGAGTTGAATACGTGTTAGCTGTAGCATTCCATATGCCATGTTTAGAATAGCCGAGCTTATCTTAGTTGCATTCCTGCATGTGTTGCATTAGGCATTTCCGTATAGTTAGGATCATGCATGGATTTCTAATTAGTTTCTGTTTTGGCTTGGAGTACTCGGTAACTTTTTATGCTTTAGCATCCTTGCATGTGTGTGAGTGACTGCCATGATAGCATGCTTACCATGAGGCTATTTGCTTATGTGATATAACTGCCTGAATGCCTGTGGGTGAAAGTTGGATTATCTGGATTGGAACAAATCATCAACCGTGAGTTTTAAGCCCAGTAGACAGTGGCAAAACCATGTTTTTCTAAGCCCACCCGAGGGTGGCAAAATCTGCATTTTAAAGCCTACTTGCGAGTAGCAAACCATCTTTCAAAAACAAACATGAAATGTTTTGTTCCAATTTAGGCGATCCAGTCTATACTTGTATGCTGTGCGCATCACATAGTAAATCTAGGCTAATAGCCGGAATAAGAACGCATAATGTTTTCAAAAGTAGATATCATGGTTAGTAGAGGCCGATCTTTGATCGGGCGAGCGAGGGTGCTCACAAAGTGACCTTCCCCAATTGTACCCAAGTTCTCGAGCCGAGGCAACTCTGGTGATGATGGACACGTGGCCTTAGGCACGAGTCAGGGTTTCCTAAATTTTCCCAAAAATAAAATATTTAGGTGGCAACTCTGTATCTGGCAAAGCAGTCCATGTTTGGCACTTCTTTTCTAAAAATCTGTTTTCTCAAAACGATTTGCCAGATTTGGACTCTTTGGTTCAGATTACGAACCGTGACAATTTGAGTCCTGAACTGTGGTGAGCCCAAAATGAACGGAACGGGACTCATTCCTCCCGGGGCGTTCGGGGACGTCTATAGTTTCTGGCAACTCTGCTGGGGATTTAGAGAACTTGACTCGAACTCATGATATCTTGTTTTGACTACACTTGTGTGTTTCTTTGGATTGCATTTGCATTGGTGCACCTAGGACACCGTGTTTGCCATCTGCTATTCCTGAGCGGTTTGCCGAGGTCAAGTGCCATAAGGCTTACTAGCCATTTGCTCACAAGATGGGGAACACAACCCCGATTTTACCAGGGCACCCTTTTTGACCATTCGACCTAGTGCATATTGGGAATCCATAGTGACCATTCCAAGCTAGGACAGGTTGCTTACCCGATATAGGTTGTTTGAAACCGCTGCGTGCGTAGTGAAACCCTAGCTCCTGACAAAATAGGACAGGGAAACCCTACTCCAACATAGGGGTGTTTTGGCTCTCACTTATCTGTTATGTGCTTTTAGAGTGCGTCTCTACAGGGAAATGCATGTATCAGTTTGCGAGTTTGGGCATCAGGCCTACGGGCATCAGTCAGTGTTTGAGAATCAGTTATCTGTGGGTATCAGATTCGGTCTTGGGGGACAGTGATTCGGGGATAATGATCAGTGTCTGAGGACAGTGTGTATTCAGCTTATCGACCGTGTGTTGTTATGCCCAGCTGTGTGTTATGTATTTATTTTAAGCTGTTATGCTGTTCGTTTGTCTGGTTATTTATTTCCTTATTGCTTTATTTCTCTTTTTGCTAGGGCAGTTTTAGCACAATTGCTTCAAACCAAGCAGATATTCCCCAAGCACTTTGGACAAAAGGTCGTCGACTCAATCGATCTAAGGATCTGGTTGACGGACAGCCAGTGTTTCATTCTCTACCCCCTATTGTCAGACGGAGGCCAAGAAAGCGCAGTGTGTCTGAGCAGAGGTTACCAGAGCAGTGGTCTACCTTAGCAATCGAACAATGGGCCGAGGTCTCGTACGCCATAGAAATACACATACCAGTCAGTCAGCAGGATCAGCAGAACATGGCCGGAATGGAAGAAATGATGCGCCAACTCCAAGAGAGTATGAAGCAAATGCAGGAGGACGCTATCCGCCAAGCGGAGTTCTCTAAACAGCAGGCCACAATCATGGCCCAGCAGGCGGGGCTAATTACCCGGCTACAGCAGCAAGCCGGAGCATCAGCCTCACATCTAAATCCTTCCCCACCAGGAGTCCCAATACCTGAGCAAACACCAACTACCCAGAATGTCTTGCCAAATACCTAGAACATTTTGCCAAATGTCCATGCCGCTCAAGAAGACACAGACATCCCAACGGGGCTAGCTCCGCCCCCGCTTCCACCTCAATTATCGAAGGTCCATACACCCGCCAACCACCCGGACTCTCCCTTCGAGTTGGAAGTAGACCCTACAGCACTGAAATTGAGCAAGCTCGAGAATCTATTCAAAAATCCCAAGGGGTAAAGGCTATCCCAGATATCGAGGACGGATATACCGATGTGGCCGTGACATTACCGGATAGATTCAAAATGCCGTAGATCAATCGCTTCAACGGATCTTGGGATCCTATGGTCCACCTCTGGCTATTCTCAGATATACTATAGCCAATGGGCCTCACCAGACCACAGAAGCTTTCGCTATTCGGCCGGACCCTGTCGAGTGTGGTCGCTATTTGGTATGCGAAGTTGGAGGATGATGTCAAGCGGAGTTGGGATGAAATGGCCGTGGCCTTTGTTGCACAATGCTCTTATAACACCCAAATTGAGATTACAACTCGTGATCTCGAAATAACAAGGCAAGAGCCCAAAGAGAGTTTCTCGAATTTCGTGACCCGGTGGAGGGCGAAGGCCTCGATGATGACTTTAAGGCCCACCGACAAAGACCAGATCAGGATGATTGTGCGCAATCTCCAGGCAAAACTGATGCAAAAATGATTGTGCTCCCCTTCCCCACCTTCTCAGATCTGCACGAGATGGGGGTACAAATTGAAGATGCAATGAAACAGGGTCTGATTGACCAAGACAGGGAGCAACCCCGAAGAACCTCTAACCGCAACAACAATGCAGGCCCGAGTGGCGCTGTAACAGCAAGAACTTCGGAGGTAAGCATGGTCGCCACCATTTCCCCTCCCCTTCCAAGGCCCATGGCAGCCACACCCTTCTTCGACGCATCCAGAAGCAATCCCCAAACCACCAAATACCAACCCAGAGGCCAAAGAACCTTCACCCCATTGTACATGCCCCTATCCAAGGCTCTAGGGGTCTTAATCAGAAAAGGGCATCTAAAACCCCTAGAGTCGAGGCCGTTATCAAATCCACTACCCCCCACTCACAACCCAACCAAATATTGTGCATATCACCAGCAACACGGTCATGACACCGACCAATGTTTCGGATTGCGTCACGAGATTCAAGATCTCGTTGACAAATAGGTGATTTTGCCACCAGAAAACCCAATGTCACAACCAACCCACTCCCTACACACAACCAAGCTCCACCTCCCAAAAGAATTAACTTTATCCAGACTGGGGTCGTGTCTTACGATCCTAGCATCTATATCACTCCTTTCCATCTACCTAAGCCGGAGGTGCTCCTTTCTGATTGCACTGACCGTTTGTGCATGATGGACATCTCCACAACCCAACCTAAGTCAGTGGTAGTGGCTGTTGAAGAGAGTACATGGGAAATTACAGAGGAGGATGGAACTATTGAGTCGGGGTTTGAGCAGTCTGGGAATTTTGCTGGGGAAGCCTACGATCTGAGTGATTATATCCTGACAACAGGTCAGTCTGAGCCAAGTGTAGAATTGCCAGAGAGGGCAGAGCTATGTGTGATCCAAGGGGATGGATTTGAGCAAGGGGCAGGTGATTTGACGGCTGTGGAAGAAGACTTTGCCAACCTATAGTTTTTCAATGACCAGGAATCAGGGGACGCAGTAGTCAACTGGTTTGATTATGAGGAATCGGCAGAGGCTACCGGATGGCTGGATGATCAAAAGGATGTTGTAGAGTTCCAACAGGGCCCGACAGGGGCGAGGGTATCAGTTGTGGCCGGAAGGGCCGGAAGTCAGAGGACATTGCCGGAGGGCGCCGGTACGAAGAATTTCGCTCAAGACAGGAGCATTGTGAATACAGGGAAAGCTGAACAACAAACTACATTGACGCAGGTAGAGCAACAGGATTCTGAGAGAACCGGGAAAGCCAAAACCCATGAGGGGACTGAAAATGCTGTGGGCACAAGGACAGGAGATGCTGCGAGCATGTGGGCTGAAAGTACTGCGAGTACAATCAAGCCGGAGCCAGACAGATGTCTGTCGGCTGCTCACGGGATGTGGTGGGAAGACGATGATTTGTGTCTTGCCCACACAGACGAGGATTAGGGGAGCAATCAACCAGACGACACCTGGTATCTCGATGAGGTTGATCACATGACAAGAAGCGGGCGGTATTTCAAACCCCCGCACCTAGACCAACCAGAGGCATCTGGGAAGGATAAGGAAACTAAAAAGCAGAAAGAGAAGCAGATCGAAGAAGAAGCTATACTGAAGCAGCTGAAGAAGATACAAGCAGACATCTCCATCTGGGGACTGCTTATGGCATCACGAGTGCACAGACAGGTTGTTCTATCTGCTATGGACAAGGCCAAACTCTCCATAGATACCACACCAAAGCAGCTAGTTAGACTAGTCTTTCCGGGAGGAGCTACCCCGATGCTGACTTTTTCTGACAAAGAACTGCCACCTGAGGGTGTGAACCACAATAAGCCACTCTTCATCTCTGTGGAGTGTAGAAATAAGTGGATACCAGTGGTTCTTGTTGATACCGGATCCGCCATCAATGTGTGCCCGGCGAGGACAGCATATGCAATCGGTTTGAAGACCGCGGACTTCATACTGACAGCCCAGGTAATTCGGGCATATGACAACACGAGCCGAGAAGTCATGGGGACAGTAAAGATCCAGACCAAAGTTGGGCCAGGACAGCATGAAATAGATTTCCATGTCTTAGAGGTTCCTGCAACTTTCAACCTGCTTTTAGGGCGGCCGTGGTTGCACCAGGTGAAGGTTGTGTCGTCCACTCTGCATCAGATGGTGAAATACCCCTATGGAAAGGGAGTAGCCATTGTTTTCGGGAATTCATCGATCCATCCACCTCCGGAGGTATCTACACCAGTCCTAGAAATTGAGCACGGCATGGAAGATGTGTTTGTGTCAGGATTTACCTTAGCTGAGGCTCGGGTTGTGCAAAACATCATGGCTGTTAATGAGGGAGTGTATGTCAGTGCTCAATCTGTATACCTCATGAACAAGCTACAACACATCCCCGGGATGGGATTGGGAAGGAGCGGCTGGAAGGGCGTCGCAGCATTGGCCGAAGTGCCACACAACCCCCATACCTTTAGATTGGGTTATCTGCGCACCAAAGAGGATTGGATAAGAAAGGGAAAGGAAATGGCTGGGAGAGCCAGAGCGAAGAAGGCAGGGAAGCCTTTTGACTTAATGCACCGGCCCATTCAAGGTACCCTAAACGGACGCTTCGTCCGGGAGGGGGAGGACTTTCCATTTTGTGGCTTCCCAGAGCCGTGGCTAAACATGGAGAGGAAGTGTGTGCCAGGTTTCAAGATTTTCTCTGACCTACAACTATCCGGAGATGACGTTGTCGAAGAGAAGATAGACCCATCAGCTGAGGTTGAGCAGTGTAAAGAAGTGGATTCCGAGGGCGCTGAAATTGAAATGGGGGTAGCATTGGCTTGTCTACTTTCAGATCCTCCGATCGACCAGAAGTGCTTGGGGGATAACTTCTCGGTTTCCATGATTGGGAATGAAACGGCTGCGGGCCTACCGGCAACTATTTTGGATGCATCTATCGTACCCTCTCTCACTTGGCAATACGATGAGGGGTTTTTGTTCAGCAGCACCGGGTCAGGTAGTGAGCCGGAATCTGATTCCACCGAGTCTTGTGAGTCGGAATCAGGTTCCAGCTTGACTGAGTCTGAGTCTGGTAATCCTGGGAATGATAACCCGGATGCCACAGTTTTGTCCAGGTCGTCTTTTTCTTTCTCTTTCGAGTCTGTTGTAACCGAGGAATTAGACGATTTGGATGTGCTTAATGAGAATCAAGTAGCTGTGGTTTCTGAGTACTTTTCTGTGCCCTTGATTTCTTACATTAACTTAGACTTTCAAAATTTTGATGAAAACAACGATGAAGAAATTCCTCCGATTTTGCAACGCTTAATTGAACAAGAGCAGGAGAGATTTGTTAAACCCCTAATGGATGAAATCACTACCGTGAATATTGGTACTGAGGAGGACCCGCAGCTGGTCCAGATCGGGTCCACGTTGTCTTCGGAGGAACGCGAGTGCTTAGTCGCTTTATTAAAAGATTTCAAAGATGTTTTTGCGTGGTCCTACGAAGACATGCCTGGGATCAATCCTGAGATTGTACAGCACCGGATCCCTCTTGACCCCGAGGCCCGACCCGTCAAACAGAAACTCAGGAGGATCCACCCGGATTGGGCTCTCAAGATCAAGGAAGAGGTCACCAAGCAAATCGACGCAGGCTTCCTGCTGGTATCCGAATACCCGACTTGGTTGGCCAACATCGTTCCAGTGCCGAAGAAGGATGGTAGGATCCAAGTATGCGTGGATTTCAGGGATTTGAACAGAGCTAGTCCGAAGGACGACTTTCCCTTGCCGCATATTGATGAGTTAGTGGATTTTACAGCGGGGCATGCTTTGCTTTCATTCATGGATGGCTTCTCAAGGTACAATCAAATAGTAATGGCACCTAAAGACCGAGAAAAGACTGCATTCACTACCCCGTGGGGGACATACTGCTACAGAGTAATGCCGTTTGGGCTAAAGAATGCTGGAGCTACTTATCAACGGGCCGCGACCACAATATTGCATGACATGATCCACAAAGAGGTTGAGGTATATGTGGATGACATGATTGTCAAGTCCAAAGAAAGAGAGGGCCACTACACCGCCTTACAAAAGTTCTTCCAAAGGATCAGAGAATTTCGGTTGCGGCTGAAGCCTCAGAAATGTACGTTCGGTGTTACAGCGGGAAAAATGCTAGGGTTTCTGATTACACAGAGAGGTATCGAAGTCGACCCTTCCAAAATCAAGGCCGTCCTAGAAATGCCCCCACCAAGGACTGAAAAGGAGGTGCAAGGCTTTCTGGGTAAAGTGCAATTCATAAGATGGTTTATCTCAAAATTAACCTTGACTTGTGAACCACTTTTTGGTCTCCTGAAGAAAGGAAAGAAATTCCAATAGGACGGCCGATGCCAAGCTGCTTTTGAACAGATCAAGGAATACTTACAGAACCCGCCCGTGTTGTCACCGCCAGAGCCGGGGAAACCGTTGATATTGTACCTTTCAGTGATTGAGACTACCATGGGTTGTATGCTCGCGCAAGAATCAGAAGACAAAGTGGAGAGAGCCATATACTATCTGAGCAAGAAGATGCTAGAGTATGAGACTCGCTACACACCGTTGGAGAAGGCTTGCTTAGCTTTGGTATGGGCTACCAGGAAGCTGCGGGACTACCTGTTAGCTCACTCTGTAATGTTGGTTTCACGACTCGATCTCATCAAATATCTTTTCGAGAAACCAGCACTTACGGGTAGGCTAGCTCGTTGGTTGCTGTTGCTCTCCGAATTCGATTTGAAATATGTGACACGCAAGTCAGTCAAGGGAAGAGCAGTAGCAAAATTCTTAGCCGACCATCCAGTGGAAGGGGGTGAAGCAGTCGAGTACTTATTCCCAGATGAAGCCATTTTGCACATCGACGATGAAACTTGGATGATGTATTTTGACGGAGCGTCAAATCAGTACGGGTATGGGATAGGAGTGCTGCTGATAGCACCTGACAAGT
The DNA here is from genome assembly GCA_025200525.1 of Camellia lanceoleosa. Taxonomy (NCBI): domain Eukaryota; kingdom Viridiplantae; phylum Streptophyta; class Magnoliopsida; order Ericales; family Theaceae; genus Camellia; species Camellia lanceoleosa. The sequence continues at coordinate 112,553,834 of CM045770.1, read as the reverse complement.
CCCGTATCCCTCTAGCCTTCAAACTTCGGTTCAAAGTCTCGAACAACGAAGCAGAATATGAGGCACACATTGCCGGTCTAGAAGCAGCCCTAGAATTAGGGGCAAGACGGTTGGACGTCATCGGGGACTCGAACCTTGTTGTGTCTTAAGTAAAAGGAGACTGGAAAGTCAAAGAAGAAAAGATGATGATGTATCACTAGACCTTGGACTTGTTAATTCCTCGGTTTGAGAAGCTAAACTTTGCTCATCTACTAAGAGAGAACAACAGGTTCGCAGATTCTTTAGCAACTTTATCTTCCATGATAGACATCCCGTTCGGAGTCCGGATGCGTCCCGTCATCATTGACCAGAAATTTGCGCCAGCCTACGAGTCGATTGCTGCTATAGATGAGGCTCAGGACGAAAACCCCTGGTATTACGACATTTGGAATTTCTTGGAGAAGGAAGCATACCCGCCAAGGGTAAATGCCAAGGATAAAAAGGCAATCAGAAGAATGGCCGTTCAGTTCATCATCTGCGGGGGTAAGCTGTATAAGAGAGGTCATCTAGGAATGCATAAGCTGTGTGTCGATGCCGAAGAATCAAAGTGTCTGATGGAGGCCATCCATGGAGGGGAATGCGGTGCGCACATGAACGGAGTAATGTTAGCACAGAAAATCCTCAGGCAGGGTTACTACTGGTCCACCATGGAGGAGGACTGTATCAGTTTTGTTCGGTGATGCCACAAATGTCAAATTCATGCAAATCGCATGAACATTTCGCCGTCGAAGCTGTACAATATGACTTCACCATGGCCATTTTCAGTCTGGGGAATTGATGTGATCGGGGCTGTCACTCCGAAGGGGTCGAATGGGCATGAGTTCATCCTGGTCGTGATAGATTATTTCACAAAGTGGGTCGAGGCCCAATCTTATGCGGTGTTGAAGGCTTCGCACGTTGCAAAGTCTATCAGAAACAACATCATCTGTCGCTACGGAGTCCCAAACGAGATAATTTCAAATAACGGTTCCCACTTCAAGAAGGAAGTGATTGACTTGTTGGAAAAATACAACGTGGCTTTTCATAAGTCATCTACATATCGGCCGCAAACCAATGGAGTGGTTGAGGCCGCCAACAAGAACATCAAACACATACTGCAGAAGATGGTGGAAACCTACCGGGACAGGCCAGATAAGCTGCCGTTTGCTCTGTGGGGCTACCGGACTTCAATCAGAACTTCTACTGGGGCGACTCCGTATTCATTGGTTTATGGGATGGAGGCCGTTCTACCTATCGAAATTGAGGTTCCGTCTTTACGAGTATTGGCTGAGTGTCAAATAGCCGAAGCAGATTGGCAGCAGTGCAGGTTTGAGGAACTCATGCTCTTTGATAAGAGAAGACTGAAAGCACTGTACCATGTTCAAGGTTATCAGTGTATAATTGCCCAGGCTTTTAACAAGAAAGTTAAGTCCAGGAATCTAAAGGAAGGAGATTTGGTGCTCAAGGACAATCGAGCTCCCATCCACGACCCGAGGGGCAAGTTCAGACCCAATTGGACTAGACCCTACATCATTAAGTCTATTTGGTCAGGTGGAGCTGTGGTTCTGATGGACCTAGATGGCTTGGAGTTCTCACAACCGATCAATATGGACAAGTTGAAGAAATATTACCCTTGAGAGGCTCACTAGGCCGAAAACCCGAAAGGGCGACCTAGGCAAAACTCAAAGCACAAAAAAAAATTTGAAATTATAAAAACTAAGCTCGCAAGGTCGAAAACCCGCAAAGGGCGGCCTTGGCAAAAGTTAGAGTGTAAAAGGAGAGTGAAAATACTCGAGTGAACCCGAGCCTGAACTACGTAAGGCTTGATTCCCATCTTTGGGATACGTAGGCAACTTCATCCTGAAGTTCAGCCATAAACTTTTCCCCGATCAACTTTGTCCATTTGATCATCTCAGTCATCTTTGTCTATCAGCATTTATCATGATCTTCGGTACAGTGCTTTTCAGACTTGGGGCAACTTTCCGTTGCCATGCAGTGCTGCGGTACTTTTCAGACTATGGGCAACTTTCCGTTGCTGTGCAGTGCTGTGGTACTATTCAGACTATAGGCAACTTTCTAGTTGCTAGGATCCGGAGTTGTGCATCTTGGTGACAGTCTCAGGCGTGTCCAATTCTGATCCATATCGAAAATGGTTTTGAAAAGTTTTAATAAAAGTTGACTTTGTTCAAATTAATCTTTTTACAACTAAGACCATTTTTGGACCAAAGCGGAAAATTTTTAGTACCCAGAACCTTCAATTTCATTGATTTCAATACAGAGTTCTCCTGCTCTTATATACAAATTGAAGTTGCTTTTTATTACATTCATAAAGAAAACTTGAAAGTACTGGTAAATCAATAAATCCGAGGCATAGATAAGTCAGGTATCCCTACGCCCCCTCCCAAAACTGGTCGAAGCCTCTGATGCCAAGCTGGGCCCAATCTGCGCCTCTTCGTTGAGCCAATCCAAGCACTCGTCAGACAAAGTGCAACTGAAAGTGGGAGCGGGGGCCAGGAGCTCTCTAGTCCTCCATGCTGTGGCATACCGGGCAAGCTGTGCGCCTCGAACCGGGAATGTGGCAGGATACTCTATCCCCTCTGGCGGGCAAGTCTGATCATGACCAAACTGGCGCTGGAACCGGAACGGAAAGTAGAACACACAGTGGGTCAGACCAATCAACTGGATCCCAGTCTGCCGGGACATGCTATAGCTCATTGCCGGGAGATTGAGCCAAGGACAGCGCCAAGCAATGCGATCTGTAGACAAATTGCACATCCAGTCAAACCACCATCCCTCATCAAGGGCATCGACTAGGCATTGTCGAAAGAAGTAGCCGCGAGCTGAGTAGGCTAGGCAAGAGTCCACAACTTGCAATTTATCCATCAACCATACCTGGGGAGGGATGAAAAATGAGAGAATAAAGAATAGAGAGATGTACGATGAGAGAAAAGTAAGAAAAGGATTTTGTGAGAAAAACCGAGCCTGAGGGCCGAGTGATGTGAGCAATACATATGTGAGATTGGGTGGGAAACATTGCCTGCAGTAGCAGTGGACTCCCCGCAAATCTGGTTGTCTCCCGGCGATAGAAAGCATCCAAGCCCATCAGCGTCTCGGCCAATGTCATGGCAATGCAGCTCTTTCCTTCTTTCAAGCCTTGAGCAACTTTAATCAGACGAATGCTAGATCCACTAAAGCCTGGGGCAAGCAAAAAGTGAGATAGCATGCACAAGCAAAGTCCGTGTTGCCGAAAACCTTGCCAATAATGGTTGCCGCGGTCACCGGCATCAAAAAAGCGATGATTCAAGCCGAGGATGTCCAGTTCCCCGTTGCAGATCAGAGATCGAGCGTCATGCATGGTGAGCCCATACATCCACCCTAAAGCTTGGGCGTGGCCGAAGTGAAACTGAGGCAAAATTTCTTCATGGCGTTCAGATTCCATCAAAACTTGAAAATCTTCGAAAGTTGGACATACCTCTTGCCCGCCGAAGCTAAAAACATGTGTTACTGGGTTCCAAAACCTCGCCGCGGCATGAAGGAAAGGAAGGTGCAACGGAGTACGGCTCAGCGTGCATAGTGCATTCAAGCCGAAGCCCTGGAAGTTTAACTTTTTCGAGCCATCTGGAGAAGCGATCTAAGCTGTGAGATTTTCAACGAGAAACACCTCCATTTTGGTGCAAAACTGAGATGAAATGAATCAACTACGAGGTTGGGACTTTTAAAGAGGATAAGACACTGTTCGGGGGACATGTGTCAAAAAGTTGGTGGTTACTGAGCTAGGTGGCCGGCCGGCCACCTTTTCTGGTAGGCCGGCCACCCCTCTCCCCTCCAATGCAAAAAGCTGGCCGGCCATGCTGCATAGTGTGCCTTTGGTCCTATTCTATTCTCTAGAAGGAAGTTCCTAGCATTTTCATGCATCGGGAGTGTCGAAGGCCCCCATCTCCCTCTGTTTCGGATGCGTTCCGTCACCCAGATCGTCCGAAATACACTTTGTTTATAGAGTTGTTATTAAGCCTTGCTTATCGAGTTGTTGTTTTGCTTATCAAGTTGTTGTTTTGTTGGTTGAGATGTCTTGATTATTGAGTTGTTAAGTTTTGTCGAACTGTCGAGTTTCGTGCATTGAGTTGTTACTTTTGTTTAAACAATTTTGTCGTGCCTTACTTATCAAGTCATCAACTTTGTTGTATTTTGCTTATTGAGTTGTAAACTTGCTAAGGTTTTGTTATTTCTCAGTAAGTTATGTTGTTTAGTTTGTTGCGTCGGTTCACTACCTGACTTGGCAAATACACAATGCACATTTCCATTCAAATCTCATTTTGGTGCAAAATAATGTGATGTGATGCTAAGAACATAAAATACAACACTTTTTCAAAAGCTGTTTCATTCCATCATGCTTCCTTTGTTACAACATTTTACAACAAGAGTACAAGTTTTACAAAAAATAAAACTGCCTAACAATGTACAATGTGCTACAACTACTAGTAAAAAGGTAAGTAAAGCAGGGAACAACTGCATCAATGCTCTCAAGAGCAAGAATAAGAGGCCCTCTTCGTCCTCTTCTGCGGAATAGACTCTGCACCATCATCACCATCATCTGAGTCGGGCTGCCATCCTCAGAACCCTTCTCAGTCTCATCTCCACTACCGGAACTGGGATCAGAGCCACCCTCTCTGTCAGTAGATGTCTCTGACTGGGGATCTGTAGCCTTCTTCTCCTCACTAGACTCCTCCTCTATAATGTGCGCCCTGCGTCCGCCTCGTCCGCGAGACGACTCCCCTCTCCCAGCTCCTCGAGGAAGCCTAGATGGCCCAGCTCCTTGGGAAGGCCCAGGTGGCCCGGCCTGTGGCCCGGTATATATCGGCAGCATCTGAAAAGGAAGAGTGTAATTTGGACACATCAGCTCAAATATGTATATCAGATGCAGATGCAAGAAAGCTACATGAAGTGGGTGCATGCAGGTACAGTGCGTAAGTGCGGTATGTGTCAGACGTGCTCTACACAGGCAGCCTATCAATGCAATAAAATGTTCAAGATCAGCATGTCATCAAAAGTATGATAAATGCAAGAAAACTAAAGGGTACCTGGACACCCATAAGGGACAACTGCGCCTCTCTCCGTAGGACCATGCCCTCAAGTGAGGCTACCATCCCGAGCACCTCATCCATGTACTCCTTGGGTGGCTTCAGATACAAGCTCAAGTCATCAATGAATAAACAAATGCCAAAGTATCTGTGTGATAAACGGAAAATAGTGGAACATACTGGTGGTGAATCAGGGTCACTGACATATCGGTGGTCAAGCATAGGAGGCTCTATCGGAATCGGATAGGAAGTCCCATATCACCATCCCGTCAACTCAGTCGGCATATCTGGCCATCCGGGATGATGATAAGTCGGAGGGATCTGGGGAAGCAGTCCAATCCCGCCTCTAGATGTGCTAGCCCTGCTAGTGGAAGGGACATCTGCAGTCCGAGCCCGGCTCGATGAGGGCATACCAACAGACCTCCTCGTCGGGATACGGACTCTTGTTAGTGGGGGCATCAAGTATGTGTGACGGTAGGTCGCATACTCAACCTGCTCCAGATGTAAGAATGCATCAGTACCCTGCATAGCACTGACGACATCCTGGGGAGAGAGCCCATCAGCGGTCCGCATATCGTCTGGAGGTGCTGAAGGAATGTCCTGATCAAGGTAGCCCCATACCTGACGCAAGAAGCGATCCCCCAAAAACCAGGCCCTACCAACTGGCCCCTCAAACAGGATCCTATACCGAGAGGCACCCGATGCTCCGGCAAACTGGAATCGGAGGTCTCTACCTAAAGGCGCCCAGGGCTGCCACGAGATCTGCAGATAACCGATGTATAAGCTAAATCAGAAATTGTGAATGTACAAGATAAATCAAAGATCAGAAACATGAAGAACTGAGAGTTCTGAAATACCTCTGACGGCCGCACTGTGTCAAAGTACTGCCGTAAGTAGAGAAAAGACTCCCGAGGTCTCGATTGGTACTGGCCCTCAAATACGAGTGAATAAAGGGTCGTGAGGGGCACCTCTACCTCAAGCTTTGGGGCTAGCGTCGGAAAGTACGCGTAGATCCATAGCTGTGAAAAACAAAGCAGTAGCCATCAGAATACAGAATGCTGAGTGCAGGATGTAAATACAAAATGCTGAGAGCAAAGTGCAAGGTACAGAATGTAAAGTGCGCCGTGTGTGCAATGTACAAGTAATGAGAAACAGAAATGTAAATCAGGAGGGCAGAAAGTACCTCCCAGGCCCTCCAATAGCCACCGACCATGTTCCCCCGTCCGCGGGAGGTCACGCTCATATAGTAGTAGAGAGTAGCCAGGCTAGCGCCACCCCAATCATATCGGCTGACCTGCGATAGGTCCACCAAAGCACTCAATAGATAAAGCCCGACAGTGTTCCCCCTATCGGCAAACAGAGTGGTCCTAAAAAGGAACATCAGAAATCCGCGAGTGTACTGTACCACCTCCTCAGGAGTCTCAGGCTCTATCTCTGCCCTCCTGAAATGGAAAGAGAACCAGGTGTATCGGAATCTGCCCGAAGATCTGTCAACTGGCGGGCGAGCCCCCAATAAGTATATCCAGGCGGCCTCCCATTGGCCAATATCCTCGTCATATGGGACGGCCCAGCCTCCCACATCAAGGCCCGTCAGTACGGCGAAGTCAAACGAGGTCATGGTCATGTCCCCGGTGGTAGAGAAATGTAAGGAGTTGGTGGTGTCCCACCATCTCTCTACCAAAGCACCCATCAGTGTCCTACTAATAGGACAGCGGGAGATCCCAGTGCAAAAGGGCCCAAACCCTGCCACGTCAACCAAATCCCGGACAGCCTCCGGGAGCTCAGCGTACCACTCTCTCGCCGTGATAGAGCCATATCCTCGCGCAGTACGAGAAGTCACCTGCATTCAGGATGAACACATGTGTTCAGTTTCAGAATGAAATGTACAAGCTGCGTGCAAATGAAATGTATGAGTTGTGTGCAAAATCAAATCAGATACAGAATCTGGGCTGTGTGTTCAGATTTCAAAGTATGGGCTATATGTTCATCATCAAAGTTCGGGCTGCGTGTTCAACTCTCAATCAGTGTGGGCTGTGTGTTCATCTCAAAGTTCGGGCTGTGTGTTCGACATCAAGTGTTTGGGCTGCGTGTTCAACTCTCCATCAGTGTGGGCTGTGTGTTCATCTCAAAGTTTGGGCTGTGTATTCGACATCAAGTGTTTGGGCCGCGTGTTCAACTCTCAATCAGTGTGCGCTGTGTGTTCATCTCAAAGTTTGGGCTGTGTGTTCGACATCAAGTGTTTGGGCCGCGTGTTCAACTCTCAATCAGTGTGCGCTGTGTGTTCATCTCAAAGTTCGAGCTGTGTGTTCAACATCAAGTATTTGAGCTGTGTGTTCAGATTTCAGAATCAGTGGGCTGTGTGTTCATCTCAAAGTTTGGGCTGCGTGTTCAACTCTCATTCAGTGTGTGCTGTGTGTTCACCTCAACAACGAGCTGTGTGTTCAACATCAAGTATTTGAGCTGTGTGTTCAGATTTCAAAATCAGTGGGTTGTGTGTTCATCTCAAAGTTTGGGCTGTGTGTTCAATTCTCAAACAAGGGTGTGCTGTGTGCTCACAATCAGAAAAATGGGCTGTGTGTTCATCATCAAAGTTCGAGCTGCGTGTTCAACGTCAACATCAAGTATTTGAGCCGTGTGTTCAAATTTCAAAATCAGTGGGCTGTGTGTTCATCTCAAAGTTTGGGCTGTGTGTTCAATTCTCAACGAGTGTGTGCTGTGTGTTCACAATCAATATACGGGCCGCGTGTTCAGAAAGTCAGAGTGTTTGAACTGTGTGTTCAAGATGCAAACAGAATACGGTGTTATAGACTAAACATTCAAAATAAGCTGTGTGCTTGAGTGAGTAGATAAACATAGCGAAGGCACGAAATGCACGGAAAATGCAGAATACATTGCAGAAAATGTAAAAGTGAAGTAAATACCTCTCGTGCCTGATGAGAGAGGTGGGACTCCGGCTCTCGCAAAAGCAGATCCCCAGGCGCTCGATCATCAAAATCAATAAAATGGTAGAAAACTGCCTGCGGGAGGATGTGCGCCGGAGGGTCATACCTCTCGGGAACGAATGGCCGAATCCTCGGGGGTAAAGACATAATGTCTGGCTCCCCCCCGACACCTGGAGAACCTCCACCTTGCGGAAAATGACTCGCCATCTCGAAAAATCTACAAAAAGAAGCAAAAACGAGCAAAATGAGCCAAAATTGGAAAAAGTCAACAAAAGCCAACTCTCAGGAAATGAAAAAGTCAACAAAAGTCAACTTCCGAGAAAATCTTCCAAATGTTGAGACAAACTTACCTCAAGTGGTGAAAGTGAAGAAAGAAGCACCGAAATCAAAATCTAATCGGTTCAAAGTGACGAAAACTGAAAGATTTCGCGAAAACAACTTGCGTGGGGCGTTGGAAAACGCATATAGAGCACAGATCTGAGAGAGAAAGTGGTCTAGGAAGGAAGAGAAGGAAATTTCGGAGCTGATGTTATGAGGACAAGTGCTTTGGATAAGCACATTTAAAGAAAAGAGAGCAAAACGACCAAACTGCCCCGGATTTGGGCTAGGTGGTCGGCCGGCAACCTTTTCTGGCAGGCCGGCCATTCCACTCCCTCACCCCTGGCCGGTAGCCTTCCCCTTGGGCCAAACATAGCCGGCAGCATTCTCAACATAGTCTCCAAGGCCTCTGCAATTTTGGTGATGATTGGAGTTCCCAGCACCCGAGAAAGTACAAGGAAAGTGCACCTTTTGTCGTGAAACCCCTCCACGGGAACTTCAACTCCAACTTTTGATGCGTGTCTCATCGTTACTTGTCAGGAGCAAGGTGTATCCTTTTTGAACACGTTGTGACCTTTCTGGGAGGTAAACTGGAGGTCGCGATTGAGCCACCTTCGTCGAAATTTGCATTGCTTTGCTCGTTGTTTCGTTTCAAAATGTGCATTCGAGTTTACACTTATCTTGCATTGTTATGCACATCACTTGCACTGTTCTGCAAGTTTCACGAGTATTGTCATACCCTTGTGCTTAACTTGCGTTATCACGCGTGTTGATTCTCGTATTGCGATGCACTCACCCATCATCACCGCGTTTGTCTGCATTCGATATCACACTGAACATATGTTGCTAACTATGTTGTGCTTGTTGAGTTTCTTCCTTTTTGCAGGCACGATATTGTATTTACGGTTCATTTGAGGCTGGTGCGACTAGACGAACCGCACAGGTATTGAATCTTCTCCGTGTGAGACGTAGCAAGAATCCAATGATTCTCCGCATTCTTCAACTACATGAAATGTAGTATTGCTTTGCATTCTTGCTTAAAATTGTTGCGTCTATTGTGAATATTTGCTTCATTATAGCTTGCTGCTTCGCATGATCATTGAGTTACATCCGGCTTTGTGCATACTGCTTTGCATTTTGCCCCCTGCTTGCGGGCACATCTTTTTGTTTGTCTCGCCTGTTTGTCTGAGTCTTTGGCCTTGTCAAAAATGGGTCATCTCTGGGCTTTGACATTCACTTCCGTCACTTGTGACTTTCGAGTTCTGTCAAAGAGTGACGGAACGTGTCTCAATTCCCGGTCACCGACATTCGGATTATCCATGATGGAGTCTCGGTCTTGTGGTGTTTTCATGTGCATTCATTTCATATTGAGTCGTGCAATTCGACTCCTCGGCCATCATGCATCGATATGCGTGATTGGTGGCACGAGGATCGAAGACTACACTTCCTGAAGAGTAGTCAAGCATACATATGTGAAAATACTTTGCCATGCCCCTTTCTTGCTCTCTGTTGCAGCAAATCAAGAATCAACAGCCTTTCAGAGCTTTGTACAATATTCCGGGCTTAATTGTAAACAGAGGCTAATCGGGGCATCGCAATGGATTTCCGCGCAAGGCAACTCGAGCATGCATCATTCATCATCCGGAGCAGAGTCGAGGCAGTCCCTAGCTTGCATGCTTATTTACTACTTTCCTTAGTTAATTTGTTAATTAATTAGGGTTTTGTACTTATTCAGACTGTAATATTTATTTGGGACTGTGTATTATTTATTCGGACCCTCCGAGCGAGGGCAATGTTGTAATAAGTGTGCGTGTGTGTGATGTATGTCATCCAACCCCACGTCCTTCTCCCTTTTATTTACCAGCTTATAATGGTTAGATTAGGGCATGTTTCATTTAGCATATAGTATGATAGCATGTTTGCATTCATTCATCTGTTTTGCATGCACCGGGCTCGGCGCATCATACTCACTACATTGTATTTCAATTCCGAGTTGAATACGTGTTAGCTGTAGCATTCCATATGCCATGTTTAGAATAGTTGAGCCTATCTTAGTTGCATTCCTGCATGTGTTGCATTAGGCATTTCCGTATAGTTAGGATCATGCATGGATTTCTAATTAGCTTCTGTTTTGGCTTGGAGTACTCGGTACGTTTTTACGCTTTAGCATCTTTGCATGTGTGTGAGTGACTGCCATGATAGCATGCTTACCATGAGGCTATTTGCTTATGTAATATAACTGCCTGAATGTCTGTGGGTGAAGATTGGATTATCTGGATTGGAACAAATCATCAACTGTGAGTTTTAAGCCCAGTAGACAGTGGCAAAACCATGTTTTTCTAAGCCCACTCGAGGGTGGCAAAATCTGCATTTTAAAGCCTACTTGCGAGTAGCAAACCATCTTTCAAAAACAAACATGAAATGTTTTGTTCCAATTCAGGCAATCCAGTCTATACTTGTATGCTGTGCGCATCACATAGTAAATCTAGGCTAATAACCGGAATAGGAACGCATAATGTTTTCAAAACAAGATATCATGGTTAGTAGAGGCCAATCTTTGATCGGGCTAGCGGGGGTGCTCACGAAGTGACTCCTTCCCCCCTGCCGAGGCAACTCTGGTGATGCGGACCACGTGGCCTTAGGCCACAGTCGGGGGGTTTCCTACTTCCCCCAAAAAAAAAATATTGGGCGGGCGACTCTGTCAATCGGCCATGTTTCCATGTTTTTTTTTTTCTTTCTAAAAATCTGTTTTTTCTCAATTTTTTGCGAATTTCTCTTTGAGTTGATTCTGACGTGACGAATTTGAGTCTGAGCTGGTGAGCCCAAAATGAATGGAACGGGACTCATTCCTCCTGGGGCGTTCGGAGACGTCTACAGCACGATATGAAGGTTCATCCATCATTGAAGCTTCTCAGTAAAGATAAGAGTATTCCCATATGCAAAGTTGTGGCAACGACATTGGAAAACTCTGAACTTGCACTGTAGGCACCAAAGCAGCACGATGCAAGGAATTTTCAATTTTCACTAGCCCAAAACAAGAATTTTCAGATAATGAAATTCACTTAGCTATTGTAGTGCTTTTAGATGCCCAGTGAAAATGATTATGACTTTTGTTCACAACATAATCAAATGCAGGTTAGTTTTTTTTTTTTTTGGTTGACGACTAGATCATTTTTGCTATTATAATAAACATGTAGGGTGGTGTGAATTATTGTGAAATGTTATTGAACAATTTTAATGAGATGACTATTTTAATGGGACTTTGTAGATGCACATCTTCGACCAAGCACATGTTGTGTTTTCTTGGCGGGATTGTCTTTTAGTTTTGTGCATAACAATCATTGCTTTTGCTTCGTGTATTGGATTGAATTTCTCTGGTTTGGACTAGAGAAATTCTCTGGTTTGAACTGAATTTTCTCTAGGTTGGTCCAGATAAATTCTCTAGTTTGGACTGAAATTTCTCTGGATTGATTTAAGAGACCTTAAACATTATGAAAATATTGAATGTCCTTTATGCTATAAAATTTTAATACCAGGGACCCTAAAAAAAATCCCCTATTTTTTTTGTTTAAAAAAAATAAATTAATTTTGGCTTAAAAATTATTTTAAAATTCACAAATCCCCTTACTCAGTTTCTAATCTCAACCCTCCCATAGCTTTGTTAGTCTTACCATAGGTGGTGATTAAGTCCAAGGAGATAGTTAATCCCCTCACTTATATTCTCAACTAAACACACTCTAGGTGAGTCTCACAGATTATTAATTCAATCCTCCTTTCAAAAGAGCCAAACAAATATGGCATTTGTGCACATCCTTATTCAATACATATATTAGAGGGACAATTCAATTTGTGTCTAGTTCTCTCTCTCCCCCGAAACACCTCTCTCTCTCTCTAAAAACCTCCTCCACAGGCCTCATTTTGGGCCCTAGCTCTTTCCGGCATTTGTTTGTTAGTTATTCCCTTTAATAAACTTGATTCCCCCATTATTTTCCCACCTAGGTGTGTTTTTGTGTGCTGCTGTAGATTATTTTCTGGTGCTTTGGGGCCGTATAGCTGATTCATTAAGGTAGTGGTGTGTTGTTTTCATCAGGGGATGCCTGGAACAAGGGTCAATATAGAGGAGGTGATTGGTGTTGGGCCGGCATAGAGGACGTCCAGGATCTTCATTCGAGCGCTCTTTTGCGAGTAGGAGCTTGAGGGGTGAACTCTGGTTCAGATTTATGGAGAAGTATCGATGCTGTGTTTGGGGGGAAACATGGGTGTCGAAGTCGATCCAGATCTGTCTGGTTTTCATTCGAGCGCTCCTCTTCGGGTGAGAGTTTGAGGGGTGAACTTCTTCCAAATGTATGGAGGTGTCCCAGCGGTTGCTCGGTCCTTGGATCGTGTGGGCATTGGGAGTGCAGCAACATAGGTGATTAAGTTGTGTTCAGGTGGGTGGTTGATTGGTGTTTGGATTTGTAGTGGATGTGTTCGGAAGAATAAGTTTTGGTCAGGTGTTTTCCTTGGATATGGAGTTTTCTAGTGTTGGCCCATGGAGCTGTTGGCTATGGAGTTTTCCGGTGTTGGCTAAGGAGTTTTCTTGGTTGGATTAGCAGCATAGGCGTGGTGTGGCCTTGGGAGTGCAGCTGCATAGGCGTACATGGTATGGGCATTGGGAGTGTAGCAGCATAGGCGTGGGTCTTGGCATGGTGATTAAGTTGTGTTCAGATGGGTGGTTGGTCGGTGGCTGGTTCCGGTGTTGGCCCATAGAGCTGTTAGCTATGGAGTTTTCTGGTGTTGGCTATGGAGTTTTCTTGGTCGGATCAGTGGCATAGGCGTGGTGTGGCCTTGGGAGTGCAACAACATAGGCGTGGGTGGTAGCATAGGCGTGGGTCTTGGTGTGGTGGTTGATAAGATTTTAGTTTGGGTGGTGTGGGCATTGGGATTGTAGTAGGTGAATAAAATAATTGGGTTGAATAGAGGAGTACCAGCTTGGGTGTTAGAAAAGAAAATTTTGGTTTGTTGAAAAGAGGAATGCAGGAGCAGCTTGGATGTTTTGGTGGGTTGATTAGTTAAGTCCTTCTTAACTTTTTTTGTTTGAAAAAATCGTGAGGCCAAGAGGTTGGTTGTATGGATGCGGGTAGCAGTAGTAGGAGTATTTTGTACTTTCCGAATCTCTCTTTGTGCATGTCATCTTCTTATACCTTTAATTTCATGCTGTTAATGAAATTTTTCTTTGCTGATCAAAAAAATATTAGAGGGACAATTATAAAATAAAAAAATAAATTTAAAAAATAAGGGTTGGGCCATTGTAACAAAATAAATTCTGAATTTTTATTTTTTTAAATTTAAATCATAATTTTTTGATTTGTTTTCAATCTAAACTATTTGTATATTTTCATTAACTAAAATTGACCCAAAAAAATAGTATTTGTCAATAAATTCAATGTAAATATACATAAAATATCTAAAATACACATTTTCATTGAGTTTAATGACTTTTTAAAAAAAAAATAGACAAATGGTTTAGTTTGAAATTTTTTTTTTTTAAAAAGTTCAGGATTTAAATTGACAAAATTAAAAATTTAGAATTTATTTTATTACAAAGGTCAAACCCTTATTTTTTTATTTTTGTAATTTTCCCTGCATTAAATGATTGTCAAATATTATCTTTTGCTAAATACACAACTCATTAAAGGGTCATGGGAAATGTTAATGACCTATAATGGATAATCATTAGTCTTGATATACATGTAAAATGTGTATAAAAAATAAAATATATAAAAAAAAAATGAAAAATACATCAAAATTGTTATTACTTTGATATTTTCTACACCTTAACAAGAACTCTATGTGCTGTCATTAGTATAATATTTTTTTAAACATGTGATTAACATGAATGAATCATTATTTCTTCTTTTGGTCGCTTCTCTAAAAATTTTGATACTTTATCCAATATAATAATTACATATTTTATTAGTAAGGGTGTGATGCACTTAAACATTAAAGAATGAAACAAATCCATGAACAAAATGGATGTAAAACGACATATATGTAATAAAAAAAACTTATATATTTTCCAATGTACCAAACATGTGGTAAAAACGCCATAATTCAATTAGTAAACATTAACACTATCTAAAAATAAATTTAAGAAGAACATATGTGAATCGATTACTCCAATTAATCTCATGAACTTTCTAATATATTGATAGGTCCTGTTTGTTTTTACAATCTTATCGTGAGATCTTATTTTGAATTTTGGTATGATTTGGTAGACGTTTCCACCCTCTAAAAAAATTTCTTACTGTATTTTTTCTAAACGTAACAATGTAACACTCTAAAAAAAATTTCTTATTATATTTTTTCCAAACATAACACTTCAATGCAATATACTCTAATGTAACACTCAAATATAACACTTAAAAAAAAAACTCTTTAAGTGTACTTTTTCTAAACGTAACACTTTAAAAACGTAACAATTCAATATAACACACTAAAAACTCCTTAATGTGTTTTTCCTAAACGTAACACTCCAATGTAACAATCCAATCTAACAAAGACTTCTTAGTGCACTTTTTTCAAATATGACACTCAAAAAACATAACAATCCAATGTAACAGTTTTAGGCTAGCCTAAAACTCCTCAATGTATTTTTCTCAAACGTAACACTCTAGCAAACAACAACAATTAAGGAAATTATAATAACAAATGAATCATTATATACATTCAAAATAACTAAATAGATTACCAAAAAAAAAAAAAATATGAAACTAAATGAAATATAACTCCAACATATAGGATTTATTGGCAACTTTCCGTTTAAAAAAATGTGTAAACATCACCAGCTGAAAATCATGTAATGGTTACATTTGTAACAGGTTATAGATAAGATAAGAGGGTAAATTAACTAGTGAAAATCTTATATCTTTTTCCAACATTCCAAACACGTGTTAATAAAATAGTAATAATTCAATGCGTATACGTAACCATCACCAGCTGAAAATCATGCAATTATAACATTAGTAATAGGTTATAAATAATAAGATAAGTTACACGTTGTTCCCTTGAATTTTATAATTTTTCTGTTTTGACTCATAAAATATTTTTTCCCACTTTTTGCCTTTAACATTTGTAATTTTTTTTTAAAAAAAATTTACTTCCAAAACTAACTTCCGTCTAATTTGAAATGAAAAATGCCACATTGGCATAAAAATAGGTAAATTACACTTACCCCTCACTTAAGTTTCATATTTTTTTAACTTCCCTTAAAGTATTTTTTTTTTCTCACTTTACCCCTTAACGTTTGTGATTTTTCTCAATTTACTCCCAAAACCATCTTCTGTCCAATTTTGGGACCAAAAACTCAAATTTTCAAATCCAAACCCAAATTCCAATCCCCTCTCTTCTATAAAAAAAAAATATATTTTGTTAATTTTTTTTCCAAACTAGTTTCTAATTTTTTTTATTTAAAAAAAATTGTCACGCCCCGAATAATTAATACAAAACAAATTCACCAACTTCTAATCACATTATCCTGTTTCCAAATCAACCACTCCAATGCTTAATATATGTAAAGAATATAACGCTTCAACATAGACA
This sequence comes from Camellia lanceoleosa, assembly GCA_025200525.1. Classification (NCBI taxonomy): domain Eukaryota; kingdom Viridiplantae; phylum Streptophyta; class Magnoliopsida; order Ericales; family Theaceae; genus Camellia; species Camellia lanceoleosa. Next base: position 112,537,897 of record CM045770.1, on the reverse strand, counting down.
TCATCATCAATCTCTAACATGTGTATTCATCAAACATCAAGAGATTTACAAAAAATATTCCACATGCGAGTATATATTCAACATTCCTAGAATATGAATCTATAGCATGTGACATAATATGTCAAGTACAAATTAATGCCCTCAAGGGCTACAAATTCTAAGATTTAAACCCAGTTATACAAAAGTGGTTTTCAAACCTATACATATAAAGTCTTTGGCTTGTCAAAATAATTACAACAAAAATGAAAGAGCCTTGTGCTCTCAAACCACATTCTATGCCTTTAACTCGGCGGGATCACCACATCATTTCCTGCACAAAATCTCATAGGGTCAGCACAAAGCCCAATAAGAAAATCTTAACAAAGTATGTACATTTTATACAATCTCTTGAGATGAATGCATATGCCATGCTATGTTCAAAAACATATATCTCTATCTTTTGAAACTTTTGTGCACAATGCAATTTGAGAATTTAACAATTCAATGTAGTTTAAAGGGAGTGGTAAATACAAATTAGGTATTCTCTAGGTTGGTATTTACAAGTAGGCATAACAAGTACTAGCAATACCCACTTTACCGGTTGCTAACTGGAAGGCACATGCTACCTCCTTCGTGCGTGTTTTCAATCTTTTACCATGGACACTCAGACCAACTTAACCATTATCAATTACATTCCCTATCTGGACTTACCAACGTATTTACCTCAAGACAAATGCAGAATGATTCTTGTTTCACAAACAATTTCCTTTCTCAAAACAATATTTTTCCAATGCAAGATTCAAATCAAGTGCATTAATGATAAAATGGAATGGCAATGCAATAACGAAACAATGCATTAATATAGTCTATTTTCAATTTCACCACACAATTTTTCATTGTGATCAAATTCCCACACTACAAGAATTTACACTTTTGGCGACTAAAGGTTTAGTTGCCAAAAGTCATCGTTTAGTCACCGAAACTATTTAGCAACTAAATTTTTTGGTTGCAAGAGTATCGCTAAAGGATTGTCGGGAAAAGGTAATTGGTGACTAAAATTATTTTAGTCGCCAAATGTATTGAAATGCCGACTAATTTTTTAGTTGCCAAAAGTATTGGAAAAAAATTCAATATCACCTTTTCAGCAACTACAAATGTTTTGTCGCAAAAAACCTTACTTATATCTAGCTACTATAAATTTAGTCGCCAAAATTGTTTTGGTTCCTCCTATTATTTTTTTAGCTACTAAATATATTAGTCGCCTAAAGCATGATTGTATTTTTAGCTACTAAAAGTTTAGCCGCCTAAAGTCTGACATTTTTTGCTACAAAACTTGTAGTCGGAAAAAGTGGTGTTGTTCATCAAAAAAATTTTGGCTACAAAATATTTTAGTCACCAAATGTTGGATTGTTTTTGGCTATGAAGGTTTTAGTCGGCTAAAGTCTGGTTTTCTTTTTGGTTACTAATTTTTTAGTCACTAAAAGTCTGACTTTTTTAGCTACTAAGCTTTTAGTAGGCAAATATTTTTTTGTTTTGCCTACTAAACTTTTAGTGGGCAAAAGTCTGACATTTTTCACTACTAAACTTGTAGTCGGAAAATGTTTTTGTTTTTTTGGCTACAAAATATTTTAGTCTACAAACGTCTAGTTATTTTTTAAGTTTTAGTCATCTAATGTCTGCTTTTTGTTGGCTCTAAGCTTTGTAATCACCATAATTGTGTTCAGAAAATTTTTATTTGGTTTTAGCTACTAACATTTTAGTCACTAAAATAAGTACTTCCCTTTTTACTATAAATTTTTTAGTCGCCAAAAAAATGTTCTTATGTTTTATCACAAAATTCTAATTTCTCCACAACCTGTCTATATTCCGTGCAACCTGTAGTATGGCCCTGTTTGGTGTAACTATTATAACAAATTATAGATTATAACTTAACAAATTATAAATTATGACTTTAACTATAAGTTGTTAATCTATTTGGTGTAATTGTTGGATTATAGATTTAAGTTGCTGAGTAATGTTTGTTAAATAAGCTGTGAAGTATCTTTTTCAATTAACTTTTAATTTTTTTTTATTCACTACTCGTCTACATTTCTCATAAAAAATAATAATAATTTATAGTCCATTTGGGTCTTTTTTTATTTTTAAAAAAAAATATATATATATATAAGAGTAAAATCGTAAATTAATATGTCCACAGCAAAAGCTGATAATCAAAAACAAGAAGTAAGCAGCTTCTTAGAATCAGCTTTTTTAAGTTAAAATAAGTTTTTAGAATTAGAAGCTGTTTGAAATAAGTTTAATCAAGCAGTCCAAAATAACTTTTCTAAAATTAGAAGCTATAAGTTAGCTCAAAAAAGCCCAAACAAACACCCTCTATGTATATAATCAAAACAAAACATATTTTATCAATCATTCCACAATGTAAAATTATCAATCATTCCACAATCCAAATTACTTCCGACAATCCAAAAATGAATAACTTTAAATGTATATATTCCATACAAACCAACTATTGTCCAAACTAAAATTATATTTCCATACAAAAATTCAGCCCTCCATATACAAAAAAATATATTTACTATCATGCGATATGGCCATTTGGCGTGGTACAAATTACCATCGTAGTCTGTACCATGACAAAAGATGATCTATATGCCACGCCAGCAACTATGCATTGGATTACAAAAGTTATATGTATCAGTAATACTAATCTACACAAAAGTAACGGACTACATAGTTAGCAGGATTACATAAAAGTATATTATCCACAAGTCCACATTAAAAGCCATCTACAAAAAACAAAAACAAAATTGCACCCATTACAAAATATCAATTGATTTAAACATAAGAAAAAGGTTATAATAACATGCATTTAAGGTAGAACAATATATAAAAGCCTTTTTTTGAAATACAATCATATGTACATATCATGAAAGATTTATTCCAAACTTGATTTCAATTTACAAAAAAAAAAAAAAAAAACAATTTTTAGGAGCATACCTCTTCATAAAATAAATGCTTATTGCTAGAATGTTTTTGTTGTAAATTTATTTTAACTCTTCTTCATTTCCATTTTCCTAGTCAAAGTAAAATAAATGAGTAATCTACGGGGTTATCTCCATAACCATATCATGCTTTCTTAATACGTTCACCACTCAAATGACCACCGTATATGATGAAACAATGGCATCATTTACAATCAAAATGTTGAACATTTATTGGATGTCAAACTCTCCCTTTTTCGAATAAGTTTATGGCATTTTCAGCAGTAACTCCCAACCTACTCTTGCTAATTACATTTTGTCTATTGTAATAGGTCCTATTTGTCATGGAGAAGCTGGCCATGACATTCCTATGGTGGTTCTGGGTTTTTTTTTTTTTTTTTTGCATTTTCGCCCCCTTAATGCCATTTCTCAGTTAAGTTTTAGGCGTTTTCAACTCTAACTCCCAATCTACGTGTGCTAATGTCATTCCAACTATTGTAACAGGTCCTATATGTCACGGTGAAGCTATCTGTGACATTCATACAATGGTTCTGGGGATGTTTCACTTTTTCGCACCCTTAATGCCCTTTTTCGGTTAAGTTTAAAGTATTTTCGGCTCTAACTCCCAACCTACACATGCTGATTACATTCTGTTAGTTGTCACATGCCCTATTTGTCACGATGAAGGTGGCCATGACATCCGTACAGTGGTTTGGGGGTTGTTTCGCATTTTCACCCTCTCAATGCCCTTTTTCGGTTAAGTTTAATGCATTTTTGGCTCTAACTCCCAACCTACGTATGCTAATTACATTCCATCTATTGTCACAGGTCCTATATGTCATGGGAAAGCTAGCCATAACATCCATACAGTAGTTCAGGAGCTGTTTCACATTTTCGCACCCTTAACACCTTTTTTTGGTTAAGTTTTAAGGCGTTTTAAGCTCTAACTACCAACCTATATGTGCTAATTACATTATGTTAATTGTCATAGGTCTTATTTGTCATAGGAAAGCTAGTTGTGACAACCGTACAGTGGTTCAAGGTCCGTTTTGCAGTTTCATCCCCTTAATGACTTTTTTCAGTTAAGTTTAATGCGTTTTCGACTCTAACTCCTAACCTATGCCTACTAATGACATTTCTTTTATTGTCATAGGTCCTACATGTCACGGGGAAGCTGGCCGTGATTTTCATACAATGATTCTAGGGCTATTTCACATTTTCGCACCCTTAATGCCCTTTTCCGGTTAAGTTTGAGGTGTTTTCGGCTCTAACTCCCAACCTACACGTGGTAATTACATTCCATATATTGCCACAGGTCCTATTTTTCATAGAAAAGTTGGCCATGACATTCGTACGGTGGTTCGGGGGCTGTTTTGTAGTTTTGAACCCTTAACACCCTTTTTCGGTTAAGTTTAATGTGTTTTCGGCTCTAACTCCCAACCTACACGTGCTAATTACATTCTATCTATTGTCACATGTCCTATTTTTCATGAGAAAGCTGGTGGTGACATTCGTACAGTGGTTCAGGGGCTGTTTCGTAGTTTCACTCCCTTAACGCCCTTTTTTGGTTAAGTTTGATGCGTTTTCGGCTCTAACTTCCAACCTACACGTGCTAATTACATTTCTTCTGTTGTCATAGGTCCTACTTGTCATCGGGAAGTTGTCCATGACATCCGTATGGTGGCTTGGGAGCTGTTTTGCAGCTTTGTCCTTTCACGCTTTTTTTTCGGTTAAGTTTAAGGCATATTAATTAAGGTGTTTTGCCACAGGTCCTATGTCTTTTTTTTAGGTTTATCATTTAACAGAATTCCATCATTGTGATAACATGGGAAATTTGCATCATTAAATATTCTCTCCGCTCCTCTCCTTTTTTACATAATTAATGATTTAGTTAACAAATTATTGTCACATTTCTTTTCTCCTCTTATTTGTATAATGTCAAAACAATTCCAAGTTCTCCAAAACAATATTGTCAATATGTGCAGTATTTTTGTAGAACTTTTACTATCATATGAATGAAATTCTTCTTACCAAATAGGACGATAAAGCAAGTGCAGCCATACTACTTCTCACCTATGTTTTGTGCCATTTAAGCAATCGACACACGGACAACGAATGTCATCCTATGGGCCTAAATTCTTTGTAGCAAAGTCAATAAATGACTTAACACCTTGTTGATACTCTTTACTTTTCAACCTATCTTTTATCATCATCCAACTCTTGTCCATCTTTTGAGCCCTATAAATCAAGTAAAGATTAATGTAGGAATGGACACCAAATAAACAAAAATATTCAACAATGGAATTGAGTTTTTTTTTAGCATCATTCAACTGTTGTCCATCTTTTGAACCTATCTTTTAGTTTTCACTTATTTACAACATATATTACAATTTGAAAACACATGCCTTAGGAATTGTATTCAAAAGTTAGGATGAAACAACTAACTATTTGGACTATACAAGTAGAACATAAACAAGGAGGGCTAAAAAACAATGAGAAAATTCACCAAACACAACCATCGTAAGTAGAATAAACAACCAAGCTATCATCAAAGGTAGAACCATAATCGATAAATATGAATTTTAAAACCAACACTTAACTGAAGAGCATGATTTTCAAAAGGTCAAATAAGGTAGCAAATTTCAATTTGCAAGCCAAATCAAATATTTACACAAGAAGAACGATGGCTTGATTGCAAACCTTAAAGGTTCCAATGGTATATTTACATTAATATAAGTAGACGAGAATTTATGCTCTAATCATTCAGATATTTACCACACTTCAGTACTCTCACAAATTTACACACTAAAAAAATATGAATTGAACTTTTCACAACCAGCAGAATTTAGTCCAACCTACTATAACATGATAAGGTTTCGGATTTTTAGTTTTGAGCTTGAATTTGGGATTTATGTCTAGAAATCAAACCCTATAACAAGTGTGAGAAATCAACATAAAATCGTAGAGCAAGTGTGAGAAATCAACACAAAATGAACGCAAAATTTGGCATTTTGAGTTAAGAAATCAACCCTTAATTTCCTTCTCTGCTTTCTTTATGTTGGTAGAGTAAGGACCTAAACCCTGCATAAATCATAACAATAGAGCCAATTTAATAGACACCCAACAAGCTACAAGCAATTGGTAATGCTCAATGAGCATCATTTCCATATATTTCCCTACTTAATTTCACACATTTCCTTACTTTTAAATGATTGATCCAAGTTGCCTTGTCTTTCAGTTGGTGTTTTGTTGACAAGCCAACTTGGATCCATTTTGTGGCCATCCAGTATGAGTTTTTCTCTTTTCATATGGAGTTCTTCTTTCTACATATTGTCCTTAAGATAGCAAATGAAGAGTTATTTCCCTCCTATCATATGGAGTTCTTCTTCCTACATATTTTTCTCAAACTACTCTTCCATTTTTCCTTATTGTTGTCATCATTACTAAATCTCTTTCATTTTCTTCATAGATATATTGAATCTGATCCCATTTTCTATTTCTCATTTCTAATTATACTACTAAGTTCGCGTATGTATTTCTTCCATATCCATAAAATGTATCAACTAAATGAGTTGACAATTTTAAGTAATTAGGTATCAACAATAACAATATTTAAGTCTAAAAAGTCACCAACAATAAGTTGAGAATTCAAGATCCGTTATAGAGGAACATATATTTTTCAAAGCTGGAAACAAGAGCTAATTTGTTTATGGCCTCAAACTGTTGTACTCTCCACATTTCAAATCACAAAATTAAAAAATATATCTAGAAAGAAAAAGCAACAACCTCCATAGTTACCCCAAATGACTGAACCCATCTAAGATTCAATCTAAATGACCAGATCAACTACCAAGATAGTGTTAATACAATGAACAATTTGAACAAAACCTAAATGAGACAATTTTATGAATAAAATAAAATTAGGACACCATTTTGTTCCTCATAATCAGATGCAAAATATCAGTTGGCCATTTCATAAGTTTAGATTATTCATGAACACTCCAATAGAATTGGCCACTGGCAAAGGGTTGATGAGTAATTACAAGTTTCATAGAGAAGTTAATGAAATGAAAAATGAAAATGAAAAGAGAAACACTTATACTGCATGGGCACAAAATGGATCCAAGTTAGCTTGTCAAAGACAAAACACCAACTAAAAGACAAGGCAACTTGAATCAATCATTTGAATATGGAGAAACATTTGACAGCATAAAGGGAAACAAACAAGCCTTACTATTGATGGAAAAGCATATAAAGATCTGAAGGCCTATTATTGAATAACAAACAGGCAACAACACAACACAAACATCTACCAAAAATTGAAATATTAATCATTGTGAAACAATTTGCCTCAAAATCTGTTGCTTTTGTATATTTTAGATGGCAACATTAGGGCAAACAAAAAAGCCCTACTATTAATGGAAAAGCATATGAAGATCTGAATAAACAAGAAACACCACAAAAAAATCTACAAAAAATTTGAATAATAATCACTTTGAAATAATAGGTACGATTTATTATGTATATTTCAGTACTTGAGAACAAATCCAAATAAAGCAATGACATCCAAATACATATTTCATTCTCTCAATTTAGTTTTCTATGTAACCAAACAAATGATAAGAAAATAACCGACATCGAGATATGAAGTAAAATTAGGGTTTCAAAAGGGGGGTGATTGTATATAAGTTTTGAGAAGAGCGATGTCGTCTTCATCGAGAGAACAGGAGAAGACAAGAGGATGATATAAGTTTTCAAATCGAAATACAAATTTTGAGTTAAGAAATCAACCCACAATTAAACAAAAAAAAAGTCATATAAAACCCTGGAGCAAGTGTGAGAAATGGAGAAATAGGGAGAGAGAGAGAGAGAGAGAAAGAGAAGACTGAGAGAGAGAGAGAGAGAGAGAGAAATACTTGTGATTTCGTGGTGATGGTGATTTGCAGCGGTGGCAATGTGCGACGGTGGCGAGCGCCGGTGGTGAGCGACAGTGGTGAGTGGGGGTGAGGTTTGGTGGTGTCAACAGAGAGCCAAAAGTGTTTGATACAGGACAGAGTGTATATCGTGTGTTTGTGTGTGTGTATGTGTTGGGTCGGTGGACCCTGATAAGTACTGTTCACTTTTTGGGTACTTTCATAATTCTCATGTGCTTCCATATAACCCTAATTCTATACTTATAAATAGATGAGGGGGCGCCCCTTTTAGGTTAAGAGAGAGTTGTATTTTTCTGATCATAGTAAAAAACCACAGCAGTTGTGGATGTAGTCCTATTCTGGGGTGAACCACATAAATCCTTGTGTTCTTGTGTGTGTGATTTGTTTGATTCTCTTTTCTTCTTTGTTTGTTTTCATGTCTTAGCGATCTTGGTTAGGAAAGGTCAATTTCCTAACAACTAGTATCAGAGCATTGCTTCGAGTGGAACCAATGGCTAAAGATGAAAAGGTTAGAATCAATAAATTCAATGGTTGTATTTTGGATTTTGGAAAATGTAGATTGAAGACTATTTGTATGAAAAAAAACTATATGAGCCCCTTTCAGGGATAAAACCAGAAAATATGAAGGATGATGAGTGGACTCTTCTTGATTGCTAAGCGCTAGGTGTTATTCAGCTAATGTTATCTCGTAACGTTGCGTTTAACATAACGAAGGAGAAGACTACAGCGGGTCTTATGGTGGCACTCTCAAACATGTATGAAAAACCCTCTGCCTCAAATAAAGTTTATTTAATGCGTAGATTGTTTAATCTAAGGATGAGAAAAGGTGCTTCGGTGGCTGAGCATCTGAACAAATTCAATATTATGGTAACACAATTAAGTTCTATATCTATTGAATTTGATGATGAGGTTAGGGCTTTGATTATTCTATCTAGTTTGCCAGAAAGTTGGAATGGTACTGTAACAGTAGTAAGTAATTCTTTGGGAAAAGAAAAGTTGAATTACAATGATATTCGAGATTAAATTCTGAGTGAAGAAATTCGTAGAAGGGAATTAGGGGAAACATCAGGTTCTGCCCTGAATATTGAAGCTAGAGGAAGATCAGTAGGAAAAAACCCGAACTACAACAGATTAAAATCCAAACACAAAAGTAAGTCAAGAACTGGAGAGGGACGGAGTTGTTGGAATTGTAAAAAGAAGGGACATCTAAAAGGAGGTTTCCCAACATTGAATAAAAACAAAGGTGATCAAAATCAGAAGTCTGCTAATGCTGCAACGGAGGAAATTTATGATGCTTTGATCTTAAGTATTGACAGCCCTCTTGAATCTTAGATTTTAAATTCTGGGGCATTATTTCATTCTACTTCACAGAGGGAAATCATGGACAATTACATTGGTGGTGATTTCTAGAAGGTTTATTTGGCTGATGATGAACCTTTGAAGATTGTGGGTAAAGGGGATGTAACAATCAAGTTGCTAAATGGATCTGTTTGGAAGATACAGAATGTCAGACATGTGTCTGGTTTGAAAAGAAACTTGATTTCTGTTGGACAACTTGATGATGAAGGTCATGTTGAAACCGTCATGGGTGGTTTGTGGAAAATCACCAAAGGAGCCATGGTTGTTGCTCATGGTAAAAAAGAAGGCACCCTTCACGTGACTACAAATAATAGGGATGTAGTAGCAGTTGCTGGTGAGAAGGAAGACTCAAATCTGTGGCACCAAAGGCTTGGGCATATGAGTCAAAAAGGGATGAAGGTACTTGCATCTAAGGGGAAACTGTCAGATTTGAAATCGGTGGACATTGACTTTTATGAGGTTTGCGTCTTTGGAAAACAAAAGAGGGTCAGTTTTTCAAAGGATGACAGGAAACCGAAGTCAGAAAAATTGAAGTTGGTTCATACAGATGTGTGGGGACTTGCACCAGTTTCATCTCTTAGAGGATGAACATACTATGTTACCTTTATCGACAACTCAACGAGAAAGGTATGGGTTTATTTTCTAAAACATAAATCTGAAGTTTATACTACTTTTAAGAAGTGCAAAGCCTTGGTGGAGACTGAAATAGGTCTGAAAATTAAGTGCTTGAGATCAGATAATGGAGGGGCATATGAAGACAATGAGTTCAAGAAATATTGTGCAGAAAGTGGAATTAGAATGGAGAAAACTGTTCGAAAGACACGTCAACAAAATGGCGTTGCAGAACGCATGAATAGAACTCTGAATGAACGTACTAGAAGTATGAGGATACAGGCCCGATTACCAAAGATGTTTTGGGTAGATGCATTTAACACTGCACCATATCTGATTAACTGTGGTCCATCTGTTCCATTGGATAGAGAGTTACCAGAAGAAGCTTGGAGTGGTAAATAGGTAAATCTTTCTTTTTTGAAGGTATTTGGTTGTGTTTCATATATGCATATAGATTTTGTTGATAGAAGTAAAATTGATTTGAAATCTATTAAATGTACTTTTATTGGGTATGGCATTGATCAATTTGGTTATCAGTTTTAGGATAATAAAAATTGAAAAATAATCAAAGTAGAGATGTCATATTTAATGAGAAAGTAATGTATAAAGATAGGGATAAGTTTGCATGTGAATTTGAATCTGTTACTTGTCATGAGCATGTTGAGTTAGAGGAGATCAGTGAGAATGATTTGAATAGTAGGATTCAGAATAATCCTGAAAATCTTATTCCACAACTGAACCACATACTCCTACTCCTAAGTTGAGACAATCAGAAAGAGAATCTAAACATATACAGCATTGGTCTCTATCTTTACATTATTTGTTGTTGTCTGATGAGGGTAAACCCGAAAGTTATGATGAGGCTTTGCAGGTTGATGATTCAATTAAGTGGGAATTAGCTATGCAGGATGAAATGGATTCACTCATGGCAAACCAGACATAGGAGTTGACAGAATTACTAGTGGGTAAGAAAGCTTTGCACAACAAGTGGGTTTACAAGGTCAAACAGGAACATGATAAGAGTAAACGCTACAAGACCAGATTGGTTGCAAAAGGATTTTAGCAAAAGGAAAGGGTTAACTACACTGAAATTTTCTCTCTAGTTGTGAAGTTGACCACTATCAAATTGGTGATAGGAATTGTGGCTGTTGAAGATTTGTATCTTGAGCAGATGGGTATGAAGATGGCTTTTCTCCATGGTAATTTGGAGGAGGAAATTTACATGAAGCAACTACAAGGTTTCTTGGCATGTAGCAAAGAGGTGTTTTATGCTAACTTCAAAAAAGCTTATATGGTTTGAAACAGGCCCCAAGGCAGTGGTACAAAAAGTTTGATGGGTTTATGTGTAGCAACAGTTGTAACGCCCTTAATATAATACATAATCCCATCATTTAACAGTTCTATATACATGATAGATAAATCAAATTTCCATACCTACATCAGAGTTAATATTACACAAGGGGTATTTCATATAAGTTCCAAATTGTTTACAACATAATAAAGTGTCCTACGGGCTTATATCTTTCCAAGTACTAACTTAGTTACAAAAAGAAGAGTACTAACTCTTTTCATATAAAGCCCTCAGCTTGAATTTACATTTAACATCAAAATGAAACCACAAAATGGAGTCTCCAACTCCTAAACCTTCCAAGCTAAGACCTTAGAGGCGGCATGTCACCTGTACCTGAAAATGTTGTCCCAAGAAGGGTGAGCCAAAGCCCAGTAGAGATATGCTAAATCAAATATGAGAAATAACTAAAACATTAGCATTTGACAAATGGTTAACACTTGTAAACTAACTTACACCTTTTTCACAGCCTAGCAACAATTACATCCCTATCTCAATCCACTTCCATTCATTTACCCAAATCAATTCATAGACATGGTTCATTATCTATCCTACCAATTTAAATGAGACTACAACTCATTTCATTAATACTTCAATTATCAACAATTTAAAATGAGACTACAACTCATATTATCAATACTTCAATCATAAACGTTATTCAAAAGTATTAAGATTTCGGGACTTTCACCCTGAACACTCTGGCCAACTTAATTATCAATGGAGTCCATCCCCTATCTCCTCCCAAACAATGAAGTACATCCCCTATCTCCTCTCAAACAAAGAATACATATACAATGTATTTAAACACATTATCATATACAATGATAAATTATAGCACATATTCAATGTGTTAATCAAACCGTCAGATTCAATGACATAATTCAGTTGATTAGTTTCAATTTACCTAATCATCATGCAGTTCTACAACAATCATGGCTATCCTCTACCGATAGCCCAAAACAATTATCACTAAACAGGTAAATAAATCTATCAACAGATAAATTATTACATCTTCCATAAGTGAGTGATTTATCAATCCAACTACACCATTCAATTACATTTCCACCCAATTTCATCATTTCCAATCCAATTATATATTCCCATAATTAATTTCATTATTTTGACAAACAATTCATTTAATCCCAATTATGGCATTTTTCCCTCTTTCTCAAATAACAACCCCAAGGCTCAATTTCATCAATTATACACAAATAACCCTATTTCAAAACCCTACATTCACAATAGAGTCCAAAACCGATAAACCCCTCTTTTATAATTTCAAATCAACCCTAACTTTTCCAAAACTCCTAAACACCACCATCTATACGAAATAACCAACATTTATGTCAAAACTCATAGAAATGAGTAGATTATCCCTACCTCAAGCCAAGAAGCTTTCAAATTTTTCGGTAACAGAAATTAATTTTTTTCTTGGAGCCAAATGACGCTTTTTCTGCCCTCTACATTTTGATCCTAAGCACTTCAATTTACAACCTCAGTAGAACCTTCCTCTTCTTTTGTCATTATGCTTCCTTGTCGGCAAAGGAATATTTTGGTCCAAAATTCCACCACCAATCAAGGTCCCATTCTGAAAATTGAAGAGATAGACTTGCTTCCCAAATTTGTGATCTCGATCTCTCTTCCAGGCAATGTTCTTCCTATTGACCTTTAACTCCTCTGTCCCATGAGAAAAGCTATACATATCATTAAACAAACTCCATGCAATTAAACCACAAGGGACAATTGGGAGATCACTATTGGACTCTTTCGATTTACAGGAACCTGTGCCATTGTACTTTAATCCATATAAGAGCTGATGATCACTTCTACTTTTGACATACCGTCGGTGGTTCTGGTAGTAGTTATCGAGCTGGTAGTAGATGTAAATTAGGGCCTTCATGTATTTGGGAACCTTCAAGAACCGAGAACAATTTTTTTTTATGAATTGAGCTATCTTTAATATATGCCGCCTTATTGCTTGTAAATGGCTTTGGTACACAATTAGTATCATATCTGTCCACAATTTCCACAAAACTATGTAAAGCGTGAAGAGAAACAAGACCAACAATCAAAAAAATGTCGTAATGACCCATGCTGGAGTCAGGACAGGTTTACAAGCTGGGAGACTTTGTTGGATAAATTGATATATAGTGTTTGATTGACGAGCTGGAATTGAATGAGTTTCCATGCGAACTGCTGAGCTACTTCCTCCATCCATATCTATCAAATTCAAGTCTTGGACACACAATCCTTCAGGGCCACTGATCTTGTAATCACATTGGGGCGAGATCCATAAGGCCAAAAAAGATATGCACCAAAACTCTGTGGATTGAAGTGGTGTTCCTGGCAACACTTTCTTGCTGAGTGGGAATGTTTCAGCCACGTGTGTTTAATGGCCAACAAAATAAATAAATAAATATAACATCCACATGCTGCCCTTTTTTTTTTTTCCGATGCCACTAACTCAACACCATGATGTTGTTGAGCAATTTCTAAAGCATCAGCTAAGTGGTGGGTCCTATTTCTTTTTTTTTTTTTTTTTTTTGGTCATTACAACAGTTTTACAAGATGTCAAGCAGATCATTGCTGTTATTTCAAGAGGTTTGACAAAAGTTATACTATTTTGCTCTTATATGTTGATTATGTGCTTATCGCAAGATCTATCATTGAAGAGATAAAAAGATTGAAGAAACTTTTGTCCAACCAATTTGAGATGAAGGATCTTAGAGTTGCAAACACAATCCTTGGAATGATGATTCACAGGGACAAGGCAAATCGTACTTTGAAGTTGTCACAGGTTGAGTATGTCAAGAAAGTTCTTAAAAGGTTTAGCATGGATGGTGCAAAACCAGTGAGCACTCCATTGGCTAGCCACTTCAGACTTACCAAAGAGTAGTCTCTAAAGACTGAAGAAGAGCAGGCTTATATGGAACGTGTTCTATATGCTTCAGCTATCGGTAGCATAATGTATGCTATGGTTTGTACTAGACCAGACATTGCACATGTAGTGGGAGTGGTTGGTAGGTACATGAGTAATCCAGGCAAGCAGCATTGAAAGTGAAGTGGATCCTTAGATACTTGAGTGGTACTACAGACATGGCACTTTGTTTAAGACGAACCCGCATCGGGTTACATGGTTATGTAGATGTAGACTTAGCTGGTAATATGGATAACAGAAAGAGTACTACTGGTTATGCTTATACATTAGGTGGTACAACAGTGAGTTGGATTTCACAATTACAAAAGATTGTGGCTCTTTCTACAATAGAGGTTGAGTATGTTGCTATTACTGAAGCTGGGAAGGAGATGACTTGGTTACAAAATTTCCTAACAGAGTTGGGTAAAACACAAGAGATGAGTATTTTGCATAATGATAGTCAGAGTGCTATTCATCTTACAAAGAATCCCGCTTTTGATTCTAGGAAGAAACACATTCAACTATGATACTATTTCATTCGTTCACTTGTAGATAATGGAGTCTTGTCTCCTGAGAAGATCCAAGGCAGTCAAAATCCAGTAGATATGTTGACCAAGACAGTCACCATTGACAAACTGAAGTTATGTGCAACTTTAGTTGGCCTTCAAGATTGATGAAGGAAAATCGAGTTGTTGCGGCGCTCCTCTATGTGATGAAGATAACGGAGAGCTTGTGTTATCAGGTTCCAAGTAGGAGATTGTTGGGTTAGTGGACCCTGATAATTGCTGTTCACCTTTTGGGTACTTTCGTAATTCCCATGTGCTTCCATGTAACCCTAATTCTATACTTATAAATAGATGAGTGGGCACCTCTTTTAGGTTAAATGAGAGTTGTATTTTTCTGATCATAGTGAAAAACCATAGCAGTCGTGGACTTAACCCTATTCTGGGTAAACCATGTAAATCCTTGTGTTCTTGTGTGTGTGATTTGTTTGATTCGTTTTTCTTCTTTGTTTGTTATTTCGTGTTTTCACCGATCTTGGTTAGGAATGGTCAATTTCCTAATAGTGTGTGTGTGTGTGTGTGTGTGTGTGTGTGTGATAGAGACATAATAGAGAGCCAAAAGTGTGTGTCAACAGAGTGTATATCGGGTGCCAAAGTTAATTCATTTCCCTCTAAAAAAAAATATTCAACCTTTAGCGACTACACCTTTTTTTTTTGTTGCCAAATAAAAATGAATAATGACTAAATGTTTTGTAGCCAAAGATTAAGTAATAGCGACTAATATATTGGTAGCCAAAAGTATCATTTGGCTATTATTTTTTCTTTTTTCGTTGGCAAAAATTGAATATACGGCGACTAAATTTTTTAGTCACCAAAAGGTCTAAAAATGTCCTTATTATTTGGCGACTAAACTACCTTTTTATCGGCAAATAATTGTATACGGCGACTAAACCTAGAATTAGTAGCCTAAAATATAGACTGTTGGCAACTAATATTATTTTAGTTGCCTATTACTATATATTTAGTAACTAACTTTTTTTTAGTCGCCAAAAAACAATATATCTCGACTAAAATGACATGGTAGCTAAACCGACAACTTTTGGCAACTAAAAAAAATTAGTCGCCAAAAGGTACATTTTTGGCAACTAAATTTGTTTTGGTCGCCAAAAGTGTAATTTGTTGTAGTGACATCTCTTGTCATTATAATATCATAATACAGTTACAAGAGATAAATAACACAACATCAACCTTCATGCATTTCCATATATTCATCATCATTTTTAGCATTCGGTCTTTCCAAAACAACAATAGCAAGCTATTCCTCAAGCTTCCCAAATCAATAATTTCTTATTTTCTCATGAAATTTATTCATTTGATACAACTATAGAAATTTTTTCCATCATTTACTCACATAACAAATTATCAAGCATCAATTTCACAATATCTCAATTTTTTTCTCAAAATTCCCAAATTCTAGGGTTTTTACCAAAATAAGGTTTTTGTTCCATTTTTGAAAAGATTTTTCCAAAACAACTCATATTCTTAAAAGTTTTGGGAAATATAGATAAAATCAACTTCTAACATCATCTAGGGTTCAACTGCCCAAATTCATAACACAAACATGTAATAAATGCTTCAAACAAGCATAATCTTGGAAAAACATATATGTAACTCAAAGATTATCCCTACCTCAAGCTTGGGAGATGAGGAGGAAGAAAACCCTAAAACTCAAGGTTAACAAAAACTCGATCCAATCGATCATGAACGTAGCCCTCGTCGCTCTCTTCAATTTGATGTAAAAGGCTCCCTCAAACTCTTGAATATTTAAGCTAAATTTTAGAGAGAAGTTTGATTTGGATGTGTTGGTAAAGAGAAGGGAGAGAAAATATGAGTATAGAGAGAGAAGTGAAATTCTGTGTGTCACGTTTTTTGCATGAGTTTTGAGGAAAAAAAGCATGAATTTCGAGACAGACGCATCGAAATCTGCACAAGCTGTTTCAATTCTACATGAGCAAAATTTTCAATCTGCACAATCAGATTTTTTTGCCTCATGGGTGGTTTGCTCCAGAGAGCTACCCAGAAAATCCACCCAAAATCTGCTCGAGTGGTTTTCTGCCTAGAAAACTCTGAACAGCCTGAAAAACTTTGTGAGGATCCGCTTGAGCGGTTGCCAAATCCGCACGAGCGGTTTTGCCCAGAAACTTAGAATTGATTTTGCAACCCAAGACAAGTTCTAATGCCCAAAACTCAAAATTTTCAACCCGGAAAAATTACGAAAGGTTAAATAAGAGTAGAAAGAAATCTCAACAACCCAATATGGTAAACAAAACATTGGAAGTGATGCACACTACCTTACTACACTATACTATTTAAGTCCAAGACCCAAGACATCGCCAAAAAAAAAAAATAGAGATTCAAGAAATAGTTTTGGGTTTGAATTTTGAGTTTTTTTTTTGGTTACATCGGAAGGAAAACTACAAACAAAGGGGTAAGCCCGTTCACTAGATAATCCAATCATGTCCCTCACTAGCAAGCCTCTAATTTCAACTGGCAGTTTATTCACCACCAACATGTCTTCAGGTTGTTCTACTCCGAGTTTGGCTATAGCATCCGCACATAAGTTTTCTTTTTTCCAAATGTGTTGAGTTGTGCATTCACATCCTCTTAGTAGAATTTTTGCATCATCCACCAAATTTCTGAAGGGGTAGTTGTCTATAATTTCTTCCTCCATTAGCTTCACAACTTGGGTTGCATCCGTTTCTATCAATACATTATATAGGCCCTTTTGTAAAATAACAGTGAGGCCTTTATACAATGCTCATAGCTCCGCTTTGAGGCTTGTTCCCATTTGCATTCTGCCATAGTAGCCACTCACCCAAGCTCCTCTTTCATCATGAAGTAGCCCTCCAAAGCCTCCTTCTCCTCCAGCTTTTCTACACCCATCCGTATTCAGCTTGATCCTACCTGCAGGAGGTAAACACCAATGGATAAATCTATAGGATGGTCTAGGATTAAGGATTAAGTTGAGGAAAGCTTGGTGGATATTTGTACAGTAATCTAAAATGAACTTGACACTTTCTTGGTAATTGGTAATTTTGCCATCAAAAACAAAAGAATTTCTATTTTTCCAAATTTTCCATAAAGCCACAATAAACATAGTGTACCAAGAGATGTCTTTACTAAAATGTTTTTTGTTTCTAGCATTACACTTGAGCCAATCCATCCAATGTTTCCTCACCATGTCCAAATACCAATTTCTGCCAAAAGTAGCAATCTACACTTCCTTAGCTTTATAACAATCCCTGAATAGATGGTTAATGTCCTCAAACCCACTGCAATATGGGCATGTAGGATCATTCGTAAGGCCCCTTTTCATTCTCATATGATTAGTAAGCAACTTTTCATGGAGTACAGTCCATAGGAAAGCTTTAAGTTTTTGTGGGAGCCTAAGCTTCCATACCTTGGTCTAATCTTCATCTATATCAAGATTTCCTTGGATAAGTTCATAGGCAGATAAAACCATAAACACCCCATCAGGGGCGCCTTTCCACATAGGAGTATCTATGTTGGAACTACCAGGAGGAGCAATATTCAGAATTAAGGAAGCAATAGGAGAGGGAAATGTGCTGTTAACACATTGTTCATCCCAATTTCCATGATCTCCCATTAAATTTCTAACCTTGGCACACCTGTGCTCAACACTGGAACTGCTAAGATTAGTCCTCGGAACAGATTCTTCAAAGGATCTGTCACCATACCACCAATCTTTCCACACATCAACAGTCTTGCCATCACCTACAAACCAATTAATACTTTTTCTAAGAATACTTTTGGTACACATGATACCTCTCCAAAGATGAGAGGCTTTCCTTCCTTTAGGCCAATCCTGTAATGAAGTATTCTTAAGATATTTGTTCCTAGGAACCTCACACCACATGCCTTCCTGTCTACTGACCATATTCCAACCCAACTTAGAAAGTAGGGCCAAATTTTGGTCTCTGGCTTTTTTATACCAAGCCGCCCATTCTTTTTCATTCTGCACACTACATCCCAATTAACAGGGTGCACTTTTTTCCTTTCCAGGGTGTCACCCTAAAGGAAATTACGATTCAACTTATCAATTTCATTGCTTGCCTTTTTAGAAACCAACATTGTATGCATAGTGTAAGAAGGAATAGCAGAGCTCACTGATTGAATCAGTGTGGCTCTACATGCCAAAGATAACACATTAGCTTTCCACCCAGCCAATCTTCTTTGCATTTTGCCAAGGATATCATTAAAATGTCTCATGCTAACCCACCTATGAATTAGAGGAGCACCCAAATATTTCCCTAATTCAATAGTAACAGGAATGCCACATTTGTTCCTCAAATCTCTGGCTTTTCTTTTTTCAATGTTAGGAGAAACATACATCTTAGACTTGTGGGAATTAATTTTACAGAGATGTCACAAAATTCATCTATAACCTGCATTATAGTGTTATAATTTGACATACTGGCCTACCCAAATAGCATGAGATCATCAGCAAAGAATAAGTGTGTGATACTAGGTCCACCTCTAGTGATCTCAACCCTTTTCCAAAGCTTGTTCTCAGCTTTGAAGCTAATCATATTGGAAAGCCTCTCCATACACAACACAAAGAGGTAAGGAGAAAGAGGATTCTCTTGCTGCAACCCTATTTGAGGTTTAAACTCTTGAAGAGGTTCATTATCCCAAATAATAGTAGTGCTAACACTAGTAACACAACACACGATGTCAATAAGGTTAACATCAAATTCAAATTTAGAGGGTTTGTTTGAAGATATCCCATGAAATGTTATCATAAGCTTTTTCCAGATCAATTTTTAAAATCATACCTCCCTTCTTGCCCTTTTTGTGATTCAAAGTATGGATGATCTCTTGGGAAATTATTATGTTGTCACTAGTGCTTCTGCCAAGGATAAAGCTACATTGATTAGGTCTAAAAATGTTGTTCAAAAAGGGTTTTATCCTGCTCACAATGATTTTAGAAATAATTTTGTAAGACACATTGCAAAGGCTGATGGGTCTAAGTTGTTTAATACTCTCAAGGTTGTCAATTTTGGATATCAAAGCAACAAGAGTTTTGTTAATATCAGAGGGAATATGGTTCTTAACAAAACAGACTTTCACAAAGTCACAAACAGAGGGTCCAATGATGGACCAGTAAAAATGGTAAAATACTGTTTGAAACCCATCCCTCCTAGGGGCCTTAAAAGCATTAATACTCTTCACAGTCCTCCAAACCTTCTCATTAGTAATACTTTTAGTAAGTTTAGAGTTGTTCTCCTGAGTCACCTTGCAAACTGCTGGTAAGCTGGAAATTTTTTTTATTCCTCTCACCTTGAGTGATCCAGTTAGATCTAGATTATTGAAACCACATAAGCTCTTCTTGTTAAAGAACTTTATTATATTGATCGATAAGATCCAATTCAAGAGCATGGAGATTATGAGAATAGTTGTTAGCTTGAGATTTTTGAATGCCTTCTATCCGCCCAAGTAACCATCTCTTCCTTCTAAAGATATTGCCAAAGACCTCTTTATTCCAGACACTAGCTTCTTGAGCTAGTTTTTGGAGGTTGCTCCTCAGGGAGACATGGTTCTTGGTCCAACTATTATCAATTGCATTTATGAAATCCTCATGAGTTATCGAAGCCGCCATGAATTTAAAGGGTTTACAAGTGGGTTTAAAGGGAGGCTTACCTTGAGTAAACACCATCATAGGGGAGTGATCTAAGTAGGTGCGAGGTAGATTTTGAACTGCTCCATCTGGGAAACTGGTTCTCCACTTTGTATTGCACAAAACTCTATCCAACCTTACCATAGTATTTGCCCAACCTTTTTTATTGTTAGACCAAGTCGGTCTTGGACCTGTACACCCCAAATCCATAAGTTTGCAATTATTAACCCTTTCATTGAATTTTCTACCCCTCATCTGGTTTTGACTTAGTTTCTGGTTCTGGTTTCCTTGTAGACTTCGTTTTTCATTATGTGTGGTGAAGTCATTGAAGTCACCATCAACTTACCAAGGTTCAGTCATATTTTGAGCAACTTCCTCCAATTGATCCCACAAATTGTCTCTCAGATTGCTGTTTAGACTTACATACACAGCTGAGAGTAGCCAGTCTGGTTAGTCCTGCCTAGAGATTATTGCAGTGATTTTCTGGGAGCTGACTTCCACCACTCTAACATTAACTATGTCTGGGTTCCAAAGCATCCAAATACCCCCACTTCGACCTATTGGATCTACATGGGCTAATGCTGTAAAGCCCATTCCATTGAAGAAAGATCCCATAGCCTTGAACTCAACTTTAGTTTCCATAAGGACAACCAGTTTTGGTTTATAGATCTGAACTAATTCCCTCATATCCCTTTAAAACGTTTTGTTCCCTTCTCCTCTGCAATTCCAGGTTAACAAATCCATAAATGGTATAGCTTGTTAGGGTAGTGGTACTTGGCTATCTATTGCCAGGTAGCCTCTTATGGCTTTGAAATTGTCTTCCATCGACTTCAGTGGTGTTATTGAGAGGTAGTGCATGTCCTGGTTTGCATCCACCCACCTCCATGGTTGAAGCCTCAGCTTTACTTCCTCGTTCCACCATTTTGAGGTGATGAGGTGAAACACTTCTTTTCCTGGGGATAGACACATCAATACTCTATCCTGGTGAAGTATGTGCTTCTCCGTAAGGTAGTTCTCTCATTCCTCCTCCATTTTTATTTGGTGGAACTCTGAATATAGGTCTGGAACTGCCTATTCTTGGATAAGAATAAGTGGAATGTTGACTGGGGTTGGTTGGTTGAGTGGGTGGCTAGTGTATGGTGATAAATGTATGATTTTTACTACTAAAAGGATTTGATGTCTCACTCTTCCCCATTACTGCTTCTTAATCTCGTATCATCATGTCAGTACCACCTTTATTTCCCATTCGGACTTCCTCTCCTTTCTTTTTAGTAGCCATGCCAAGGCTAGTTGTTTCATTCTTTTTTGCTGATGCTCTAGCCTTGTACTGAAAGCCCCCGTTTACTTGGGCTTTTTCTTTCCCTTTTTCTTTGCTTAATTGGGATTTGGGGCCTTTTTGTTCCTCTTCCTCTCGTAACATCTCAAATCTATTAGCTTGTTGAGAAGTATCACCTCTGTGAACATTTAGGCCTCTTCATTTTCTTCTTTGGCTTAGAACAGTCATCTATGGCCCATAATTCCCTAGGCCTAGCTCATCTTTATGTTCTTTCCTCCTTGGGTTTGGCCCAGAACTGATTTGACTTTTATTTCTCTGGCTTCCATCTCTATTCATTGTCTGACCTTCTTACAACGTCGATAAAGTAGGTTTATCACTGCATGCTTCTCTTCGGTGACCAATCCTGCCACAAGAAAAACATAATGAGTGTAAATGTTCATATTCAACTCCATAAGTGTGTTTACCTATAGAAAAATGAGAAATTTGAGGCTTTCTGAGGTCCATCTATATGCAAAATCGTGCATATTTGCCTCTCCCTACCATGGCTATATTGATGTCGATCTTGAGCGGAACTCCAATAACTTTTGCGATGTGGTAAAGGATTTTCTCATTGTAGTACTCAATAGGGAGATTAGGAAATCTCACCCATATCGACGTAGTATTCTCTTCCGCTTTATCCGATTTGAAATCTTCCTGCCATTTTCTCATTGTTACATAATGGTCCATCACTATCCATGGTCCTCCAATGTATACTTTGGTGTGGTCATCAGCCATGTCAAACTTAACAATGAAAAACACATTACCAATATCTAGGGCTTCAAATTCTACTTGTAACCCCCAAATCTTTGTCATCTTGGTCGTGAACAGTTTGTACCCTATGGTTTTCCCCAATAATCTCACGATCAAACACTTTTTCCATGGCTCATACACTTTCTTTAGGTGTCTTGATGGTATCTTTACTTTGGGTATCCCATCTCTGGCCTCATCCATTACCTCATCCTCTTTCTCAAACCTCTGATCAGTAGTTGCATCCTCCTTGTCTAAAGAGATCTCTTCAACATCGCAATCGGAATTTTTTTTCATTGTGATTTTCATTGAATCTTGAATGGAGGAGTGCTTGCTTGAAGGATCTTGTTGATTCTTTGTTTACCTCCATGACTTCCATTTGGACTTTGGTTGAATCTTCACCTATTGGGTTGGATGTGTCCTCCTTCGACTGTTCCTTATAGTGAGTGAGGTTTTGCATATCCCTTGTTTCTTTCTCCACCGATTGACTTTCAGCCATGATATCATCATTTGCCTGCTCTGTTACACTTTTAATCTTCTTCTTGCTACGGTTTAGGAGATCAATCTCCTTCGTTGAGCAACCATCATCTCATCGTTCTTCAGATCAAAGAGCTTCATTAACGGTCATTTTCTAGAGAGAGAATTACTTTTATGTTCTCATTTTAAATTTTGATTTCCAAGAAATAGATCAATTAACTATATAATGTAAACACAGTAACATCATTGCTAAGGGTCGACATCGGGTTAGGCTGGCTGGCTAGCAAAAATTGAGCTCAAGACCGCTTGTGGCCTAAGACCAAGTTCTTTCTTCTTCTTCTTCTTCTTCTTCTTCTTCTTCTTCTTCTTCTTCTTCTTCTTTTTTTTTTTTTTTTTTGAGGGGGAGGGAGAAGAGAGGGGAAAGGGGGCTCAGGTTGGGTCAGGAGGCCAAAATTTATGCCCAAACCCTACTCAATGGGCTTGACCCAGACGAGCTGGCGGGCTGAACCAATGGGCAGGTCAATGGGCCTCCTCTATTAGGGCAAGAGACTGAGCTCGAGGTTATAATTATACTCATGGTCACTATAATTTGTCTCTTGTGCTAATTAGGCTCTTATAATTCCAATATTGTCTCTTGAATTTTCATATTGTATCGATTTAGTTCAATTGATAACAATAATTAAGAAGTTTAACACAAATCAATGACAAAATGATATATTCAAAAAGGGAGTTTCTATTTACATAACCATTTTATCTCTTTACACCACTTTTTAAATATCTTTTACTATGATCTCTCTTTAGTAAAATTACCTACACGGACTTAAAATAATATATATGTATATATATTAAATAGAATTTCTCTTTACACTCTTTCCTCTTTCTTCTCATCACCCACCACTACTCTTCCCCCCCCCCCCCCTCATCAACCTCTACCACCCAACCACCATCATTTCTCTTCCACCTACCACCACCACCCGCTCCCCTTTTTTCTCACCCTCTCATCTCCTTGCAACTCCTAGTACAACTACTAGAATAAACATAAAAACACTGACAAAAAAACTAGAAAAATAAAAAAATTGATAGTTAAAACACACACACACACATATGATAATTGTAAATAAATTATATACAAAATTTTAGTATATAAAAGATTTTTGGGTGTAATTTTCTATCATTTTAATATAGTTTCATGCTATTTAAAAAAAAAAAAATAGAGTCAAAACTTGTTTGGCTTTGATTCGTCAAATAAACTAAGATAGTTCGACCTTTAGTAGCTGAATATTTTAGGATTGTTCGGACTATTAAGGTTGAACATAACTAATTTCACTATTTTTTGGCATGTTCGGCTTGCCAGAAAGAAGAAAAACTCGAATGCAAAAAAAGAAAAAAAAAAGAAAAAAAAAGTCATCTTTCATACCAATGAAAGGATTGGAAAGGTGTTGCGATGGTGAGGGAGGATAGGAAAGAGGCTAGGGTGGGGTGGAGATGATGAAGGATGTGAGTTAGGGTTTAGAAGGTTAAGAGTGTAGAGAGAAGAGGAAGACAAGGGATAAGGTTATTGTTGAAATTATAAGGGTTGCGAAGAGATAAAATAAAACTTTCAAAATTTTGAATCAAGTGTAAAAGGAAAATGGGTGTAAGAAGGAGATTTTGTGGTGTAAATAAAAGCTTTCATTCAAAAGTGAATAAATTGTTTGAAATTGGATATCAACCCTTCACATATTTTGAGGAAGGTGAATGGATTATTTTGTATCTTAATTTCAAATCAATTTCGAAAGGAACGTTACTAATTAAACTAAATTGAAACAACATAAAATATTCAAGGTTAAAAATCTGATATAATTTAACCAAGATAACAAATTTAACACAAAAGACAATCTAGAAGAATTATGAGTTTACGAGTGTAATTGACCTTAAAATTGTTTATTCAATTTTGTATTTTAAAATATTCTGCAGAGTATCTACATAACAGAAAGTGAGGGTAGTTTTTTGGGATAAAAGCTCCATGTGATTTAAAGGACTATTTTGTGATTTTGTGAATTTTTTATTTTTTAGATGCATTGAAGGTGTTAAAAGCTTCAAGATTCATCAGAAGTTGAGGACATGAATTTTTAAAAAAAATTTCTGTTTTTATTCTGTTTTTTTTCTAATACAATGTACATAAGAGCTAAAGGCGGGTTGTTAGTGCCACCCAACTCTCCGATTCTGTCCCAAACCTCTCATGCGTTAAGATAGACGATAACCGGGTGGTTAGACGTCTGTTAGTTTGTTTTTGTTACGAGAGTCTGAAACTTCGTTATTCAATAATGTTTGGACATATTTTTTTTAATAAAATTTTTAAAAAATTATAAATATATCTTTTAAGATTTATTTAAAATACATATTATTATATACTTTTGAAAATTATAAATATTCTTTTTATCATAGTTTGTCATTTAACAGAGTTGATAGAAAAAATAAAATTCTTAACTATTCTCCTATATAATAATAAATAATCATAATGGTTAATTGAAATATATTGCTGATATCATTTAAAAATTATTATTTGACTTAATAGTTAATTAATGAAATGAATTATTTGTTATGCGATTAAAATTTTTAAAGAACAATATGTAATTTCTAAAATAATAGAAGATAAAATGTATTTTAAATAAAACTCTTAGAATGTATTTATAATTTATCTTAGAAATTTTAATAAATATTTTGATACATATAACATTGCTTATGGAATAAAAGTAAAAATAAAAAGGAGTTACACCCCAATGGAGTCAGAAATAAAAACATATATACATGAAAAAGTTTACAATTTATGGTAATTTTTTGATAAATTTTCTTTTTAAGTATTTTATTTCATCTAACCCATATTCTTTTTAAGTATTCTATTAAGTCTTGTTTAATGTAATATGACCAAATCATCATTTTTAATTTTTTGCACATGTTTTTATTTTGAAACTAATACATAACAATAGTCTCTCATTTTATGGAGAAAATCTCTTCCTCATTCTAAAGAGAAAATCTTTCCCTTATTCCATAGAGAATAATTTTCCTTTATTCTAAGGAGAAAATCTCTTTTACATTCCATGGAGAAAATCTTAAATTATGAATTTTGAACCTTTTTATAATTTGAAAATTTTAAAAATAACTCAACAAAAAATCTAAATAAAAATCAGAATACAATGTGAATATTCACAGTAAATAACAAATATACAACTAACTTTTGAAAAAACAAAACACATACTAAAGTATAATATGAATGTTTACAATAAATAACAAATATACAGTTAACTTTCAAAAAAATAAAATTTATATCAAAATATAATGTGAATGTTCACAATTTATAATTGAGATACAACTAACATTAAAAAAAAAAAAACTTATATCAATGGAAACATTTATACTAAAATGTGAAAATATAAAACAAAATTAAAAAAAGTGAAAATCTACTATTTCAATTATTCAATGGTAACAAAAATGATTGTTCAACTAACAAACATGGTAACAAAAATAAAAAACATACAATTAACTTTTGAAAAATAAAATTTATACCAAAATACAATATGAATGTTCACAATTTACAATTAAAATATAATTAGTTAATAAAATAAAATAAATAAATAAAAAAATTCATACCAATGTGAACATTCACATTGCAACTTGAAAACATAAAACAAAATTTTTTAAAAAAAAAGTGAAAATTGACTATTTTGATTGTTCAATGGTAACAAAAATCAACCAGCAAGCATAGTTAAAAAAAGAAAAAAAAAAAAACTCATATCAAAATACAATGTGAATGTTCACAATTTACAATTAACATATAACTAATTTTAGAAAAACTAAATTCATACCAATGTAAACATTCACACTGCAACATGAAATAAAATTGAAAAAAAAAATGACTATTTCAATTGTTTAATGATAACAAAAAATAATTGTTCAAATAACAAGTATAGTAACAAATAATCAATAATATGTAAACATTCACATCTTGCAAAATATTCAATTATGTCCATATCTATATTCGAACACTTATTTCTCAGACTTTCAAACAATGTGAAATGTGAACGTTCATACTGATTGACGAAAAAATAGAAACAATTGCAGCAATAGAATTAAAAAAAAAAAAAACTATCTATGCAATTTCATCATTATTATTATTTTTTTTTGATCAGCAAAAAGAGACTTTATTAATGAAGAAAGCGAAATGCTAAAACTTACATCAATAAAGATGGCAAGTGCAAAGGCGCATCATCGCTAACCTTAATAATCCCAACTAGGTTGGCACCACTAAAGAAGCACAATCATATGCAAGCACTAAACCAGAAAGACATCAAACACTAGGAACATACAGCCTAACCCAGCATACACAGTAAGACATCAAAACTAGGAACATACCCCCATCAAACTCCCCCAGAACTTATAAACAATACACCAACATGCACTAAATAAATAACACCTAAGAGAACCTCAAACACAACTCAATAGCTAAGCATACCAGACAGCACACTCGATCGCGGACTAATAAAAAAGTAGTAGAAAAAAACTCCACATGAATTGACTATTGTGAGCCACTAGCTAATCTCTCCTTCACCAAACTTCAAGGCCAAAACACAACAACTTCCTCACAAGTTTGAGCATCGTCATGAAGAACCTGACCAATTAAAGACGACATCATTAGATCTCAACCAAATTGCTACCCTCACCTTGATGCATCACAAGAACTACACATTCATTTCTATAACTTGAACTTTCTTCCTAAACTTCCACCCTATCCACCGTAGTAAAAG
Organism: Camellia lanceoleosa; assembly: GCA_025200525.1. Taxonomy (NCBI): domain Eukaryota; kingdom Viridiplantae; phylum Streptophyta; class Magnoliopsida; order Ericales; family Theaceae; genus Camellia; species Camellia lanceoleosa. Next base: position 112,510,240 of record CM045770.1, on the reverse strand, counting down.
ACCTATGGATGGATCGAATAACCCATAACATGGTCAAGTGATTCACTACCCTCATAATTCCAAACCTTTGTAACAAATCCTTAGTTTTCGCCTTCCTCTCCAAGCTAGCCAAGAAAAAATTTTTGCTTTTAGTGGGGAGAGGTGGGGAGAAATTTCGATAAAATCAATGAATAGGACTATCATTGAGCATACCCCAAGCATAAACAACATTCATTACCCCAAGCATAAATTAAAATAATCTATATCACTTAAAAGAGGGCTGACCGACCAGAGAGCAAAGGGTCAATCAACTCCAACTCACCTTCTCCCAAAGGTCTTAAAGAGGGCTCCACTCGGCAGTGGTGTCAATCAACTCACTCACCTTTCTCCCCAACAAGGTCTTTTGAAATTGAAGTGCCATTGAACATTCAAGGAAATCTCTTTATCAATAGCCAAGTGGAATAATCTAGGGAATTGGCATGAAAGATTTGTTGAACCCAACCAATTATCATCTCTAAAAATAAAAAAAAAAATATCACCCACATCCTCATCCTCATCGTCATTGTCATTTTTATCATTATTGCTATCATTAACAATCTATGCAATTTCATCATTCTACCAATCTAAATAAAAGCAAACTTACATTTGAAGAATATGTTTGTAACAAAATTGACTGGACATGAACAGAGTTTCGACTTACAACAATGGAGAAATATAAAGTTTCAAACATAGAGTAACAATGAACGACCACAGAATTTCAAACACAAAGTGACAATAAAGAAACACAAAGTTTCATCGCAACAATAGAGGAACATAATATTATTTCACACCATGTGTAAACTAGAGTTTCAATATCTTACCAAATAGAGAATTTTAAAACCCTAGCACAATGAAACAATACCATAAATGTGAATGAAACTGATCAAAAAGAAAAACGTGAATAGGGGTAACTACCAAAATAAAGGTAGAAATAAAAAGGAAATGTATATATCATTTTTCTAAGTAATACTTCTCAACAATAGACATAAGGGTATAATAGTCCAACAAACAATATAAATCAGGAAAAAAAAAAGACCTCAAGTAATAAAAATATAAATACATTGAACTAATTAGGTTATAATTTTTCTTAGTAGACTTATCGGGTTAAAACACCTCTAAATATGATTTATCAATAAAAAATCCAAATCACTAATTTTTAATTATTTTTTAAAACCCACTTATGTGATATTTTCCTATAAAAAAAAATATGTAGTTGACTAAGGGGTGATTTGCGATGTTCTAAATAAGTGTATTTTTTAATTTTTTATAAATAAAAAAATATGTAAAAAAATAGAGAAAGTGAGTAGAAAAATACAGAGAAAATATTGATAAATGTTAATTGATATAACCTAAATAAATACATATATACAAAAAAATATATATTTTTCTAATACATGCAAATACCTACTAAGTCAATCCTGATCTTTAAAAAGAAATTCAAAGGAAGAGTCAAACCTCCACCTTTCCGTTTATAACCTATTATAAAGCTCCATTATTTTATTTTGTAAATACTATAATAGAACATTTTTGGATTTGAAATCTTTCCTTCCCATAAAAAATAATACGGCAGTGCTAGGCCTCGAATCTCAATTTTTTTTTTTTTTATTATTTTTTTTTTGAAGAGTGGACATCTCGTACTTACTCAGTCTAAATTAGACTGATTGAGTGATAAAATTGACTAATCAATTAGACTGTTGGTTAAAATTTATTAATTTTGTTTAATTTGTACGAGTCTCTGCTATATTTTTATTCCTAATTGATCAGTCAATTTTATAATTCATTATCACCATCATTTCTTCTTTTTTTTTTTTTAATTCAAATTATCACCATCATTTCTACTCTATAAGGGCGAATTACACTAACAGTTTCTATAATTTGAAACTTGTGTCACTTTGATCATTGACTTTTCAATTGTGACACATTTGATCATGAATTTTGAATCTTGTTATAAATAAAAACAATTGAAGATATCATTACTCAATTTCAAGGACAAAGTCGTCAATTTGATAAAATATAAACTAATTTGACAAAAATAAATGTCAAAAAATATTTTTGATTTTTTAAAAATTATTTCTACTCACCAAAGATAAAATTATGTAAAATTAATAAATCTTTTACACATTTATTTATTTTTTTATCAAATTAATTTTCATTATGTGTTTGAATGATAATCATATAATGGGTAGTTGCTAGGCCTTTAATATGTAATCGATATATTTAATATATGAAAATGTTTTTAGTTTTGAATTTTTTGATTTAATAGATTGGTTTTAATAATGATATCAAAGTTGCCGATCAAAAAACTAATAATAATGATATCAAATTTGTACCAATATTTAACTTTTGAAAAAATAGAAACTAATTTAATAAAAATGAAAACAACCATCAATTACACAATCATCATCCAAACATATAATAAAAATTAATTTATTAAAAAAAATAAATGTGTAAAAGATTTATTAATTTTACATAATTTTATCATTGGTGGGTAGAAATAATTTTTAAAATTTTAAAAATATTTTTTGATATTTATTTTTATCAAATTAGTTTATATTTTATTAAATTGATAATTTTATCCTTAAAATTGATTAATAGTATGTTTAATTGTCCTTATTTGAAACAAAATTCAAAATTTAAGATCAAATCTGTTACAATTGAAAAATTAAGAATCAAAATAATACAAACCTTAAACTATAGAAAACTTTAGTGTAATTTACCCAAACTATAATAGTTCATTTTCTCTTATAAACTAATATTAGACTGATCCATTATTAGAGTAAAGCGATTCCACTCTTATAACATCTTTTCTACTATTAGATTTTTTGGGATTTTCAAAATAATGTACCTTTTCACTTATAAACTATTATTTCTACTAACACTATAATTGTAGCTTTTCTCTTATAAACTAATATTATACTGGTCTATTATTAGACTAAAGTGATTCCATTATTATCACCGTCATTTCTCCTATTAGATTTTTTGGGATTTTCATAATAAGAGTACCTTTTCACTTATAAACTATTATTATAATGGTCCATTAGTAAACTAAATCCTCGTTTGAGAAGAATAAATTTAAAGATTTTTTTTTTTTTTACTAAAATAATTATAAAAAAAATAAAATTGATTAAAAAATTAATAAGATAAAATATTATATTTAAATCATAATCATTTTATTTTTTCTCTTATAAAAATAAAAAAAAATCAAAAAACTTATCTTAAACGCTTCAAATTAAAATAGTCAAAAAAATTAAAAATCTAAAAAACCAGCATACATCCAAATGAACTTTATTTTCTACTATTTTACGCAAGTAAATGTTTACTTGAAATAATTATTACACTATTGGGCAATCCACTTGTTGGACCACAAGTATTATATTTGCAAATAAGGACTTCCAATATTGCATATTTATAAAACTACAAATATTATAATTTACTTATAAGGAAGCTCATCTTTAAATTCGAATTATTTTTCTTACCCAACTTCTTTGTCTTCTACGAATAATTTTCAAGTCTTTCAAAGTGCAAACAGTAAACATAACCCCTCACATTAAATCTATCAATAAACAAATTATCAATACATTAATTCAACGTGCAAAATAGTAAACAAATAATAACAATTCTATCATTACTCTCAAACTTCTAGAATATTAAAAACAACAAAAAGAAAATTTATGAAAAAAAAAATAAAAAAACACACACACACATATTTTTATTGAATACTTGCAAAATTACAAAATACTTGCAAGATGACTACTTTTGCTCATTTCTTCTCTCTATAAGACTGCATTTACCAAATGCAATTCACACTCTTTTATAGACAAATAGCAGATTTTAACTTAGAATTTGAAATATACAGAAATGAAAGATAAATTAAGGTTCTTGCAACAAGATAATAAATCTTTTATAAATTTGAATTATTGAAATTAAAAGACAACAAAAAAACATAGTGGTATCTCTACTAGGTATGATCCATTGTTAGTGTTTATTCCAATCACTTTAGTTTTAGTTATCATGTAAATCACAGTGTTATGTCTTCAACTTGCAAGATACCTACCTATCCTATTTTTTAGAGATACAAATGTCCATTTTTTTTTTCATTGAATTTTGATGAATTCGGGCCTCTCGCTTGATCTCATACCGTTCCCAAATAGTAGAAGAGAAATCTAGCACTTTATTTATTTATTCTTCAAGCATTTGGAGCATTTCCTATACTTTGTCATATACCAATTTGGAGGTTTTCATAATTTACTGTTACAATTATATCATTTTGGTAGCATATTTGTTTATCATGTTGAAGAATACTGTCTAATATGTTATGAAAAATACGAGCCTATCAATTTTTTCAACGATTGGATCACAAAATTTTCACCATTTTTCATTTTTCTTAGAGATTAAATTTGTACAAGATGAAGGATAGAGTAATTAAATTTGAGTAGGTTGACAAAATTGAATATAATATTTTCAGCTATAATAGACACAATTTGTGTCGTACTAATTATTGGACTTACCCTCATAACTGCAATAGCTTATTTAATTATTGCTAGAAATTTATTTAAGCTTCGAAAATCATCTTTGTTGATTTTCACAGTTCCAACAATTTCAAATTCAATCCATTGTATATTACTTTTATACACTAATACCACAAGACTTGGCCATTGATGACCCAAATTTAGGGAATTGACTAAAAGTGACATACAGACCTTGCAATCTTCTTAAAATTTTCAATAAGATCTTTTGGAAAAAAAAAATAATAATAATAATTTAATTATAGAAATTCTTTTTGAGAAAATTGTTGAAAAGTCAAATCTAACAATTCTCTAAGATATTAGATTTAGTGGATATTTTTTTTGTTGGTGAGGCATTCACTCTTTGTGAAATTGTTTGATAAGAAATCCATTTATTATTTTAGAAAATATTTTGTTTTCAATTTTACCCTTAATATATCTGTTGAATTTTTTAATTATCTGTTTAATTTTTTAATAGGGGATTTTTTAGGAAATATTTTTTCAAGTACTTATATCCCAATTAGTCTATAATATATTTTTGTATTCCAATAAATCCTATTATTTGGACATTTGACTCACCAAATCCTAATTCTTATATTTAAGGTATATTATGGACAATTTTAACGTTACAAATATTTTTTAAATGCTTAGCAACTTGGTGATATAATCTTTCATATTTGACAGTGTGAATGTTCACGTTGATAGTAGGGGTGGGCGCGGATCGGTTACGGCCACGGAACCTCCAATCCGCCATCCGTCCGCTAGATTGGCGGATTGGAGAAAATCAATCCGCATCCGTCCGCCAATCCGGCGGATGTGGATTGAGCGAATTGGCGAATTAGGGGATGGATGCGAATTGGTTTGACGGTTTGAAATTTTATAAATTTTCAACATAATTCAACTTGTGCACTTCTTAAAAAAAAGAAAAGAAAAGTATTACAGTCAATGACTTAAAAAAGTATTACAATCATTGAATGTCTCATCCAAAGAAAGAAAGTTTGAAACTTTAGAATATTACAATCACTACATGCCTCATCTACATATTACAATCACAGCATGTCTCATCCACATAAAGTATTACAATTTGTAGTTCTTAAAATATTTTTTGATCGGCGAAAAAAGAAACTTCGTTGATGAAATAGCACAGTACAAGGATCAAAATAAATTACATCAATAAAGAAAGGCAGGTGCAAAAGCATCACGATGAGCTAAATTATCCAAACTATGTTGGCACCAAAAAGCCCATCCTATCATTTGCTAGCCCCCCCAGAGTCGGTGAGCAACCAACCCAAGAAACAAAAAGCAGCAGAACAAACAAAAGAGCAGAACCAGCATCATGGTAGTCACCATATCAGTTCAGCATACCACATATTAGCATAGCAGGCACAGAACAGGTAGACTCCTCTGGCAGTCACCATACCACATCTTAGCAGCTCCCATAACATTTCAGATCATTCATCATTCCATAACTTAACAAAGCAGCCCAACAAAACAGAACAACACACCTCTCTTTGATAACAAGATCTGCACTTTGCAACCAGATATCTCCTCTACAGAGGTTAGCATAACAGAAAACACCACAAACTTAGCAAAGCAGCCCAACATATCAGTAAAACACAACCTCTCTTTATTATACAAGCACCTATCAGAGAAAACTCCTCTACAAACTTGGCACAGCATGGCAGTCCATCACTCCACTGTTGTCAGGTCTATGACTCTGCCTATTTTCACCCACCAGACTAGTGTTGTTAAGCATGTCTTTTGAAAATGCAATAACAATAACCCCAGGAAAGGTCAAGCAAATGTTCAAATCCAATGACCCTGATGCAGTACTCAACACCAGTGCTGGACATCAAATCCAAAACCGCAGACTCAGCGCCCATAACACATAGATAATAGAACATCAATGCATCACAGAGTCACTCTTTAATCATCCCAACCACATCATGCCCTTACTTCAAATTGTTGGCTACTCTGATGGACTGAAATCTCTAGCAACAATAAGAAGCACCCAAAAACTCATAATACAACAACACAACAGCAGCCTAACTAATAGATAACAACCTCTAGCAGCAACAAGAAACACCCAAAAACTCACAGCTACTCAACACCCCAAGGAACTGAGTACTTCAACCCTGAGCACTCCACTCAAAACTCACAGCTGCTCAATACCCCAAGCACAACAGCATAACAACATCACTTCAGCACCTAACTGGTAGATAACAACCTCTCGCAACAACAACAAGAAGCAGTGATGAGAGCAGTGCAGCATCTGAGACTTAAACAACTATACATCACCTCCATCTTCGGCCCTATTTGGTAGAGCTGTGGGAAATTACTTATAGCTTATGCCTAAACAGCTTATAGCTTATAACTATAAACATAAGCTGATTTCTGACTTCCAAAAAGCTATAAGCTATAAGCTAAACCAAACACATCAAAATAGCTTAAATTAAGCTGAAAACTGAAATAAGCAGCTTTTAAGCTGCACCAAACAGGGCTTTCATTTGAGTCTCAATACAGCCATAATAATAAGAAAACATCCCCACCAAACTGAAAGTATGCACAGCATTAGAACTCTTCCATACCAGAGGCAATTCATGAGGCTCCTAAACAGCTTCTAACTTGGTAAAAATTGAACACAACATCATTAACTGAAAATGAGCTACCAGTAAAATGGGATCTTATCCAAATTGATATCCTCACCTCTATACACTCACACAGATCATGAATATGAGGATGAACTGCCTTAAAAACACATTCATTATGGTATCTCTACACAGACCATAAGACTGCTGCTGGTAAGACCCTCCACACCTGCTTGACTTTCTTCTTAAACTTCCAACCCAACCACCAAAGTAATAAATCATCAATGGATCTGGGAATAGCCCACTGAAAGCCCTACAATTCAGCTATAGCAGACCAAATCTTCCAAACAAAAGGACAGTGAAGCATAATATAGTCAATTGATTCATTGTCCTGCTGACAGAAAACACAAGTTTGAACATTTTCCCCTGCCAAAATTCCAAACCTATGCAACAACTCTTTTGTTTTTTGTCTACCTCGCCAAGCTAACCAAGAGAAAATTTTTGCTTTAGGTGGTGAGTAATTATTCCATATAATATCAACTGACCTGTGACAGGGACCATCATTAATCAAACCCCAATCATAAGCAAGATGAACCTTGAATGTACCTGACTGTGAGGACTTTCACCCCAAACAATCAATTGAATCACTTCTTAGAACAGGTCCAGTCTCCAAAACAATGATAAATCTGGCCAACTCATCTTCTTCCCAAGCCTGAAGTTGTTTTTTGAAATTGAAGCCCCATCCAGATTAACTAGACCTTCGAGCTACCTATATGCTCAAGGAACTGTCTTTATCAATAACCAATTGGAACAATCTAGGGAATTGACTTGATAGATTTGTTGAACCCATCCAAGTGTCTGACCAGAAACTAATCCTTTCTCCATTACCTATTAAAATTTTCACATTATCCTTATAAAATTGGAATAGACTTCCATTTCTATGGGCCACAGATAATATATCTTTCCAAATCTGAGATGCTTGGCCATGAGCAATCTGATCAGGGAACCATCTTCCCCCAAAGGAGCCATACTTCTCACAGATAACCATCTTTCACAATGCCTTATCCTTCTACCCGTACCTCCACAACCACTTCAACAGCAAATTGTCATTAGCGAGCCTGAGATTTTTGATTCCCAGCCCATCCTTTTTCAGACTCATACAAACTTCTTTCCACCGAACTAAATGGAGTTTCCTGATATACTCTGAGTCACCCCACAAAAATGATGCTTGAATTCTGTCTATCTCTTTTGCAACACACTCTGGCATTTTAAAAATGGACAAGTAATATACAGGTAATGCTGATAACACAGATTTAATGAGCGTAACTCTACTAGCAAAGGACAAAACTCTTCTCTTCCACCCAGATAATTTCTTCTTGAACTTCTCCACAACCAGCCTCCAAGTCAACCTCCTACTAGGACTGGCCCCCAATGATAGTCCTAAATACTTTAAAGGTAACTTCTTCCTTAAACAATGCAATTTGGCAGCAAACTCTTCAACCATTTCATCAGCCACACCCACCCCACACATAACACTTTTATAGAAATTAATCCTTAGACCTGAAATTACTTCAAAACACCTAACGATTCGTTTAATAGCCAATATTTCAGACCATTCTGCCTCACAGAAAATCACTGTGTCATCCGTAAATTGTAAGTGAGATACATTGAAACCAGCATCACCTACTAATATGCCTTTAAACAAACCTATATCCTTGGCTCTTAAAATAAGGATATTAAACCCCTTAGCTACAACATTAAATAGAGAAAGGGATAGGGGATCACCTTGTCTTAATCCTTTATGAGGACAAAATTCTGGTGATGGAGATCCATTTACAAGAATAGACACTCTTGCAGAGGAAATACAGCCCTTTATTCACTTGGTCCAAATAGAACCAAAGCCAAAAATTCTCCATCATTTGAATTAGGAAGTTCCAATTGACAGTGTCATAAGCTTTTTCAAAATCAAGCTTAATAATGAGACCCTTTCTCTTAGATTTCTTTCACCAGTCCACAATCTCATTTGCGATAAGGATACCATCCATAATATTCCTTCCACTTAGAAAAGCTGATTGCACTCCATCAATAATCTTTGGCAGTGCTAATGTAAGCTTGTTGGCTAGAACTTTGGACACCACTTTATAAACTGAGCTAATCAGACTGATAGGTCGAAAATCTTTAATTGAGTCAGGGCTGTCCACTTTAGGAACAAGAGTCACAAAAGAACAATTTATTCCATTACCCAACACACCATTAGCATGAAACTCTTTCATGAACTCCATGATATTACCCTTCATAAATATCCATCCCTTTTGAATACAAGTCATATAAAACCCATTTGGTCCTGGGGCTTTAGCACCATCACATTCCTTGATTGTAGCCCATACCTCTTATTCTGAAAAATCTTTTACCAAGCAATTTTGTAGTTGACATTGCTCAATACATCTGAACTCATCCCCTAATCTTGGTCTAATCTTCCACCTTTTAGTAAACAAATCTTTAAAGTGAGCCCGTACTACTTGTTTCACCTCCACAGGTTCTGCATAAAGCATATCATTAATTTTAAATGAGTCAAAAAAATTCCTACTTTGCCTTTTGGAAGCCATAATATGAAAGAACCTAGTATTTTTATCCCCTTTGAAGGTCCAATTCAATCTGGATTTTTGCATCCAGATCCACTCTAGCCTTTTCCTAAGCTTCCATACTTCATTTCTGACCTCAATTCTTTTTCTAACTTCATCTTCTAGAAGCTCTCTCTCTTCAGTAGTGAGGTCCCAAGCACGTAACTCATCTTCAGTTGCTTTAAGTTTGGACTTCACATGACCAAATACCTCCACATTCCATATCTTCAAGGCCTGCTTAAGTGATCTCAGTTTGACCATCAATCTGAATCCAGCCCACCCCTCCACTAGTGTATCATTCCAAGCCTGTTTAACTACATTCATAAAACTAGGATGTGACACCCAAGCATTGATAAATCTGAAAGGTTTGGGACCCCAATCCCGCTCATCTTCCTTCAAAAAGATTAGGCAATGATCAGACAAAATTCTAGGAAAGCCCCAAACCTTAAAGTTAAACCACTCCAGCCACTCTGGATTTAATAAAAATCTATCCAATCGACTCCATCCTACACCTGACTGTGAATTACTCCAAGTATATTTCCTACCACACATAGGAACATCAATCAATTGAAGATTATTAGTGAACTCATTAAACTCTTGCATCCCCCTATCGCATCTCACACACCCTTTCCTTTCCCCAATAGATTTAATTTCATTGAAATCCCACCCTTAACACCAAGGTTTTGGATAGGATGCTTTTAAATTAGAAAGGGTTAACTAGAGATGACTTCTATCTCTCCTATCATTAGGTGCATATACATTACCAATGACACACTCAAGTCGATTATACACCAATCCTGATAGCAAGATAAAATTCCTTGAGTTGCAACAATCTTTAATCTGGAAAACATGAGGTTTCCACATACATAACAAGCCCCTTGCACTCCCATCTGCATCTACCTCCAAGTGTCCTAGTTTGTCTTTTGGCCAAAGAGATTTGAAAAAAATCTCATCAACACATGACTTTTTTTGTTTCTTGAATCAACATCATATCCACCAGTTTTTCCTTTATGAAATTCCTAATCCTCCGCATTTTCACAGACTTACCCAATCCTCTAACATTCCATGAAATAACTTTCATTGTAAAACTACTATTACTCCCAATTCACCTTCAGTTGCAGACTTAAGCTTGACCATTCCTCACCTTTTTGGCTAATGTTTCCTCATCTTGATTTTCTATTTCCATTATTTTCTGAATAAAATTTTCTTCATTACCCCTCATTTCAATACCCAAATCTTTACCCATCTTCATTGTTGCCTGAGCTTTATTTCGACTCAAATTGTGTTTATAACCCCCACTGCTAACTGACATAGATGAACAAATTACAGCTGCCGCCGCTCTAAATATAGCTCCTCTGTGAAACCCTTTGCAGAAATGATTAGACCGTCTCATCTTCTTATTCCTTCTTTGCTTTGGTCTCATTTCTTTACTAATCGAGGCTTTATCTCGATTTTCTAGGCCTACTTGCTCCCTAACTGAGCTGCCCACTATATTCGTGCCCTTATCTTTTCTTGTTACTGGTATATTCTTAGGATTCACTCGAACATGGCTGTCAACAACTTTCATCCCTTTATCTGAACCAAGATGAATTGATTGTTTTGGTCTTGGGCTTCAATAATATCTGGTTGGACTTCACCCACATTGTTCATAGAGAGCACTAATGCATGTGGGACAGTATTCACCACCTTCAAACTTTCCAAACCTTTTCCCAACCCATTAAAAAGCCCTTTAAATTGGGCTTGATTGAATACCACCTCCAAATTAATACTGGGCCTAATACTACCCTTCTCACTAAGGCTTCTCATTACCCCAGATGGCCCAATATTCCCACCAACTCTACAAGTACCCGCCTCAAATCTCTGTAAAAATCTACTCTGCACGCATGACTTGGGACGCGAGAAACCTGCCATCTCACTTTGGTTTTCAAATTCTCTACCCGTTTCATTGGCCCTGTTTGGTAGGGCTTATTTCCAGCTTATTTCAACTTTTAGCGTAATTTAAGCTATTTTGATGTGTTTGGTTCAGTTTAACAATACAGCTTATAACTTTTTGTAAGTCAAAAATCAACTTATTTTTGAGTGAGGAAGGAGAAGCTTAATTTATAAGTCAAAAATCAGCTTATGTTCACAGTTATAAGTTATAAGCTGTTAAGCTATAAGCTATAATCACTTTCCCACAGCTCTACCAAACGGGGCCATTAACAGCTTAAACAGTGATATCATTATAGTTGCCACCTTGTGCTCCCTCCACCCCTTCCAAGTCATCCCATTGATGCTTAGCCACATCACCTTAAGCTTTCAAGTCATCACTGCAATGAACCTTGTTAGCCTCATCTTCCTCTTTGTCCATTTGTTTACACACAGAACTCTGATCACCTCTTCCATGGCTACCACCATTCGCCTATGCCTTACTTCCAGTCACATTTGCTTCAGATTGAAGCCCAAAGCTCTGCTCAATATACTCCACAACCCTTATTGAATACGATAGACCCCTGTTTTCCATGATAACCATATTATTAATAGTTTCCATCTGTGTTGTGATAATTTCCACCTTACCACATTTCAGTGATGCCATACTCAAAGTTTCATCATAAATACTTAAAATATAAACACAATTTAAGCCACCAAAACCATAAACAGAGCAATAGTAGAGATTGTATGCCTCTGTATTGTTACATCTATATTTGTTTTTCAAAACAAAAACCATTATTTTTAGAGTTAGATTTAAAAATAAAAAAATATAGATAAATAATACATTTATTTTTTTTCAATTAAAAAAATATATTCAAGTTGAAAGCTCTTTTTCAATAGAATATATTCAGCACAATATTTAAACTCTTTTTCAATTGAAAACACAAATAGAATATTTAAACAAATTGAAAACATAAAGTCTTATAAATTACTAGGGATACTCGCGGTTTGGCGGTTCGGTTGCAGCCAAAGGAACCTCAAATCCGCCATTCGTCCAAAACTAGGCGGATTGAAAAAAATCAATCCACAACCATCCGCTCGTCATTACGCATTCGTTCAAAATGCGGCAGATCGGTATATCCGCTGCTTATCCCTAGTTGATAGTGTGAATATTCACATTGAAAGTGTGAATGTTCACATCATGAAACATTCACACTGACAATGTGAATATAGTAGGGGTGTTTTGGTAACTATGTCACCCATAGGACTTATTGGAACCTAAGAAAATAATTTGGAGTAAGTTGAACATAAGTAGGTGAAGAGAGATTTATGAATAAATATCACTTTTAAATATTTGTTCAAATATTTTACTTGCTTAATTTTTTTGACTATTTGTTTAAATTTTTTTTTGACTATCTGTCAAATATGTATCAATATGTTGGAATATATATCTGCTGAAATTCCTTATCTGTTCAAATATCTGTCTAGATTTAATTTAGCAGTTCAATTTTTTCATTTATCTATTCAAATCTATTTGTCCAAAAAAATTATCTGTTCAATTCTTTCTATCTATTCAAATTTTTTTTATTTATCTTTATCTATTCAAATTCTCATACATACACAAATAGAGAGGGAGAGAGAGAGAGAGAGAGAGAGAGAGAAAGAGAGAGGTTTTATAATTTATCTGTTCAAAATGCTGCATATATGTATGAAGCTCTCATACACACACTCATATATATATATATATAAACATATGTCCGAAAAAATTATTTGTTAACAACAACAAAGAAAAATATATGTTGAATTAACATGCCGAATTCTCTCTTGCAATGGCACGCCCTCTTGAGGTCATAACATGCCCAAAGTATGAATGACATATAAAAGATAAAGCAAAAATGAAATACCAAATAAGTACATCACTGTAATAGAATCACCCAATCTGAACTCCTTTGTTAAGTAATAACAAAATTATGTTCTTTAGCCACAAAATTATAATTAAATAGAGAGAGAAACAATCATTAACAACCCCCATTTCTCTGGAAGGGAAATCTTTCACCAGCAAAGGCTTAAAGCTTAGAGGCAATAGAGGAAGCACCAAACTAGAGAACAACAGCTTCATCAAAAGATTTTATGGATTCCTCATAGATGCTTTGCTTGGTGCGGTTTGCCAGCTAAAAGATGACCCTATAGCTATCATTCCCTCATTGAAATCCCATAAAATACCAAATTGCCTAGAAGTCTTTTTTTCTTCAAAATATGAATGAATTCCTGGACTTCCAAACAAAGAAAAAAATTGAAAAGTGAAAATTTGAATAGATAAAAGGGTTCTATCTCCTCCATGAACAACTCGAAGAAGACGATCCCGATTTCGATAAGTTTGGAGCATGCTTAGGGTTCCTGAGCCAATAAGCTTATTTTTCTTCCTCTGATTTGCATCAACGATCTCAAATCTACATCAACAGCCTCCGATCTGCATCGCCGTGAAGAGATCATAAAAACCCTAGATAAGAAGAGAGAGAGAGAGAGAGAGAGAGAGAGAGAGAGAGAGTTTTGTTTTTGCATAGATTGATTGTATGTTTTATATGTAGGGTGGGTATTCTGGTCATTTTGCAAAATCTTGTCCTTATGGACATAATATTTCAACGTTAGACCTTTGGGCAAAGAAAATCCTTTGGATTTATGGACCAAGTGCCCATTCTTTTTTTTCCTTTCTTCCATTATTTCATCATTATTATATTTTATATAAAGTTCTTTTTTCTAGAAACCTAGCATAATCAGTGATCGTACTGATAATTTTGCATAGACTTTTTCTTTATTATTTTGTTATACAAATAAAAAATATTTTAAAAGTTTTTTTTTTTGTTGCTTTCTAGTCCTAATTTAGGATTATAAAATGATTTCAATTGTAGAAGGGGTTTCTACACTCTATTTGTTTGATCCATCAAGTGGGGAGGTTAATTATTCCATTCTTTGTGTGAATTTTTTATTTCAAAATTCATAATCTTTCCTTTTGTTGTCATGATTCATCGATACAGGCTTTGCTAGCAAAATTCTTTTTTAAAATCTTCGTCTTGCAAATTTTTGCTTGGTGAACTGATTTGTTACAAGTCCAACAGACATAAAACCATTGTTGGCATTCATATAGTCTACTTTGACTCACATTTCTAAAATATTTTTCTTAAATAAGTTTTAAAACATTTATTATATGTTTTGGAAACGAGATGTTTAGAAATTAAGAAAAAAATAACATATTTTAGGCCATTTTTTTATGGAAACATATTCTTTTCATTTATGTGTTATGCTATTTCAGCATATTCGAAACTACAACTCTAGTATCTACATATTTGTTCTTCAGATTGATTATAAGATGTTGTTTTTAATACTACTCCCCAATCATGTTATCATCCCAATAAATAGGGTTGAGAAAATTTGTACCTAGAGGTTGAAAGTTAGAGATTTAATTGAGATGAGGGACTGTTTTCCACTCCCTAATGAAGGGCCTTCCCTCTTTGTGGAATGCTTTCAACTATTTCAATTACTTCATCCATGAAGCATTTAGCCCTTGATGGAAGAGAAGAAAAAGTACAATTGGTAAAGATAAACGATACAGATGGAGGATGAAAGAATCTACCAAAGTTTCAAAAAAAAAAAAAAAAGAGGCAAAGTTTGTGAAGAAGATGAAGAGTTGCAGTTATTCCATAGTATAACCAATCTTTAATTATGCTGATGTGGGGATATGTTGGCACCTAATTAAATTATCCAATAAGAATAGGATACGTGGGAATCAAATCACTCTCAAAATAGATGTAACCTCAACTGAACCCAAGAAGAAATGTGGTTGATTATGAAAAACTATTTTAGCACTAAGATACATGGAAAATAAGGTAGTTGTTGAGGAAATTTGGTTTCAAATAGAATGAGGAAAGCACATATCAAAGTACAACACATGGAAGAAGATCATGTAGTCGTGCAAAGCAGTACTGTGTTTATAAATAGTTGTTTGATTAAAGGTTCCTTTTTTCATCAAACTTTGTCAAACCAATACTTAATTTAATTTGTACTTCAAGTTTATTGTGTTTTGAAGGGGTAGGAGTAGTGGTAAGATACAAGTTTCATTGATCAAGTACAATTATATATTTTCTTTAATTTTTTTGCATTCATTTTTTGTCTTAATTGGTTCTTCCATTAACATTTAGAGGTTGCCACATGTACCATTGGTGACTAAAAGTAAGTAGCTTTAGCATTTCAAATGATGACAGATTTGTTAGAGTGTAACCATGGTTTGATTTGATCAAATCCCTAGATAGTAGGAACAAGATCACGTGGAGATCTTTTAAATATATATTGTTGGGTAAATGCATCGAGTTAGACACATGGAATGAATCCAAATGAGGAGGCAACTAGTACCCAAGCCATCCAATGGTCAGAACTTAAACTCTCCAACGGCTCCTTTATTTAAGGTATTTCTTTACTCTCCAACGGCTCCTTTATTTAAGGTATTTCTTTGACCAAGGTGGGACATTGTCACCCATCTAAAGCCCTAACCCTTTCACCCAACGACTAAGATTGAAAAGAGGATTTAGTTAGCCCTATCCTTGGGGAACACTCCAATAATTTTCTAAAAAGAAGGAGGATGATGGGACAGATGGCCGTTCAGTAGGCAATCCAGTAACCTACTATCTAGAGTTAGTGCATATCATCCAGGAGGAAGTTACCGATTTCCAAAAAGGCAGTTCATGATTCTCATAAGGACATAACATCTATAAATAGCTCACTTGAAGATGGAACAAAGCCTACTCAACCAATCAATCAAATCAACATATTACAAAGCATCAGTGGTTTTTAGCCCTAGTTTAACATAGTTTAGCTCTTGAAAGACATCTTTGCCATAATTTAGTGCTAATTATTGACATCTGTGTCAAATTAATTATTTTTTGGCCATCACTGGCATTGTTTTGAGTCGAAGTTGTGCTTACATTCCATTTGTAACTGAAATTTATGTTCTTCAAACTGTTCTTGCACTTTTGTACATTCAATCCATTTTAATATATAAAGTTGGTGTTTTTGTGTCTGTTTCTTTCCGCCCATCCTTCTTCTTGATTTTTCAAACTCTTAGGAGATTTTAAGTCCTCCTCATTGACTCAAAACAAGAACTAGGAGGTTTTTATCCCCTAGGACCTTACACAATCTCTTATTTTAGAAGTCAGATATTTCCATGCACATTTTTACTCACATAGGCATACTTTGCCTTGACACGATGCATACACAATCAAGCCAATAATGGCTTGAATGTATGGACCAAATATGATAGAGCTATAACATACATTATAACAAAGGTACCATATACATCAAAATTAAGGATTAGTTGATCACATATGGACAAAGCTATGAAAGAAAATAATGAATTGAACAAACTAAGTACAAATAAGATTTTTTTTTTTTTTTGTTGAGAAAAGTTATAAAATAGTTATATAAAATAAAAGTTAACATCATACATAATAATAAAAAATAAAACAACAGGGGACCACACAAGAAACCCTACTAAAACTACAACAACAAATTACAAAATCCATCAAGAAACTAGTAGCTATTTGGGAAAATCACTAATCTTCTCATAAATTTGGTTTGGAAAAAAAGATCCACATCTAAATAAAGCTTAGCCGTCGTCGTTGTCTCTGCCACCGTTGCTCAACTCCATCGCTATCACATTGTACATCAGTCATCGCCAGAAGCCAAAGTTGAAAAAGAAAAACACCCACAACACAACAATAAGGGAGGAAGATTGAAAGAATAGAGGACCATTGTTGGTGTTGAAAATCACTGCTTAAAAGCGGGATAGAAGCTCTAAAACCCCTCTTCCTAGGCATAAAAAACTCAAATCCACACTTTGAAAGTATTTTTACATCTTGTCAAAAGGCCTCCATAAAGTTGTCGGAGAAGCACCAAAATCACCAAAGCAAAACCCGGCACCTCTCTGCTGGGTGATAACTACAAATAAGATCATTAATCTTTGTAGAACTCCCACCCTTGAAACACATGCCCTCAACTTCGAAAAATTATTCCTTGCCACTAAAGACTTCTCAAAACAATCACCTTGATTGTGATTGATGCACAATGGGTGATGAAACATTACTTATGGGGAGAAAAGAAACTTTGGATTCCCCCATATACGCTGTAATTCCCTCATATATACATAAGCCCCAATTTTACTATAGAGTCCAAAAATAGCTCAAATATAACACTCTTTTTTAGTGAGAGCTTATATCTTGTTGCAGTAGATACATGCTTCAAATGAGTAAAGGTTCTAGGTTGTTAGGTTTTGTAAAATCCCGTTGGACAAAACTCCATTTAGTTGTATTTTTATCTACTCAATTACATCTGTGAGTTATGAGAGTTCAGATACAAATCCAACTCGAGGTGTTCCTGTGCAGAAGATTTTACACTGACATTCTGTATCTTGACTTGAGCATTCCTTGTTTTCCACTTTGTTGACTAAGTACAGGGATCAAGCTGTCCAGTCAGCTGGTGAGAGTCCAAGTGGTAGTGCTCCTGGTGGGTTTCGGGCAACGCCCAAGTGGGGTTGAGGGGCAGTGCCCCTAAAGCCAAGGAAGAAGTCAAAGTTGATTAATTGCTTGAGCGGTCTTTCATGCTCTCAAGCGGTTAAGTGGAAAATCTAGTATTTCTGTCTACATTATGAACTTCTAGGAAATATATTTTACTGTTTGAGCGGTTGGCCCATATATAAGTATCACCTTTAGTCACACCGCTCGAATGGTAAAGTGTGTGCTCGAGTAGTCTTCATGGCTCTATTTAGTATAAAGTGCACTGTTTGTTACTTTTAGGGTTTAACCCATCCAGATTCTTATAGAGTAAAATACAATGTGTTTTATATTGGAAGGTGTTTCTATTTGAATTTCCTTGATGCATATAAGGGGATGGATTGATCAACAAACTATATACTAACAAAATATCAAGGGTTGATTTTGTTCTTTCATTTACAAAAAGAGAAGTGTTCATTAGTGGATTCTAAGGAACTTGAGTCTGAAGCTTTGGTGGATTTCAGAGTGGCTCATCATCATGGATTCAACATTGGCATTGTGGATTCTGTAATGCCGCAAAATAATTAGTATTAACTCATCTCATAACATTACTACAATTGATTGACAATCTCATAACTTCTATTCATTATATTTTTAATCATTACAAAAAATGACATATGCAATAAATATTCACCAATTCTAGATTATGAATCTATAGCATATGGCATGAATACAAGAGTAAAAAGAGAACTAGAATCAAGTAATGAAATGGCTTAATGGCTACAACTTTCCAAGACGATGCTTGGTTACAACAAAATAAGTTTAAACTCAATACAAATAAAGCCCTAGGCTTAAACAAAAATAATTATATCAAGAAACCAAAAATGAAGCCTTAAGCTCCAAGTCCTCCCAAGTTACGTCCTTGGTGGAGACATATCATCAGCACCTGAAAGTTGTTTTCCGCATAGAGTGAGCCAAGGCCTAGTAGAGATGCTCTAACATAGTATATGAATCTTAGCAAAATTATAAGGTGAAATGCACATGCATGGCTTTTGTCAAATTCTCTTTTTCCATCTCAAAACAATGCAATGCTAGATTATAAATCAATTCATGAAAATAATCCTAAACAGGGCAGTGGATATAACACACTGGGAATCTCTAAATACGTGTCTGCTTGTGGGCTAGACAAGCACTACCAAAGCCATTCTACCGAAACTAACCAGAAAGATCGGCACCTAACCGTGCGGGTTTCTAGACTTTCACCAAGGACACACAGGCCAACAACATAACTATAACCACACCCCCTAACCATATTCACCAAGATATTTACCAATTTTTCTCAAAATCAATATCTTTACAATGTTTAATATGAAATGATGCTCAATGCATAATGTTTGAGAAATTAATTTCAATTCAACCAAATCCTCATGCAATGTCTGCAACAATCAAGACTATCTTCCATAGATAGCCCAAAACAGATATTTCTATTCAATAAATAATTTCCAATCAAAAGATCCAATTTCATCAATTACAATGGGAGTGATACTACATATCCAACTCCATCATCATCATCAACATAAACATTGTTCCAATTTCACAATACCTAACATCATTTTCCATTTCCTTCCACAAATCCAAATATTCAAAATTTAGGGCAAAATCTCATTTTCTTATAAAGTTTATTTTAAGATAAGATATCCACCATTTTAACTCATCTCAACCATAACCATATCCCCACAACCATTTTCAAGAGTCCATTTGGAAAATTCCTCTTTTGATTTCAAACTCAAACCCTAGGTTTTCTCAAAAATCCCCATATCAATAACCATTTTCAAAGAGCAAATAACTAAGCTAAAAATCATATAAAAGAGTCAAAGAAATCCTTACCTCAAAGTAGAAGACAAGAAGAAACGATGGGTAGAACTTGACGGAGCTGAAAACACTAACTTCTCTGATTAGAACGAAACCCTTGATGTGCTCTATCTTTTACTCCAAAGGACTAGGGTGAAGAAATCAATGGATTGAGAGTATTTAGAGCTAGAATACAAGAACTAGAGAGATGAGGTAAAGGTTTTAGGGTTTTGAAATGTTTAGCGAGAGAGAGAGAGAGAGAGAGAGAGAGAGAGAGAGAGATGAAAAAGTGACTCAAAATGACCTTTTCTTGGATTGATATACGCGCAGACTGCTTGAGCGACTAAAACACTGCTCGAGTGAACAAACACAATAAGTGACACCGCTTGAGTGACCAAAACCACCACTCGAGCGCACAATGATCCCCTCCCAGTAGTTTTCCAGACTTGTAAAATACCACTTGAGCTCAAGAAAGACCACTTGAGCGTAGATTCCCAACTCCTAGTAGTTTTACAGACTGTAAGAGATCGCTCGAGAGGAAGAAAGACCGCTAAAGTGAAGAAGAAAAGATCTGGGCAATCAACTCTTGGAAAAACTAACTTTCCAACCTGTTTCATATGTAACCAAAACTCCTAATAGCTAATCTCAATAAGCAATAAGATAGAAATAAGATAAACAACATTTAGGTACACGAGTCCTCGGATTCAAAAGCAAGAAAATAAGTTGGGTCTAAACCAGAATACTAGATTCAATGCTGAGAAAAATAATTCCAAAGTGAAAATGTTGGTGAAAGAGGCACATCAGGTTCGGTTCAATTGAGACATGGATTCGCTAGGTAATTAAGGGTTTTCATGTGTAATTCTTTTTTGTCTTCTTAGTAGATCATTTATGGCTTTGGCCCGTGGTTTTTTATAATAATTAGAGGAGTCCAATTGTGATTTTTTTCAAGTTAAATCATTGTGCCAATTTGTTATTGATTGTTTGATTGGAATTGTTATTCATTGTTTAAAATTGAATCATAATCACAAATCAATATCTCGGGGTGGGTGTTTAGATTTTTCAATTGGTATTAGAGCGGATCGCTCAAACTTTGTTTTTCAAAGCTATAAGAAGCAAGATCTTGTTTAATTTGAGATAATGGATTCAATTCATGAGAGAAATTCTACAGTGTGACCACCCCTACTTGACGGATCCAATTATTCTTTTTGGAAAGCGCAAATGAGAGCATTTTTAAAAGCTATTGATGAAAAATTTTGGCAATCACTCATGTTAGAGTGGACCGAACCTACGATTACCATTGATGGAGTAATATTCTCCAAACCGATTGACAAATGGAACACAACCGATTACTAAAATAGTAGCTAGAATAGTAAAGTTATCAATTCCTCATTTTCCGCCATCACCCCCAAAAAGTTTAGTCATATTTGTAAATGTGAAGTCGCAAAAAAGGCATGGGATATCTTAGAAACTATTCGTGAGGGCACTCCCGTGGTTAAAAATTGTTATTTGACTTAATACTTAATTAATGAAATGAGTTATTTCTTATGCAATTAAAAATTTTAAGGAACAATATGTAATTTCTAAAATCATGGAAGATAAAATGTATTTTAAATAAATAAAAACGAGTTACACTCCAATGATGTCAGAAATAAAAAATATATATACATGAAAAAGTTTACAATTTTAATTATTAATATGTATAAAATTTATGGTCTTTTTTTTTTTTTTTGAGTTTTTCTTCTTTTTGGCCAGACGAACATACCAAAATTAGTGAAATTAGTTATGTTCAACCTTAATAGTCCAAACAATCCTAAAATATTCAGCTACTGAAGGTCGAACAATCTTAGTTTATTTGACGAATCAGAGCCAAACAAGTTTCGACTCTATTTTTTTAAAAAAAAAAAAAACATGAAACTATATTAAAATGATAGAAAATTACACCCGAAAATCTTTTATATACTAAAATTTTGTATATAATTTATTTACAATTATCATATATATGTGTGTGTGTTTAACTATCAATTTTTTATTTTTCTAGTTTTTTTTGTTAGTGTTTTTATGTTTATTATAGTAGTTGTACTAGGAGTTGCAAAGGGATGAGAGGGTGAGAAAAAAGGAAAGAAGGTAGTGGTGGTAGGTGGAAGAGAAATGATGGTGGTTGGGTGGTAGAGGTTAATGGGGGGGAAGAGTGGTGGTGGGTGATGAGAAGAAAGAGGAAATAGTGTAAAGAGAATTCTATTTAATATATATATATATATATTTTAAGTCTGTGTAGGTAATTTTACCAAAGAGAGATCATAGTAAAAGATATTTAAAAAGTGTGGTAAAAAGATAAAATGGTTATGTAAATAGAAACTCCCTTTTTGAATAGATCATTTTGTCATTGATTTTTGTTAAACTTCTTAATTATTATTATCAATTGAACTAAATCGATACATTATGAAAATTTAAGAGATAAAATTGGAATTATAAGAACCTAATTAGCACAAGAGACAAATTATAGTGACCGTGAGTATAATTATAACCTCGAGCTCAGTCTATTGCTCTAATAGAGAAGGCCCATTTGGCTGCCCATTGGCTCAGCCCACCAGCTCGTTTGGATCAAGCCCATTGAGTAGGGTTTGGGCATAAATTTTGGCCTACCGACTCAACCTGAGCCCTCCTCCCCCGTCCAAAAAAAAAAAAAAAAAAGAAGAAGAAGAAGAAGAAGAAGAAGAAGAAACAACTTGGTCTTAGCCCACAAGCGGTCTTGAGCTCGATTTTTGCTAGCTAGCTAGCCTAACACGATGTCGACCCTTAGCAATGATGTTACTGTGTTTACATTATATAGTTAATTGATTTGTTTCTTGGAAATCAAAATTTAAAATGAGAACATAAAAGTAAATTTTATATTCGTTGATCATTATAATTTAGGTTAAATTTACTTTGCCCTATGAAGTTTTACGATTTTCTCAATTTGATTGTTAAAATATATATTTTTTTCATTTTGACCCTTAACGTTTGTAATTTTTTTAAATTTACCACCAAACCTATTTTTGGTTCAATTGTAGATGGAAAATGCCAGGTTGACAACCACATGGCGCCATGTGCCACCTACTACGTTGACACAAAAATGGACAATTATACTTTGCCTTTTAAATTTCATGATTTTTTTACTTTGACTTTTAAAATATTTTTTCTCACTTTGACCCCTAACATGTGTAGTTTTTCTTAGTGTATCCCAAAATCATCTTTTGGATGAAAAAATGACACGTTGGTTACTACTTGGCATAAAACTACCTTACATTAAAAATTTAAGACTTAAAACTCAAAATTCAAAATAGACTCTGTCTCTCTCTAGAACCGTTAATGAAGCTCTTCGATTTGAAGAACGACGAGTTGATGGCTGCTCAATGGAGGAGATTGATCTCCTAAACTGTAGCAAGAAGAAGATTAAAAGTGCAATAGAGCAGCTAGATGATGATACCATGGCTGAAAGTCAACCGGTGGAGAAAGAAACAAGGGATGTGCAAAACCTCACTCACTATGAGGAACAGTCAAAGGAGGACACATCCAACCCAACAGGTGAAGATTCAACCAGAGTCCAGATAGAAATCATGGAGGTAAACAAAGAATCAAGAAGATCCTTCAAGCAAGCACTCCTCCATTTGAGATTCAATGAAAATCGCAATGAAATTTTTTTTTGATTGCGATGTTGAAGAGATCTCTTCAGATGAGGAGGATGCAACTATTGATCGGAGGTTTGAGAAAGAGGATGAGGTAATGGATGAGGCTAGAGATGGGATACCCAAAGTAAAGATACCAACAGGACTCCTAAAGAAAGTGTGTGAGTGATGGAAAAAGTGTTTGATGGTGAGATTATTGGGGAAAACCATAGGGTACAAACTGTTCATAACCAATGTGACAAAGATTTGGGGGTAACAAGCAAACTTTGAAGCCCTAGATATTTGTAATGGGTTTTTCATTGTTAAGTTTGACATAGCTGATGACTACACCCAAGTATACACTGGAGGACCATAGATAGTAATCGATCATTATGTAATAATGAGGAAATGGCAAGAAGATTTCAAATCGGACGAAGCGGAAGAGCACACTACGACGATATGGGTGAGATTTGCTAATCTCCCTATTGAGTACTACAATGAGAAAATCCTTACCACATCGCAAAAGTTATTTGAGTTCCGCTCAAGATTGACATCAATACAGCCATGGCAGCGAGAGGCAAATATGCACGAGTTTGCATAGAGATAGACCTTAGAAAGCCTCTAATTTCTCATTTTTCTATAGGTAAACACACTTATGAAGTTGACTATGAACATTTACACTCATTATGTTTTTATTGTGGCAGGATTGGTCACCGAAGAGAAGCATGCAGCAATAAACCTACTTCGGTGGTGGTGTAAGAAGGTCAGGCAATGAATGTAGATGGAAGCTAGAGAAATGAAAGTCAAGTTAGTTCTGGGCCAAACCCAAGAAGGAAAGAAAATAAAGATGAGCTAGGCCCAGGGAATTATGGGCCATGGATGACTGTTCTAAGCCAAAGAAGAAAATCAAAAGGCCCAAATGTTCAAAGAGGTGATACTTCTCAATGGACTAATAGACTTGAGATGTTACGAGAGGAAGAGGAACAAAAAGGCCCTAAAGCCCAATTAAGCAAAGAAAAAGGGAAAGAAAAAGCCCAAGTAGACGGGGGCTTTCGGTACAAGGCTTGAGCATCAGTAAAAAAGAATAAAACAACTAGCCTTGGCATGGCTACTAAAAAGAAATGAGAGGAAGTCCGAATGGGAAATAAATGTGGTACTGACATGATGATACGAGATCAAGAAGCAGTAGTGGGGGAGAGCGAGACATCAAATCCTTTGAGTAGTAAAAATCATACATTTATCACCATAAACTAGCCACCCACTCACCCAACCAACCCCAGTCAACATTCCACTAATTCTTATCCAAGAATAGGCAATTCCAAACCCATATTCACAGTTTCACCAGATAAAAATGGAGGAGGAATGAGAGAACTACCCTACGGAGAAGCACATACTGCACCAGAACAGAGTATTGGTGTGTCTATCCCCAAGGAAAGAAGTGTTTCACCTCATCACCTCAAAATGGTAGAACGAGGAAGTAAAGCTGAGGCTTCAACCATGGAGGTAGGTGGATACAAACTAGGATATGCACTACCTCTCAATGACAGCACTAAAGTTGATAGAAGATAATTTCAAAGCCATAAGAGGCTACCTGGCAATAGATAGCCAAGTACCTCTACCCCAACAAGCTATACCATCTATAGATTTGTTAACCTGGAATTGTAGAGGAGCAGGGAACAAAAGGTTTAAAAGGAATATGAGGGAATTAGTTCAGATCCATAAACCAGAACTGGTTGTCCTTATGGAAACTAAAGTTAAGTTCAAGGCTATGGGATTGTTCTTCAATGGTATGGGCTTTACAGCATCAGCAATCTCTAGACAGGACTACCCAGACTGGCTACTCTCAGCTGTGTGTAAGTCTAAACAGCAATCTGAGAGACGATTTATGGGATCAATTGGAGGAAATTGCTCGAAATATGACCGAACCTTGGTTAGTTGATGGTGACTTTAATGACTTCACCACACCTAATGAAAAACAAAGCCTACATGGAAACCAGAACCAAAAACTAAGTCAAGACTAGAGGAGGGGTAGAAAATTCAATGAAAGGGTTGATAATTGTAAACTTATGGATTTGGGATGTACAGGTCCAAGACTAACTTGGTCTAACAATAAAAAAGGTTGGGCAAATACTACGGTAAGGTTGGATAGAGTTTTGTGCAATACAGAGTGGAGAACCAGTTTCCTAGATGGAGCAGTTCGAAATCTACCTCGCACCTACTCAGATCACTCATCTATGATGGTGCTTACTCAAGGTAAGTCTCCCTTTAAACCCATTTGTAAACCCTTTAAATTCATGGCGGCTTGGATAACTCATGAGGATTTCATAAATATAATTGATAATAGTTGGACCAAGAACCATGTCTCCCTGAGCAACAACCTTCAGAAACTAGCTCAAGAAGCTAGTGTCTAGAATAAAGAGGTCTTGAATTGGATCTTTGGCAATATCTTTAGAAGGAAGAGATGGTTACTGGGGTGGACAGAAGGCATTCAAAATTCTCAAGCTACTCCATACTCTTGAATTGGATCTTATCGATCAATATAATAAAGTCCTTTACCAAGAAGAGCTTATGTGATTTCAAAAATCTAGATCTAACTGGATCACTCAAGGTGAGTGGAATAAAAAAAATTTCTAGCTTACCACTATTACCAAAAGGAAAAAGAGAAAGATTGAGATGCTTAGAAATGAAAATGGGGGTTGGTGTGATCTGCCTAACCAACTCAAGAACCTGATTACCAATTATTTTGTTAATCTTTTTAGCTACTCCCCTACCACCTGTCTTGAACACTAGAATAATTTGGTGGTTTGCAAGGTGACTTAGAAGAACAACTCTAAACTTACTAAAAGTATTACTAATGAGGAGGTTTGAAGGACTGTGAAGAGTATTAATGCTTTAAGGCCCCTGTCACGCCCTACTTTTTATTACACGAAGTCATTACCAATTCCATTAACTTAATTCAATTTCAGAGATAACATGCGGAAATAAACTCATACATTCAATCCGTAGAAGTGATTAACAATACTCTCATTCGTATGCAAAGTGAATATTACATGAGCATTCTAAATAAGATGCCCTCAGGCTTACAACATTAAATAATCAAATGAAGGGTGCAACCCTTTTACACATATGGCATTCCGCCTACAACGAAGAGGCCCCGTGGCCAACAAATAAGTAAATCCAACTCTTGCAGCTCAACCTGCTTAATACCTGAAAAAGATTCAACAACGTGGAATGAACATATAGTCCAGTAGGGATCTCAACATGATCCTCAACAATAACAACATTACAGATAGCTATGATCATGCACACTCATTCTCGTACTAGAATAGTAATATGACATTTTATACAAAATATATATATGTATGAACTTTTCTTGAAAACAACCGTTTCAAACAACGCTACAAGCGATTTATCTTTCCTTATTCCTTTCATTAATTCCCATTCCCATTCTTTTATACATAAGCAATTACTTAAGAAATAAATTCACTAAGACCACTACTATTCTCCAATTTCCACACAAATAACAGATGTGCCTTTCTAGAACATATTTCTAAAATGTTTGATTCTCTTTACACTTCTAAAAGACAAGGGGTAGCAACGGATACATGATTAACACAAGATAATCCATTTACAATTTCATGACACGAATGTCTACATTGCCTATGACACATAGTCTATGGCACAATTCACCTTTCCTTTTATGGCTCAGAACCTGGCCAAATACTTCAACAAGGGTTTCATCTCTTATTAACAATCCTTCCAATTCAACAGGGATAACAAATCAAGTTAAACCTCTCATATAACATAACAAATACACAAGTTGGTATTGTATCAATCACAATCAAATTCACTTCCATACTTCCCAACTGATACACATTTTGGTGATGTATCATATCAAATAGATAAGCATATAAGCTGTATCTACGCAATAAGTAGCATATAAGCGAGAACCACAGGTTCATCCCTATCTTCCCATAATCATTAACGGTTTAGAGGTACATCCCCATCTTCCCTAAACCGTGAGTACATCCCCTATCTCCTCCCATACACAAGTAATGCATATAAACACAACGTCATATACACAAACAATCAATGGTGTAATGCATACACAACAATTCAACACAACCGTGTCATCCTCCACCGATGACCAAGGACAAAACCTCTAGATGCATGTATGTTGTACATCTATTAACAGACTCAATTATCATGAAAACACAAACCCTATAACAAAACTAACATGGCAGTTAAAGTTACAACCACCACATATGTGTGTTCAACACTCACATTACAATAATCCAACTCTCATACCTTTTGCCTTCACAAATTCAATTCCCTGAACAATAAGGCCATAACTCATTTTAACCCATTACATTCTTTTCCAAGCCACTCCAATTTAATTATGCAAATTAGGTTATAATCATTAAACTAGGGTTTTCCTCCCTCTTTCTCAATATAGACCTAAAAGGCTCAATTATTAACAACAAACAACAATGATCACATTGAAGACCCAAAATACATAAGTATTTGCCCAACGATCACAACCCCTCTATTAATTTATTGAATCAAATAAAATTAGGGTTTTCTCTCCTTTCAACAACAACATGCTAATTAACACCCCAATTAGCCTAAACCATAACTAATGATAATAAACCCACTCCAACAGTCAACCCAAGGTTCAACCTCATGATTTTTAATAAATCCAACATGATATACTGTTTTTATGCAATACAAAAACTACCACATGTCTATCTATAGATGGAGTATTGAAAAGAAACAAGGAGAATCCCTACCTCAAAGGAGAACCCAAATGGAGAAGATTGACCCGAAATCCAAGTGCTCCAAATCCACAATTCTTCAGATTAAAATGTAGCCCTCACTCTCCTCTACCTTTTTAATAAAGGATCTAGGTTAGAAACTCACTCTAAGTAGATCAAACCTAAGAGAGAAGGTGAGTTGGGGGAAAGAGAACTCGTAACCTAGGGTTTAGAATCTGAAAAGAGGGTGAAAAACTGCCTTAAAAACGCTGAAACACGATTTTATACCCAGCCGCCCCGCTCGAGCGTCAAACTCCCCGCTCGAGCGGACACTCACAGACCCCCGCTCGAGCGGACCAACTCCCGCTCGAGCGTCCATCCCTGAACAAGAAATACTGGATGGGTGTTTTTCCCGCTCGAGCGCCAAAACTCCCGCTCGAGCGGACAAGTAACAACAAGTCCCCGCTCGAGCGTCAAACTCCCCGCTCGAGCGGACAAGCCAAAAACTGAACATCAACATTTGGTTTCTAAACCCAACCAACCTGCAATCAACCTGCCCAAAACATCCTATAACTCAAGAATAAAGAATTAAAGGACAACCACAACAATAATAAGACAATAGAATCTACGGAACATAAGTCCGAATATGATAATCAAATGGGAAAAGACCGGGGTCGCTATAGCCCCTGGAAGGGATGGGTTTCAAGCAGTATTTTACCATTCCTACTGGTCCATCATTGGACCCTCTGTTTTTGACTTTGTGAAAGTCTATTTTGTTAACAACCATATTCCCTCTGATATTAATAAAACTCTTGTTGCTTTGATACCAAAAATTGACAACCCTGAGAGTATTAAACAATTTAGACCCATCAGCCTTTGCAATGTGTCTTACAAAATTATTTCTAAAATCATTGTGAGCAGGATTAGACCCTTTTTGAACAACATTTTTATACCTAATCAATGTAGCTTTATCCTTGGTAGAAGCATTAGTGACAACATAATAATTTCCCAAGAGATCATCCACACTTTGAATCACAAAAAAGGCAAGAAGGGAGGTATGATTTTAAAAACTGATCTAGAAAAAGCTTATGATAACATTTCCTAGGATTTCTTCAAACAAACCCTCTAAATTTGAATTAGATGTTAACCTTATTGACATCATGTGTTGTGTTACTAGTGTTAGCACTGCTATTATTTGGGATAATGAACCTCTTCAAGAGTTTCAACCTCAAAGAGGGTTGCAGCAAGGGAATCCTATTTCTTCTTACATCTTTGTATTGTGTATGGAGAGGTTTTCAAATATGATTAGCTTCAAAGCTGAGAACAAGCTTTGGAAAGGAGTTGAGATCACTAGAGGTGGACCTAGTATTACACACTTATTCTTTGCTGATGATCTCATGTTATTTGTGTAGGCCACTATGTCAAATTGTAACACTATAATGCAGGTTACGGATGAATTTTGTGACATCTCTATAAAATTAATCCCCACAAGTCCAAGATGGATGTTTTTCCTAACATTGAAAGAAGAAAAGCCAGAGATTTGAGGAACAAATGTGCCATTCCTCTTACTACTGAATTAGGGAAGTATTTGGGTGCTCCTCTAATTCATGGGAGGGTTATCATGAGACATTTTAATGATATCCTTGGCAAAATGAAAAGAAGATTGGTTGGATGGAAAGCTAATGTGTTATCTTTGGCATGCAGAGCCACACTGATTCAATCAGTGAGCTCTGCTATTCCTTCTTACACTATGCAAACAATGTTGGTTCCTAAAAAGGTAAGCAATGAAATTGATAAGTTGAATCATAATTTCCTTTGGGGTGACAACCTGGAAAGGAAAAAAGTGCACCTTGTTAATTGGGATGTAGTGTGCAAAATGAAAAAAGAATGGGGGCTTGGTATAAAAAAGCCAAAGACCAAAATCTGGCCCTACTTTCTAAGTTGGCTGGAATATGGTCAGCAGACAGGAAGGCATGTGGTGTGAGGTTCTTAGGAACAAATATCTTCAGAATACTTCATTGCAAGATTGGCCTAAAGGGAGGCAAGCCTCTCATCTTTGGAGAGGTATCATATGTACCAAAAGCATTGTCAAAAAAAGTATTAATTGGTCTATGGGTGATGGCAAGACTATTGATGTGTGGAAAGATTGGTGGTATGGTGACAGATCCTTTGAAGAATTTGTTTCTAGCACTAATCTTAGCAGTGCCAGTGTTGAGCACATGTGTGTTAAGGTTAGAAATTTGACAGGAGATGATGGAAATTAGGATGAACAATGTGTTGACAGCATATTTCTATCTCCCATTGCTTCTTTAATTCTAAATATTGCTCCTCTTGGTAGTTCCAACATGGATACTTTTATGTGGAAAGGTGCCTCTGATGGGGTGTTTACGGTTTCATCTGTCTATGAACTCATCCAAGGAAATCTTGATATAGATGAAGATTGGACCAAGGCATGGAAGCTTAGGCTCCCACAAAAACTTAAAGCTTTCCTATGGACTATACTCCATGGAAAGTTGCTTACTAATCATATGAGAATGAAAAGGGGCCATACAAATGATCCTACATGCCCATGTTGCAGTGGGTCTAAGGACATTAACCATCTGTTCAGGGATTGTTATAAAGCTAAGTGTGGATTGCTACTTTTGGCAGAAATTGGTATTTGGACATGTTGAGAAAACATTGGATGGATTGGCACAAGTGTAATGCTAGAAACAAAAAACATTTTAGTAAAGACATCTCTTGGTACACTGTGTTTATTATGGCTTTATAGAAAATTTGGAAAAATAGAAATTCTTTTGTTTTTGATGGAAAAACTACCAATTACCAAGAAAGTGTCAAGTTCATTTTAGATTACTCTACAAATATCCACAAGCTTTCCTCAACTCAATCCTTAATCCTAGACCATCCTATAGACTTATCCATTGGTGTTTACCTCTTACAGGTTGGATCAAGCTGAATACGACTGGGTGCAGAAAAGCTGGAAGAGAAGCATGCTTTCGAGGGCTACTTCGTGATGAAAAAGGAGCTTGGGTGAGCGGCTACTATAGCAAAATGATAATGAGAACAAGCCTCAAAGCAGAGCTGTGTGCATTGTATAAAGGCCTCACTATTATTTTTCAAAAGGGCCTATACAATGTATTGATAGAAACGAATGCAACCCAAGTTTTGAAGCTAATGGAGGAAGAAACTATGGACAATTGCCCCTTTAGAAATTTGGTGGATGATGCAAAAAAATCTACTAAGAGGATGTGAATGCACAACTCAACACATTTCGAAAAAAGAAAACCTATGTACAGATGCTATAGCCAAACTCGGAGCAGAACAACCTGAGGACATGGTGGTGGTTAATGAACCACCAGTTGAAATTAAAGGCTTGCTAGTGAGGGACATGATTAGATTATCTTGTGAACTGGCTTAGCCCTTTGTTTGTAGTTTTCCTTCAAAAAAAAAAAAAAAAAAAAACTCAAAATTCAAAATTCAAACCCAAAACTATTTCAACCTTGCGAGCTATTTTTCTTTTCTTTTCATTTCTTCTTCTTTTTTTTCTTTTCATTTCTTTTTTCTTCATTTTTGTTCTTTTTATTTTCTCTGCTCTAACTTTTGCCTGGGTTGCCCTTCTAGGTTTTTGGCCTAGTGAGCCTCTCAAGGATAGAAAAGTTTAACTTGTCCATGTTGATCGGTTTTGAGATCTCGAAGCCATCTGAATCCAGTAGAATGGCTGATGTTTGCTGATGACGTAGGAGCCCATCCAATCTGGTCTGAATTGCCCCTAGTGTTGTGGATAGGAACTCAATTGTCCTTCGGCGAAAATTTTCTTTTTTCGGATTCTGGAATTTGGCTTTCTTGCCAGTTTTCATTGGTTTGAGAAATCACTCGTCTTTAACTCTTCAAGCACATCCGACATTTTTCCCTTAGTTCAAGGGCTACTTCTCATTCAGCTATGCAAGCTTCCTTTGATGACATCTAATCTTCTCGATTTGACCTTCTTGCCCCTAGTTCAAGGGTTGCTTCTGATCCGGCCATACAAGCCTCATGTTTGGTTGATCATTGAACATTCTGAGTCAAAGTTCAAGGTTTGAAAGCAAAAGGGGTCGAGTCTTGAGGCATGAGAGTGATCTTGTGCTGCACAATCTCAAGATCAATTCCATGCATGTCTTCGCAGGACCACGCAAAACATTTTTTGAAATCTTTTAAGAAAACGACTAATCACTCCCGTCGAAGACAATGTAGAATCAATCTGGATCAAGCTAGGATCCTTCTCAGTACTCACATTAACAAACATGATCTCATTCATTAAGGGCTTAGCATGCCTCTTTTTCTCTCCATTGATCAAATTTTTACAAATCCCGAGGAATTCCTTCCTCTTTGTTTTCATCATAGTGTTAGAAAAGTTTTGAAAAACTTAGGTCAATGCAATGATTTCAAGGAACAGAAAAGTAGGTGAAAATCTTCGCTGTTTCATTCAGATCTTCTGACATAACTGGCTCAATGGCAAAAACAGACTTAAAAGACAGAGTGTAAAAGACAAACATAAAACAAAATAGTGATGTCCGAGGTAATACCCCCGAAATCACTCGACTCTAACACAACAGGACTGACTTGATACAACAAGACAGACTCAATATGACACAACAGAACTGACTCAATACAACACAATAGAACTGACTCAATACCCAAGTCAGAAAGTACAATAACCAACCTTTTCAAGTTGCTCAAAACAGTGCGTGCCATCCACCACATCTGGAATAAAATGAGTGCCATCAGCAGGTGGTTCATCCCCCGATCACATAATCACGTTATCCCCAAGTTCATCGATCTAGTACCGATAGACTTTGCAGGACCTGATGCGACATGACCTCGTTGTCAATCAAATCTTGTATTTCATGGTGAAGACAAAAACAACTATTAGTGTCATGGCCAGTTTGTTGATGGAATGCGTAGTACTTGGAATCATCATGCTTGGCTTGAAGGGGATCCGAGAGAGGCTGAAGCTCAAAGGGTTTGAGATGGCCTTGTCCTATAAGGATTTGAAGAGCTTTGGACAAGGTCATGTAAAGCATGGCAAAGACCTTCTGGCCTTTGGGTTGGTGCTTCGAGGTTTGTGGAGTTATGTTGGATGTGCCGGCAAAGGGGTTGGCAGGTGTTACCTGGGTTTGTTGATCTCTTCCGAGTATGGGATTGAAGCTAAAAGGGGCATTTCTAGTACGACAACCCTTTTCCCAGCTTGTTTCTTGATTCAAAATGCCCCCAACTTGAGTGGCAAAAGTGCCATCCACAGTCTTTGCAACAACTATGAGCACTTGCTGTTTGTTCAGTCCCTCAGCTTTCAAAACCTTAACAGCCCACTGAAGATGTTCATAGGGACCAATGCTTGCCCCTACCTTGTTCTTGCCATTTGCCTCCACTTTGCCAAGGGATTGGTCTTCTTCCAATGCAGCCCGTCCCAAGATTGGAGAGCCTTTTGGCGTGAAATTTCTGGCATGTGATATGGTCGATGATGGAGCCAAAATCCCAAAGGCTAAATCTGTCACTGTTCTCTGAAGATTTTCAATCATGCTCATCAGCTCAGAAGTAGTGGGTTCATGGGTTGAGATGATTGGTGTTCAAGTGCATCCATCATGTACAAGTCCGTGCTTTTTGGAATGAACACCTCAGGCTTGGATAAATGGGTTGGGGTGATATATATGCTAGGGTTGTAGGTAGATAGCTGTGCATGGATGATATTGAGATTTGGAGGTAATAGGTTAGGGATGGCCTGAGGTCTTTTTAGTGGAGCTATGGTCTCTTTGTCAATAAGATCCTGAATCTTATGACGGAGGCGGATGCAATGGTTCGTATCATGACCGTGCTGTTGATGATAGGCGCAGTATTTAGCTGGGTCATATCTTCGTAGAAGAGGATTTAGAAGGGGTTGAGGTTCTAGGAGCTCTAGGTACCCTTCTTCTCGCAGCATTTTCAAAGCTTGAGAGAGACTCATGTAAAGAGGATGGAAATTTCCGGCTTGGGGCTGAGTTGAAGTGGTTGGTTTTTGGCTATTGAGGGAAGTGGTGATAGTGTCTACTTCTGAGCATTTTGCAGCTGTGCTACCATTAGTAGTAGCATTGGCACTGCGAACAATGTTCTTCTTCAAAGGCTCATTATCTTCTATAAAGATCCCTTGTCTGATGGCATCCTCGATTTGAACCCCCCGTTTCATGAAACTCTGGAAAGGTAAACAGAGGTAGAACGATCATCTTCTGCAGCAACTTGCCATGCAAATTCCGCACAATCATCTTGATCTTATCTTTGTAGGAAGGCCTTGTAGTCACCATCGAAGCCTTTGCTCTCCATCTCGTCAAGAACTCTGAGAAACCCTCCTTTGGCTCTTGGCGGGTGACTTCGAGATCACGAGTTATGACCTCGATCTATGTGTTGTAGAAGTATTGACAATAAAGGCCTCAGCCATCCCTTCCCAATTTTGTTTCACAGAGCTCTCCAATTTAGCATACCAAATTACGGCTATCCCAGACATGGTTTGGCCGAAGAGAGACAACTTCTGGGCTGGGGTCAAACCCATTGGCCTTAGGATATCAGAAAACAGGTGGAGATACACCATTGGGTCTCCACTCCAGAGCCATCGAAGCAGTCGATGTGCGGCATTTTAAACCGCTTCGGTAAGGTAACTGCAAATTCAGTATACCCGTCCTCTAAATCCAGGATGGAGTTCACTCCTTGTGCTTATTTGAATAACTTCTCCAGTTTATTGACCTTGAGTGCAATTTGGTCATCCTCAAATTCAAACAGAGCTTCGGTTTGATAGACAGGAGTTTTAGAGTCCTGTTCTGGGATTGGATCTATCGGATTGCCCTGAGTCTCTTGGACATTAGTAGTATGGGCAGTGGCTCCGAGTGTCGGGTTACCCGTAGAAGGTGTATGAGATACAGAAGCCGCGGCCGGCAGTGACTGTTGTTGTTGTAGCCGGGTTATCACTTCGGCCTGACGAGTCGCGACTTCAGCTTGATGGACTGCATCCTGCTGCAGTGCCTCGATTGTCTATTGCAGGTGCTATATCTGTTCTTCCACACTGGCTGGGGGATACTGAACCATGGGAATGGGTGATTGATCTCGTGCTGAGCTGAATGCAGACAATTGTTCCCAGACCAGACTAGACCCAGGTGAACTGAGGAGTAACTGCTGTAGAAATTACACTGGTGAATTCTGCCTGAACCTCCTTCGTCTTGTAACCGGTGGGGGTGAGGTAAACACAGGTTGCTTTTGAACCAATTCTGACCTGACAAAGTCTATCGATAGAAGTCCAGAGTACCCGGGAGATATTGGAGCCTTCTGAAGCTATGGTTCCAGGACTACATTGTAAAAGAGAAAACAGATAACATCTCAGCTTGATTTCACTAGAACAGATATGAGCATAGCTGAATGACTGTACTCTTTACTAAATTCTGCCCCAAAATCAGATACCAAACTCGCAACTGATATGCACATTCCTGTAAAGTTTCACTGTAAAGCACATACCAGTTAATTGAGAGCTAAAACACCCCTATGATGGGGTAGGGTTACCTTGTCCTAATTTCATCAAGAACTAGGGATTCACTATGCAAACAAACGGTTTCAAACAATTCTTGCATTCGGGTGAGCAACCTGTCATAGTTTGGAACAGTCTCTACGGCTTCCGATATGCAACTAGGTCGATTGGTCTAAAAGGGTACCTTGGCAAGACCACCTAATATACCTCTCGCTCCTAACACCGAGAAGTGAAAGGAGGATCAAACGGTACATCGGTAGTCTAGATCCAAGGTTTGTGTTCCCATCGTAGTAGAGCCCGCAACCGGTCAGCCTTATGGAACGTTTTTCCAAGCAAGCCTCTGGCAAACTGCTCAGGAATAGCAGATGGAAAACACTGTGACTTAAGTGTACCAACGCAAATGCAAATGCAAAGAAACACATAAGTGTAAATAAAACTACATATCATGAGTTCGAGTCAAGTTTTCTAAATCCCCAGCAGAGTTGCCAGAAACTGTGGGCTCGCCTTTTTCTCACCTTCCTTTCGAAGAGCTTGAATTGGTCCTACAGTTCGGACTCCTGTCACGGTTCTGAATCTAATCTCACAAAGTGCAATATGAAACTGATAAACACCAAAGAGTCCAATCCAAAAAATCTTTTTTGGAAAATTGATTTTAAATAAAATAATGCCAAAACTGGGCTAGTTTGCCAGATTATAGAGTTACCACCTAAATATTTTGTTTTTGGGGAAATTTAGGAAACCCTAACTCGTGCCAAAGGCCACGTGTCCGTTATCACAAAAGTTGCCTCGGCTCGAGAACTTGGGTATGAGGGGGGAAGGTCATGAAATGAGCACCCCTGCTCGTCCGATCAAAAAATCGGCCTCTACTAACCATGATATGTTGTTTTATAAACCTCAAGTGTTCTTATTCGGTTATTAGCTAACTTTACTATGTGACACACGTAAGCAAATATAGACTATGTCGCAAGAATTGGTACAAATTCAACTCATGTCTGTTTTCGAAAATGGTTTGAAGTTGCCACCATCAAGTGGGCTTAGAAATGTGGATTTCCCACCTCAAGTGGGCTTAAAACATAATTTGCCACTTCACAAAGTGGGCTTAAAACTCACATTTATTGAATCGTTCCAATTCAAACAACAAAGCCTTCATCCACAGGCATTCATGCTGTTAATCATTTAAGCAAATAGCCTAATGGCAAGCATGCGAAACATGGGAAAATGGCAATCACACTCATGAAAGCATGCTAAAGCGCAAAAGCTTACCGAGTACTCCAAGCCAAAACAAAAACTAGTTAGAAAAAATACATGATCCTAACTATACGAGATGCCTAATGCAACACATGCAGTATGAAATTAATAGGCTCGGCTGCTAATATGGCATATGATACAATTTGATAACATGCTTTGAAACACGTATTCAAATAAGTATTGAAATTGCAATGTAGTTTGAATGATGCGCTGAGTCTTGGTGCATGCAAGACAAATGAATGATGCAAAACATGCGAGCATAAGGTATGCTAATCCAAATATGACCCTAAACTAACCATAGAAAGCGGTTAAATAAAAAGGAGAAAGACATGGGGTTGGAAGACATGCACACACGCATGCACACTTATTACAACATTACGTCATCTCGAAGGAGGGTCTGAATGAATAAGCTAAGCTACACTAAGCTAAACTAATTATTACAACACAAAATTAATTAACTATTCTAGTTAACTAATTATTACAAACCAAAATTGAATAACTAGCTATGCTAAGCTAATTAAAGTAATTAAACTAATTAACTATCCGAGCTAATTAAATAATTACAACACTTGAATGAATGAATGAATTAGCTACTACTAATTAATTAAACAACGCTAGTAAATAGCCTCGAGGGTGAGGGAGGCATGCATGCTCGGTTGGCTTCCTCCCAAAAATCCATCGCCTTGCCATCGGATGCCTCTGTTTGCGCTCGTTTGATCTCTGAAAATTGTGCCAACTCCCAGAATGACTCAGCTCCAACTCAGGAACACACTGGTGCAAAATTCATTTCTGCCCGGTCAGTTACCAATGGTGGCTGTCGGCTACCATTGGTAGCTGGTTGGCTACTTCTGGTGGCCGGTCGGCTGATACAAGTGGCCGGTCGGCCACAGCTTTCCTGAACTTCCTTTTTTTTGCTGCAACAGAGAGAAAACAGAGGCAAAGCAGTATATTCTCAAGAAGTGTATGTACTGCTACCCTCCTTATCATTACACAAATTCAAAGGAGTGTAACTCTTGATTCCCAAACCATCAACCAAGCATTTTCAATGCATGATGGCCTAAGAACCAAGCTTGTACAATTTTAATGAGTGCGAAACAAGACTCGACAAAACCACAACCCTATCATGCATGATCAAAGGTGATGGTGACCAAGAATAATGGCATGTTTCATCACTTTAAGTATGAAACGTCCCATTTTTCTTATGTTCGGATTAACATCCGATCCGAACACATGCAATGCAACACAAAGATGGTTAGCTTGCCTCTTTTACTTGTCCAATTTTATTTACTCATTTTACATTACTAATTAGTCCTTTAACCGATTAAGTCCAAAGTGAGAGTCCTCTAATTGAAAGTAGACTTAAACCACAAGTGCCTTGAGCATGAAAGAGTCCTCATGCTATTGGTTAGTAGAAACCCTCAAAAGAGGATTAAAACCATTAAGCACAAGTGTCTCAATTTCACACTCAAGCCACAAAGGTTTCAAAGTCACTTTCAAAATAAATGAAAGAGTGAAGAAGAGAGGGAGATGACAGAGATTTCAGTGCTGAAATGGGATGCAAAATGACATTAAAACATGCAAGCGACTCATGCAAGTCATGTTTAAAAGCCTAAAACATTAAGCTAGTGAAGATCATAACATTATAGGCATGCAATATAAAGCTCAAAAGGTACAAACACTTCAAAACAGTCTAAAAGGAGTCCTAAAACATGTTTGAAGCAAGCCAAAAATAGCTAGAATATGAGGCCAAAACATAGCACAAGCTAGACTATTAAGCACAATTACACTACAAGCATACAAAGCAAGACTCATATGACCAAACCAGCCCAAAACAGAGTTAAAACCAGTCAAAATAGTGGCTAAAACATGCTGAGATTGAGGTACAAAATGCTAGAAAAACATGCTCACATGTTAGCTTGCAAACAAGACTCAAGAGCAACTCTAAAAAGTAATGAAAGAGTGAAACAAATAAGCATGTGACAGAGCTATATACACTATTACATGTAAAAAGACACTACAGCATGCAACCATCCCAAGCAAAACATGTTTAGAGGCCCAAAACACCAAGCTAGTGAAACCATTTGCACTACAACTATGCAAAACAAGACTCATACGACCAAAGCAGCCCAAAATAGAGCTAAAACATTCCAAATTAGAGGCAAACACATGCTGGAAATAAGCTAAGTTAAGCTACAAAAACATGCTACCATGTGATGCTAACTAGGCATGCAAGTGAGACACAAGGAGGGGAGGCTAATCCCTCCGTTTTTAGACTTCAAAACATGCTTTCCACCACTGAAATAACTCTGAATTTCAATGGTTTAAAGGCCCAAAAATTTTGATTTTAATATGCTAAAAAATGGTGCAAAAGCTCACACAAATAAGTAACAAGAAGGATGGACTACCCCTTAACACAAAATGACCTCAAACCATCATGTTAAGCCTCAAAAATCAGATTTTTTTTTTTGTAGTTACAAACTAGGCCAAAAAAAAGTATAAAAAAATGGCAAAGCAAGTGATTAAAACAAGGCTTATAAGGCAAGTCTTATACCTCTTGAAGCACAACACAAAATAGTCACAATTCTGAGCTTAAACCACCTTCAAGACCTCAAATTAAACCTTAAAGAACCTCAGCTCCAAGATGAGGATGTTTGGTTAAGGGTCCTTGTGTAAAAGTGTAGAAAAATCTAACTATAAGGCACAAAATAAGAAAAGAGAGAGAGAGAGAGAGAGAGAGAGAGAGAGAATTCTAGAGAGAGAGAGAAAATTTTGCTCCAAATTGTCTAACTTCCCAAAATGGCGGAGAGACCCCCCTATATATAGAAAAACAAGCTACAAGCTTGTATTCATCCCTCCATACACGTGTATGGAGATGCCTTTCGGTGAACAACAGCTGGCATAGCTGGCACAGCTGGCAAATAAATATCTGAAAAATGAGAAAAATGGCCTCCGGCCATCATCAGTGGTTGACCGGCCATCAATGTAGCCGACCGGCCATGAACATAGCCGACCGGCCACCACTAGTGGCTGACAGGCACAAGTCATGGCCGACAGGCTATGGGGATGGTCGACAGGCCACCCTCTCCTCCAGAATTGAAGCAACAAGCTCTTGGTCCACAACCAAGCAAAAAACCAACAAGATTTAGAGGCTCCAAGGCAGGGCGCTCGGCTGAGACCTTCAGGGACTCAAAACGAACACAAACAAGCACAATCATCAAGTGTTCAAACGATGACTTCCAAGTCTTGAGGATAGTCAAAAATGGGATGTCTATAGTTGCCCCTCTTTGACAGAACTCGGAAGTCATAAAAATGACGGGAGTGAATGTCAAAGCCCAGAGACGACCCATTTTTGACAAGGCCGAAGACTCAGACAAACAACCAAACAAACAAAGAACAGTTGCGCCCGCAGGCTGCCTACGTATCCCTTTGCAAGGAATCAAACCAGCGTAGTTTCGGGAAAGAATGCAAAATGATACACAATATAACAAAACAATATAGACGATATGCAATGCAACGAAACAATGCACATGATATACAATGTAATTGAATTATCAAACCACAAGCAATGCAAAACCACACAAATATCATAAAGAGATGGTGATGCAAAATCAAACTACGTTTAACACATAAAAGGTGTCGGAGCCCTCAAACCACAATTCTCTTACTGGAATAGGCATGTGCACATGCAGAACTGTGTGTTTCGCAGAAAGAAAACAAGTAATTGGGTGGTATGATATAAGTGAGGAATGATCTACTGAGGAAAGATCGTGATCCTAGATGCTGAATGCAACAAAACAAAGTACGGTGCAATGAATGCAATGGATGCAGTGAATAAGGCGCAAGCCAAACCATATTTTACCTAGAAAAGGTATGGACACAAAATAAACCACGTTTAACACAGAAAAGGTGCCAAAACCCTTAGACCACAATTCTCTTAGTGGAATAGACGCGTACACATTATCACAGAACCATGCTTCAACAAAGGAAATGTATGAGCACATGCCAAACTAAGCTTAACATGGACAAATACAACAATCTCTCTTAACCTAAAAGGGGCACCCCCTCATCTATTTATAAGTATAGAATTTGGGTTATTTAGGAGCACATGGGAATTACGAAAGTACCCAAAAAGTGAATAGTACTTATCAAGGTCCACCGATCCAATAATCTCCCACTTGGAATGCGATAACACAAGCTCTCCATCATCTTCATCACATAGAGGAACGTCGCAACAACTCGATCTTTCTTCATCAATCTTGAAGGCCGACTGAAGTTGCACATAACTTCAGTTTCTGAATGGTGACTGTCTTGGTCAACATATCTACTAGATTTTTACTGCCTTGGATCTTCTCAAGAGACAAGACTCAATCATCTACAAGTGATCGAATGAAATGGTTTCGCAGCTGAATGTGTTTCATCCTAGAATGAAAAGCTAGATTTTTTGCAAGATAAACAGCACTTTGACTGTCACTATGCAAAATACTCATCTCTTGCGTTTTACCCAACTTTGCTAGGAAATTCTGTAACTAAGTCATCTCCTTCCCAACTTCAGTAATAGCAACATACTCAGCCTCTATTGTAGAAAGGGCCACAATCTTCTGTAATTGTGAAATCCAACTCACTGTTGTACCACCTAATGTGTAAACATAACCAGTAGTACTCTTTCTATTATCCATATCACCAGCCAAGTCTGCATCAACATAACCATGTAACCTGATGCCAGTTCGTCTTAAACAAAGTGCCATGTTTGTAGTACCACTCAAGTATCTAAGGATCCACTTGACTGCCTCCCAATGCTGCTTGCCTAGATTACTCATGTACTTACTAACCACTCTCACTGCATGTGCAATGTCTGGTCTAGTACAAATCATAACATACATTATGCTACCGATAGTTGAAACATAAGGAACGCGTTCCATATAAGCCTGCTCTTCTTCGGTCTTCGGAGATTGCTCTTTGGTAAGTCTAAAGTGGCTAGCCAATGGAGTGCTCACTGGTTTTGCACCATCCATGCTAAACCTCTTAAGAACTTTCTTGACATATTTAGCCTATGACAAGTTCAAAGTACCATTTGCCTATGAATCCTCATACCAAGGATTTTGTTTACAACTCCAAGATCCTTCATCTCAAGTTGGTTGGACAAAAGTTTCTTTAATCTTTTTATCTCTTCAATGCTAGATCCTGCAATAAACGTATCATCAGCATATAAGAGCAAAATAGTATAACTTTTGTCAAACGTCTTGAAATAACAGCAATGATCTACTTGACATCTTGTAAAACTGTTACTACACATAAACCCATCAAACTTCTTATACCACTGCCTTGGGGCCTGTTTCAAACCATACAACCTTTTTCGAAGTTTCCATATAAACTCCTCTTTGCCACGTGTCAAGAAACCTTGTGGTTGCTTCATGTAAATTTCCTCCTCCAAATCACCATGGAGAAAGGTCGTCTTCATAGCCATCTGCTCAAGATACAAATCTTCAGCAGCCACAATTCCTAGCACTAATCTAATAGTGGTCAACTTCACAACTGGAGAGAAAATTCCAGTGTAGTCAACCCCTTCCTTTTGTTGAGATCCCTTTGTAACCAATCTGGTCTTGTAGCGTTTACTCCCATCATGTTCCTGTTTGACTGTTTGACCCTGTAAACCCACTTGTTGTGCAAAGCTTTCTTACCTACGGGTAATTTAGTCAACTCCCATGTCTGGTTTGCCATGAGTGAATCCATTTCATCATGCATAGCTGACGCTCACTTAATTGAATCATTAACTTGCAAAGCCTCATCATAACTTTCGGGTTCACCCGCATTAGACAACAATAAATAATGTAAGGATGGAGAGCAATGTTGTGTAGGTTTAGACTCTCTTTCTGACCGTCTCAACCTAGGAGAAGGATTATGTGGCTCAGTTTCTGGAATAAGATTTTCAGGATTATTCTGAATCCTACTATTCAAATCATTCTCACTAATCTCCTCTAACTCAACATGCTCATGACAAGTAACTGATTTAGATTCACATGCAGACTTATCCCTATCTTTATACATTACTTTCTCATTAAATATGACGTCTCTACTTCTGATTGTTTTTCGATTTTTATCATCCCAAAACTGATAACCAAATTAATCAATGCCATACCCAATAAAAGTACATTTAATAGATTTCGACTCAAGTTTAGTTCTATTAGCATAATCTATATGCACATATGAAACACAAGCAAATATCTTCAAAAAAGAAAGATTTACCTCTTTACCACTCCAACCTTCTTCTGGTAACTCTTTATCCAATGGAATAGATGGACCACGGTTAATTAGATATGCTGTAGTGTTAACTGCATTGCCCAAAACATCTTTGTTAATCCAGCATGTATCCTCATACTTCTAGCACGTTCATTCAGAGTTCTATTCATGCGTTCTACAACGCTATTCTGTTGAGGTGTCTTTCGAACAGTCTTCTCCACTCTAATTCCACTTTCTACACAATATTTCTTGAACTCATTGTCTTCATATTCCCCTCCATTATCTGATCTCAAGCACTTAATTTTCAGACCTGTTTTAGTCTCCACCAAGGCTTTCCATTTCTTAAAAGTAGTATAAACTTTAGATTTATGTTTTAGAAAATAAACCCATACCTTTCTCGTTGAGACGTCGATAAAGGTAACATACACATCTGTATGATCCAACTCCAATTTTTCTGACTTCGGTTTCCCGCCATCCTTTGAAAAACTGACCCTTTTTTGTTTGCCGAAGATAGAATCCTTACAAAAGTCAATGTCCACCGATTTCAAATCTGACAATTTCCCCTTAGATGCAAGTACCTTCATCCTTTTTTTTACTCATATGCCCAAGCCTTTGGTGCCACAGATTTGAGTCTTCCTTCTCACCAGCAACTACTACAGCTTCCCTATTATTCGTAGTCATGTAAAAGGTGCATTCTTTTTTACCACAAGCAACAACCATGGCTCCTTTGGTGAATTTCCACAAACCACCCATGAAGGTTACAACATGACCTTTATCATCAAGTTGTCCAACAGAAATCAAGTTTCTTTTCAAACCAGGCACATGTCTGACATTCTATATCTTCCAAACAGATCCGTTTGGCAACTTGATTGTTACATCCCCTTTATCCACAATCTTCAAAGGTTCATCATCAGCCAAATAAACCTGCCCGAAATCACCACCAATGTAATTGTCCATGATTTCCCTCTGTGAAGTAGAATGGAATGATGCCCCATAATTTAAAATCCAAGATTCAAGAGGGCTGTCAATACTTAAGATCAAAGCATCATATATTTCCTCCATTGCAGCATTAGCAGACTTTTGATTTTGATCACTTTTGTTCTTATTCAATGTCAGGCAATCTCCTTTTAGATGTCCCTTCTTTCGGCAATTCCAACAACTTCGTCCCTCTCCAGTTCTTGACTTGCTTCTGTGTTTGGATTTTGATCTGTTGCAGTTTGGGTTTTTTTTTTTTTTTTTACTGATCTTCCTCTAGCTACTGTATTCAGGGCAAAACCTGATGTTTCCCCTAATTCCCTTCTGCGAATTTCTTCACTCAGAATTAAATCTCGAATATCATTGTAATTCAACTTTTCTTTTCCCGAAGAATTACTTACTACCGTTACAGTACCATTCCAACTTTTTGGCAAACTGGATAGAAGAATCAAAGTCCTAACCTTGTCATCAAATTCGATAGATACGGAACTTAATTATGTTACCGCAATATTAAATTCGTTCAGATGCTCATCCACCGAAGCACATTCTCTCATCCTTAGATTAAAC
The DNA here is from genome assembly GCA_025200525.1 of Camellia lanceoleosa. Taxonomy (NCBI): domain Eukaryota; kingdom Viridiplantae; phylum Streptophyta; class Magnoliopsida; order Ericales; family Theaceae; genus Camellia; species Camellia lanceoleosa. Next base: position 112,465,263 of record CM045770.1, on the reverse strand, counting down.
AATCTACGCATCAAATAAACTTTACTTGAGGCAGAAGGTTTTTCATATATGTTTGAGAGTGCCGCCATGAGACCCACTGTAGTTTTCTCCTTCGCTATCTTAAACACAACGTTACGAGACAACGTTAGCCGAATAACACCTAGCGCTTGGTGATCAAGAAGAGTCCACTCATCATCCTTCATCTTTTCTGGTTTCATCCTTGAAAGGGGCTCATACATTTTTTTTTTCTGATACAGATAGTCTTCAATCTGCATCTTCCAAAATCCAAAATTTGTGCCATTGAATTTATCGATTCTAACATTTTCATCTGTAGCCATCTGCCCCACTCGAACCAATGCTCTGATATTAGTTGTTAGGAAATTGACCTTTCCTAACTAAGATCGGTGAGACACGAAATAACAAACAAAGATGAAAAATGAATCAAACAAATCACACACACAAGAACACAAGGTTTTATGTGGTTCACCCCAAAATAGGGCAATGTCCACGGCTGCTGCGGTTTTTCACTATGAACAGAAAAATACAACTCTCTTTTAACCTAAAAGGGGTGTCCCCTCATCTATTTATAAGTATAGAATTAGGGTTACATAGAAGCACATGAGAATTACAAAAGTACCCCAAAAGTGAATAGTATTTATCAAGGTCCACCGACCCAACACACACACACACACACACACACACACACACACACATACACACGATATACACTCTATTCTGTATCAAACACTTTTGGCTCACTGTTGACACTACCAAACCTCACCCTCCCTCACCACCGTCGCTTGCCACCGCCACCGCTGTAAATCACCACCACCACTGAATCACAAGTATTTTTCTCTCTCTTTTTCTCTCTTCCTCTCTCTCTTCCCCTATTTTTCCATTTCTCACACTTGCTCTAGGGTTTTATATGACTTTTTTTTTTTGTTTAATTGTAGGTTGATTTCTTAACTCAAAATCTGTATTTCAATCTCAAAACTTATATCGTCCTCTCGTCTTCCCTCGTCCTCTCGATGAAGACAACATCGCTCTTCTCAAAACTTATATACAGTCTCCCCCCTTTTGAAACCCTAATTTCACTTGATATCTCAATGTTTGTTATTTTCTTATCATTTGTTTGGTTACATAGAAAACTGAATTGAGATATTGAAATCTGTATTTGGATCTCATTGCTTTATTTGGATTTGTTCTCAAGTACTAAAATATACATAAGAAATCGTACCTATTACTTTAGAGTGATTATTATTCAAATTTTTTGTAGATTTTTTTGTGGTATTTCTTGTTTATTCAGATCTTCATATGCTTTTCTATTAATAGTAGGGCTTTTTTGTTTACCCCAATGTTGCCATCTGAAATATATAAAAGCAACAGGTTTTGAGGCGAATTGTTTCACAGTGATTAATAGTTCAATTTTTGGTAGATATTTGTGTTGTGTTGTTGCCTATTTGTTATTCAATAATAGGCCTTCAGATCTTTATATGCTTTTCCATCAATAGTAACGCTTGTTTGCTTCCCCTTATGCTGTCAAATGTTTCCCCATATTCAAATGATTGATTCAAGTTGCCTTGTCTTTCAGTTGGCGTTTTGTCTTTGACAAGCTAACTTGGATCCATTTTGTGCCCATGCAGTATGAGTTTTTCTTTTTTCATTTTCATTTTTCATTTCATTAACTTCTCTATGAAACTTGTAATTACTCATCAACCCTCTGTTGGTGGCCAATTCTATTAGAGTGTTCATGAATAATCTAAACTTATGAAATGGCCTACTGATCTTTTGTATTTGATTATGAGGAACAAAGTGGTGTCCTAATTTTATTTTATTCATAAAATAGTCTCATTTAGGTTTTGTTCAAATTGTTCATTGTATTAACAATATCTTGTTAATTGATGTTCTGGTCTTTTAGATTGAATCTTAGATGGGTTCAGTCATTTGGGGTAACTATGGAGGTTTTTGCTTTTTCTTTCTAGATTTATTTTTTAATTTTCTGATTTGAAATGTGGAGAGTATAACAGTTTGAGGCCATGAACAAATTTGCTCTTGTTTCCAACTTTGAAAAATATATGTTCCTTTATAACGGATCCTGAATTCTCAACTTGTCGTTGGTAACTTTTTAGACTTAAATATTGCTATTGTTGATACCTAATTACTTAAAATTGTCAACTCATTTGGTTGATACATTTTATGGATATGGAAGAAATACATACGCGAACTTAGTAGTATAAGTAAAAATGAGAAATAGAAAACGGGATTAGATTCAATATATCTATGAAGAAAATGAAAGAGATTTAGTAGTGATGACAACAATAAGGAAAAATAGAAGAGTAGTTTGAGAAAAATATGTAGGAAGAAGAACTCCATATATGATTGGAGGGAAATAACTCTTGATTTGCTATCTTGAGAAAAATATGTAGAAAGAAGAACTCCATATGAAAAGAGAAAAACTCATACTGCATGGGTACAAAATGGATCCAAGTTTGCTTGTCAACCAAACACCAACTGAAAGAGAAGGCAACTTGAATCAATCATTTAAAAGTAAGGAAATGTGTGAAATTAAATAGGGAAATATATGAAAGGATGCTCATTGAGCATTACCAATTGCTTGTAGCTTGTTCTTTGCCTTTTGTTGTTCTTAGTATGTTGTTTGGTGTCTATTAAATTGGCTCTATTGTTATGATTTATGCTGGGTTTGGGTCCTTACTCTACCAGCATAAAGAAAGTAGAGAAGAAAATTAAGGGTTGATTTCTTAACTCAAAATGCCAAATTTTGTGTTCATTTTGTGTTGATTTCTCACACTTGATTCATCGTCCTATTTGGTAAGAAGAATTTCATTCATATGATAGTAAAAGTTCTACAAAAATATTGCACATATTGACAATTATTGTTTTGGAGAACTTGGAATTGTTTTGACATTATACAAATAAGAGAAGAAAAGAAATGTGACATTAATTTGTTAACTAAATCATTAATTATGTAAAAAAGGAAAAGAGCGGAGAGAATATTTAATGATGAAAATTTCTCATGTTATCACAATGATAGAATTTCGTTAAATGATAAACCTAAAAAAAAAACACATAGGACCTGTGGCAAAACACCTTAATTAGCGTGCCTTAAACTTAATCGAAAAGGAGCGTGAAGGGGGGCGAAACTGCCAAGCAGATCCCGAACCACCTTACGGATGTCACGGCCAACTTTCTAGTGACAAGTAGGACCTAGATAACAGATCGAATGTAATTAGCACGTGTAGGTTGGGAGTTAGAGCCGAAAACGCATTAAACTTAACCAAAAAAGGGCATTAAGGGGGCGAAACTGCAAAACAGCCCCCGAACCACTGTATGAATGTTACAACCAGCTTTCTCATGACAAATAGGACTTGTGACAATAGACAAAATGTAATTAGCACGTGTAGGTTGGGAGTTAGAGCCGAAAACACATTAAACTTAACCGAAAAAGGGCGTTAAGGGTGCAAAACAGCGAAACAGCCCCTGAACCACTGTATGAATGTCACGGCCAACTTTCCCATGACAAATAAAACCTGTAGCAATAGACAAAATGTAATTAGCACGTGTAGGTTGGGAGTTAGAGTCGAAAACACCCTAAACTAAACCGAAAAAGGGCATTAAGGGTGCGAAAATGTGAATCGACTCTAGAACCACTGTATGGATGTCACTGCCAGCTTGCCTGTGACATGTAGGACCTGTGACAACAAATGGAATGCCATTAGCAGGAGTAGGTTAGGAGTTAGAGCTGAAAACGCATTAAACTTAACCGAAAAAGTCATTAAGGGGGGCGAAATTGCGAAACAGTCCCTGAACCACCATACGGTTGTCACGGCCAGCTTCCCCATGACAAATAAGACCTATGACAACTGATGGAACGCAATTAGCACGTGTAGGTTGGGAATTAGAGCCGAAAGTGCCTTAAACTTAACCGAAAAAAGGCATTAAGGGTGCAAAAATGTGAAACAGCCCCAGAACCACCATATGTATGTTACGGCTAGCTTTCCAATGACATATAAGGCTTGTGACAATAGATGGAATGTAATTAGGACGCGTAGGTTGGGAGTTAGAGCCGAAAACGCATTAAACTTAATTGAAAAAGGGCATTGAGAGGGCGAAAATATGAAACAGCCCCCAAACCACCGTACGGATGTCATGGCCACCTTTACCATAACAAATAGGGTCTGTGACAATTGATGGAATGTAATTAGAATGTGTAGGTTGGGAGTTAGAGCCGAAAATGCCGTAAACTTAACCAAAAAAAGGCGTTAAGGGTGCGAAAAAGCGAAAAAGTGAAACAGCCCCAGAACTACCAAATAGATGTCACGGACAGTTTCCCCGTGACATATAGGACCTGTGACAATAGTTGGAATGTCATTGGCTCACGTAGCTTGGGAATTAGAGCCAAAAACGCCTAAAACTTAATTGAAAAATGGCATTGAGGGGGCGAAAATGCAAAACAACCCCAAAACCACCATAGGAATATCCTAGCTAGCTTCCACATGACAAATAAGACCTGTGACAATAGACGAAATGTTATTATAACGAGTAGGTTGTGAGTTCCTTCCAAAACGCCATAAACTTATTCGAAAAAGAGAGAGTTTGACATCCAATAAATGTTCAACATTTTGGTTGTAAATGATGCCATTGTTTCATCATATACGGTGGTCATTTGGGTGGTAAACATATTAAGAAAGCATGATATGGTTATGGAGATAACCCCGTAGATTACTCATTTATTTTACTTTGACTAGGAAAATGGAAATGAAGAAGAGTTAAAATAAATTTACAACAAAAACATTCTAGCAATAAACATTTATTTTATGAAGAGGTATGCTCCTAAAAATTGTATTTTTTGAAAATTGAAAGCAAGTTTGGAATAAATCTTTCATAATACGTACATATGATTGTATTTTGAAAAAAGGCTTTTATATATTGTTCTACCTTAAATGCATGTTATTACAACCATTTTCTTATGTTTGAATCAATTAATATTTTGTAATGGGTGCAATTTTATTTTCATTTTTATTTTTTGTAGATGGCTTTTAGCGTGGACTTGTGGATAATCTATATACATTTATATAATCCTGCTAATTATGCCGTCCTCTACTTTTGTGTAGATTAGTATTATTGATACATATAGCTTTTGTAATCCAACTGATAGTTGCTGGTGTAGCATATAGATCACCTTTTGTTGTGGTACAGATTACGATGGTAATTTGTACCATGCCAAATGGCCATATCGCATGGTAGTAAATATATTTTTTGTATATGGAGGGTTGAATTTTTGTATGGAAATATAATTTTAGTTTGGACAATAGTTGGTTTGTATGGAATATATACATTTAAAGTTATTCATTCATTTTTGGATGGTTGGAAGTAATATGGATTGTGGAAAGATTGATAATTTTACATTGTGGAATGATTGATAAAATATCACTACAAGAAAAAACACCTTTGGCGACTAAATTTTTAGTCGCCAAAAGTCCTATTTTAGTCGCCAAATGTCGAATTTTCACTTTCCCCGACTAAAAATTTTAGTCGCCGGTTTTGTCGCCAATACATGGTCGCGAATACCTTTGGCGACTAAAAAACTGTTAGTCGGTAATATATATGTCTTCAGCGACGAAAGAATTTGTCACCAAATGCAATTCCATTTTTGCAAATTTTACATTTAGCGACTAAACTTTTAGTCACCAAATAGTGATTTTTTTTTTTTTTTCCACTTTCCTCGACTAAACTTTTCATCGCCAAAACGTATACCTTTCGGCGACTAAACTCTTTAGTCGCCAAAAGCATTATTGAAAAAAAAAAAAAATTCCCTCTCTGCTTGAGGACCTCCCACGTTTCGAACGTAAGACCTCCAAGTTCCAAACCTTCACAGCACAGTCCCCCCCCCACTATGCCACTGAACCTTCACGTGAATATTATTGCAACTTATATTATTTATATATTACTTTGACCGGTATTAATATATATAAATATAATTATATATATTCAATATAATTTATGTAAAAAATAAATTATTTACTTAAAAAAAATTTAGCTCACTTTTGGCGACTAAATAATAGATTTATCGCCAATTCCACAATTTTGGGCTACTAATTAATTTCAGTCACTAAAAACATATGTTCCGCATAAAAACCTCACCTTTTGGCGACTAAACCTGTTTTTAGTCGCCAAAAACATCCCCTTTTGGCTACTAAAGTGAATTTTAGTCGCCAATTGACTGTTTTTAGCTACTAATTTTTTTTTAATAGCCAAAAAGCTTGACCTTCAGCGACCAAATTGTTTTTTGTAGCCAAAACAGGTACAATAAGCGACCAAACTGGTTTTTAGTCGCCAAAACCTTAACGTTTGGCTACTAAATGGTTTTAGTCGCCAAAAACCCTAACCTTTGGCTACTAAATTTTTTTTTGTCGCTAAAACCCCTATATTTGGCGACTAAATTGAGTTGTAGTCGCTAAAACCATTGCATTCGACGACTAAACTCTTTAATCGGCAAAAGTGACCAATTTTGGCGACTAATTCCATTTTAGTCGCCAATTTTACTACTTTCAACGACGAAAAATCCCATTTTAGTCGCCAATAGTGTTTTTTGTTGTAGTGTATGTATTGTTTTGTTTATATACATACTACAGGTTGGATGGAATACAGACAGGTTGTGGAGAAATTAGAATTTTGTGATAAAACATAAGCACACTTTTTTGGCGACTAAAAAATTTGTAGTAAAAAGGGAAATACTTATTTTAGCGACTAAAATGTTAGTAGCTAAAACCAAATAAAAAATTTCAGAACACAATTATGGCGATTACAAAGCTTAGTGCCAACAAAAAGCAGACATTAGATGACTAAAACTTAAAAAATAATTAGACATTTGGCGACTAAAATATTTTGTAGCCAAAAAACAAAAACATTCGCCGACTACAAGTTTAGTAGTGAAAAATGTGAGACTTTTGCCCACTAAATGTTTAGTAGGCAAAACACAAAATATTTGACTACTAAAAACGTAGCCAAAAAAGTCAGACTTTTAGTGACTGAAAAATTAGTAGCGAAAAAGAAAACTAGACTTTAGCCGACTAAAACCTTCATAGCAAAAAACAATCCGACATTTGGTGACTAAAATATTTTGTAGCCAAATTTTTTTTGATGAACAACAACACTTTTTCCGACTACAAATTTTGTAGCAAAAAATATCAGACTTTAGGCGACTAAACTTTTAGTAGCTAAAAATACAATCATGCTTTAGGCAACTAATATATTTAGTAGCTAAAAAAATAATAGGAGGAACCAAAAAATTTTTGGCGACTAAATTTTTTGAAGCTAGATATAAGTAAGGTTTTTCGCAATAAAATATTTGTCGTCACTGAAAAGGTGATATTTAATCTTTTTCCAATACTTTTGGCGACTAAAAAATTAGCCGGCATTTCAGTACATTTGGTGACTAAAATAATTTAGTCGCCAATTATCTTTTCCCAACAATCCTTCATTGACTACTCTTGCGACCAAAAAATTTAGTTGCTAAATAGCTTCGGCAACTAAAAGATGACTTTTGACGACTAAACATTTAGTCGCCAAAAGTGTAAATTTTTGTAGTGTGGGAATTTGATCACAATGAAAAATTGTGTGGTGAAATTGAAAATGGACTATATTAATGCATTGTTTTATTATTGCATTGCTATTCCATTTTATCATTAATGCAATTGATTTTGAATCTTGCATTGGAAAATATTGTTTTGAAAAAGGAAATTGTTTGTGAAACAAGAATCATTCTAGATTTGTTTTGAGTAAATACGTTGGTAAGTCCGGATAGGGGTGTAATTGGTAATGGTTAAGTTGGTTTGAGTGTCCATCGTGAAAGATTGAAAACACGCACAGAGGAGGTACTATGTGCCTTCTGGTTAGCAACCGATAAAGTGGGTATTGCTAGTGCTTGTTATGCCTACTTGTAAATACCAACCTAGAGATTACCTAAGTTGTATGTACCGTTCCCTTTGAACTACATTGAATTGTTAAATTCTAAAATTGCATTGTGCACAAAAGTTTCAAAAGATAGAGATATATATGTTTTTGAACATAGCATGGCATATGCATTCATCTCAGGAGATTGTATAAAATGTATATACTTTGTTAAGATTTTCTTATTGGGCTTTATACTCACCCTATGAGATTTTGTGCAGAAAATGATGTAGTGATCCCGCCAAGTTAAAGGTGTGGAATGTGGTTTGAAAGCACAAGGCTCTTTCCTTTTTGTTGTAATTATTTTGACAAGCCAAGGACTTTATATGTATGGGTTTGAAAATCACTTTTGTGTAATTGTGTTTAAGTCTTGGAATTTGTAGCCCTTGAGGGCATTAATTTGTACTTGACATATTATGTCACATGCCATAGATTCATATTCTAGGAATGTTGAATATATACTCGCATGTAGAATATTTTTTGTAAATCTCTTGATGTTTAATGAATACACATGTTAGAGATTGATGATGATATCTATGTTGAAGCTTTATATTGTTTACATATATTAAGCATTGGAGTGGTTGATTTGGAAACAGGATAATGTAATTAGAAGTTGGTGAATCTGTTTTGCATTAATTATTCGGGGCGTGGCATTTTTTTTTAAATAAAAAAAAATTAGAAACTAGTTTGGAAAAAAAATTAGCAAATTTTTTTTTTTTTTACAGAAGATAGGGGACTGGAATTTGGGTTTGGATTTGAAATTTTGAGTTTTTGGTCTAAAAATTGGACAGAAGATGGTTTTGGGAGTGAATTGAGAAAAATTACAAATGTTAAGGGGCAATGGGAGAAAAAAAAATACTTTAAGGGCCAAAGTTAAAAAAATATGAAACTTAAGTGAGGGGTAAGTGTAATTTGCCTATTTTTATGCCAATGTGGCATTTTTCATTTCAAATTAGACGGAAGTTAGTTTTGGAAGTAAATTTAAAAAAAAAAAAATCACAAATGTTACAAGCAAAAAGTGGGGAAAAAATATTTTATGAGTCAAAACAGAAAAATTATAAAATTTAAGGGAACAAAGTGTACTTATCTTAATATTTATAACCTGTTACTAATGTTATAATTGCATGATTTTCAGCTGGTGATGGTTACACATTGAATTATTACTATTTTAGTAACACGAGTTTGGAATGTTGGAAAAGATATAAGGTTTTCACTGGTTAATTTACCCTCTTTTCTTATCTATAACCTGTTACAAATGTAACAATTACATGATTTTCAGCTGGTGATGTTTACACATTTTTTTAAAAGGAAAGGTACCGATAGATCTTATATGTTGGAGTTATATTTCATTTAGTTTTATAATTTTTATTTTATTTTTATTTTATTTTTATTTTATTTTATTTTTTTGTTGTAATCTATTTAGTTATTTTAAATGTATAATGACTCATTTGTTATTATAATCTCCTTAATTGTTGTTGTTTGCTGGAGTGTTACATTTGGAAAAAATATACTAAACAGTTTTTAGGTTGTTATATTGGGTTGTTATGTTTTTTGAGTGTTACATTAGAGTGTTATATTTAGGAAAAGTGCACTAAGAAGTTTTTGTTAGATTAGATTGTTACATTGGAGTGTTTTGTTTAGGAAAAACACATTAAGGAGTTTTAGTGTGTTACATTGGATTGTTACGTTTTTAAAGTGTTACATTTGGAAAACGTACACTTACATTTGAGTATTACGTTTGGAAAAAGTATACTAAGTAAATTTCTTCTTTTTTTTGGTTTTTTTTGTGTTATATTGGAGTGTTATGTTTGGAAAAAATAAACTAAGAAATTTTTTTTTGAAGTATTACGTTTGGGAAAAGTATACTAAAGAGTTTTTTTAAGTGTTATATTTGAGTGTTACATTAGAGTGTGTTACATTGAAGTGTTATGTTTAGGAAAAATACACTAAGAATTTTGTTTTTTTTAGTGTTACGTTCTTACATTTAGAAAAAAAAAAAAAATACAGTGAGAAATTTTTTTAGAGGGTGGAAACATCTACCAAATTATACCAAAATTCAAAATAGGATCTCACGGTAAGATTGTCAAAACAAATAAGATCTATCAGTATATTAGAAAGTTCATGAGATTAATTGGAATAACTGATTCCCATGTGTTCTTCTTAAATTTATTTTTAGATAGTGTTAATGTTTACTAATTGAATTATAATTTTATTACCACGTGTTTGGTACACTGGAAAATATAAGTTTTTTTTTTTATTACACATATGTCATTTTACATCTATTTTGTTCATGGATTTGTTACATTCTTTAATGTTTAAGTGCATCACACCCTTACTAATAAAATATATAAGTATTATATTGAATAAAGTATCAAAATTTTTAGAGGAGGTACCAAAAGAAGAAATAATGATTCATTCATGTTAAAGTATCAAAATTTTTAGAGGAGGTACCAAAAGAAGAAATAATGATTCATTCATGTTAATCACGTGTTAAAAAAAATATTATACTAATGACAGCACATAGAGTTCTTGTTAAGGTGTAGAAAATATGAAAGTAATAACAATTTTAATGTATTTTTTATCTCCCTAATAGGGCTTATAAATAATTTTTCTTTTATTTTTTATACACATTTTACATGTATATTAATACTAATGATTATCCATTATAGGGCATTAACATTTCCCATGACCCTTTAATGAGATCTGTATGTAGCAAAAAATGATATTTGACAATCATTTAATGTAGGGAAAATTACAAAAAAAATTATAAAAAAATAAAAAAATAATAATAAGGGTTTGACCTTTGTAATAAAATAAATTCTAAATTTTTAATTTTGTCAATTTAAACCTTGAACCATTTGTCTATTTTTGTTTTGTAAAATCAAAAAAAAAAAAAGAAAAGAAAAAAAGAAAGAAAGAAAAGTTATTAAACTCAATGAAAATGTATATTTTAGACATTTTATGTATATTTACATTGAGTTTAATGACAAATATTATTTTTTTGGTCAGTTTTAGTTAATAAAAATATGCAAATAGTTTAGATTGAAAACAAATCAAAAAATTACTATTTAAATTAAAAAAATTAAAAATTCAGAATTTATTTTGTTACAATGGTCAAACCTTTATTTTTTTAATTTATTTTTTTATTTTATAATTGTCCCTTTAATATATGTATTGAATAAGGATGTGCACAAATGCCATATTTGTTTGACTCTTTGGGAAGAAGGATTGGATTAATAATCTGTGAGACTCACCTAAAGTGTGTTAAGTTGAGAATATAAGTGAGGGGATTAACTATCTCCTTGGACTTAATCACCACATATGGTAAGACTAACAAAGCTATGGGAGGGTTGAGATTAGAAATTGAGTAAGGGGATTAGTGAATTTTTAAATAATTTTTAAGTCAAAATTATTTTTTTTTAGAACCATAAAAAAAAGAGGGGGGGAGGGGGATTTTTTTTTAGGGTCCCTGGTATTGAAATTTTATAACATAAAGGACATCCAATATTTTTATAATGTCTAAGGTCCCTTAAATCAATCCAGAGAAATTTCAGTCTAAACCAGAGAATTTCTCTGGACCAACCCAGAAAAAATTCAATTCAAACCAAAAAAAATTCAGTCCAAACTAGAGAATTTCTCTAGACCAACCTAGAGAAAATTCAGTTCAAACCAGAGAATTTCTCTAGTCCAAATCAGAGAAATTCAATCCAATACACGAAGCAAAAGCAGTGATTGTTATGCACAAAAGTGAAAGACAAACCCACCAAGAAAACATAACATGTGCCTGGTCGAAGATGTGCATCTATAGAGTCCCATTGAAATAGTCATCTCATTAAAATTGTTTAATAAAATTTCACAATAATTCACACCACCCTACATGTTTATTATAACAGCAAAAATGATCTAGTCGTCAACCAACAAAAAAAAAAAAAAGAAAAGAACTAACCTGCATTTGATTATGTTGTGAACAAAAGTCATAATCATTTTCACTGGGCATCCGAAAGCACTACAATAGCTAAGCGAATTTCATTATCTAAAAATTCTTGATTTGGGCTAGTGAAAACTACAAATTCCTTGCATCGTGTTGCTCCGGTGCCTACAGTGCAGGTTCAGAGTTTTCCAATGTCGTTGCCACAACTTTGCGTATGGGAATACTCTCATCTTTACTGAGAAGCTTCAGCGATGGGTGAACCTCAATATCATGCATGAACAACTTATCTTCAATGTCTAGATTGCTTACGTCCACCTCAATTTTGGAGGGGATGTGTTCAGCTAGGTATAGATATTTTAAAGTAGTCCTTATCCTATTTAAAGTACCTCATTTCTTAAGACCAAGACAAACATCTTCTTCTTTGAAAACAACCGACACATCAATCTTCAACTCCGATCCCTCATTAGCCCAAACAAATATCAAATTCAAAATCTTTCCATACTCTTCTCATCCCTATGAATCTTGATGGGGAGAGCAGTACCAGATTTGAGGAGAGTGGAGAAACCAGAACCAATGCAGATCTGGAGAGGAAAAGTGGTGGAGTAGAAGAAGGGGAGTTGAACAGAGTTAAGGATGGCCTGAATCTTCTTCCTCTTGGTCGCAATGAGGTGTTTTCTGGAGGCCGACTTGCTGTGGTAGTAGTGGTGGTGTGGCTGCTGTTGTCTTGGGCTAACACAACAGCGGGGATTCGGCCTTGGAGTCTGTCTGTGGTGGAGCCTTTGCGGCTAGTGTACTCTCTGGAAATGGCTTGGATCATCTGGTATGATCACCATCTTCACCACCTCATCCTCTTTCGGAACTCCTTTACAGATTGAGAAACTTTAGACATCATAAAATAATATCGTGGATATCTCTCATTATTAAAAATGGGAAAGGAATCTTAGACTAATTTTTCAAAAAAATAATTATAATATTAAAAAAGTACTAAAAAATAAAAATATATTAATTTTATATATTAATACTATCTATAATATTACTAATTCGGTGGTATATAAACAAACCCTTTTTATCCTATATCTCCAGCCTAATATCACCACACTAATAATTTTCTCATTCAATCTCACCAAACCCTTAATTCCCTCCATTCCATGGAGCCAAATAAACATGGTCAAATTATTTATACCGTGTGTAAATAGAAACTCCCGATAACTAACCGTCCTATTACACAAACTATCTTAAATATGTATCTGAAGACTTTATGTAACATGAACAGTACATCAATCACGCACATTCCTCAATTACAATCGTTCTCCATTCTCTGACTCAAAATATCCAAGGTTTATACAAGGATTCCACATGCAATTATACATTCAAAAGTATGAAAACACCTGAATCTATAGCATGTGAAACATATGAACTTCCATGAGAAAGTAAAATAAAAGAAATGCCTTTGGGCTTACATCTTCCAAGGCAATAGCCTGGTTACACAAAAGTGGTCTCTCGGACCCATACCAAAAATAGCCCTTGGCTTTACAAATGTTCATGGCAAAATAAAGAGCACTCTACTCTTCTCAAAACATTTCCACACCCTCAACTCGGCGGGATCATCACATCTTTACCTGCACCAAATCCCATAGGGGTGAGCATAAAGCCCAGTAGAGAATTCTAACAAAGTATATACAGTTATGCTAAACTTCTCAACATCAGATGTAAATGTGTTACCATGCCATGCCATAATGAAGAAAAACATCATTTTAATGCACCACTTGAAAATCACCATGTTTTCAATGATACTAGGCAATCTCATCCATTTCAAACTTCCAATTCTTTTAATCAAGGAGCGGTAAACACGACACTGGTAATCCCTAGGCTGGTGTCTGCAAGTAGACTCTACGAGTACTACCAAACTGTCATTTTTATCGGTATTAACCGGAAGGCTCGACACCTATCCGCGAGGCTTTCGGGTCTTTCACTCTGGACACTCAGGCTAACTTATCAAACTCATCTATACCCTCTATCTGGACTTACCAACATATTTACCCCATACGCATTTCCATTAGTTCTCATCGCAATAACATTTTTCGTTATGATGCATATCTCTTCAATTTAGATTCACAATGCACAATGATAAATGAAGTAGTATGCAATGCAAAAATCTTTTCCATTCCTCATAACATTTCTTCATTTTGAATATCTCTACAACAATGTCAACATCTACATTCTCATACTCTCCTTTCAATATTCATCCATAAAATTTAACATGAATCATCAACATGTTGCCACAATTCTCTTCTCACATGCCCTAACAATTTAATCTCTCCATGGCAACAATTGACATATTTCAAATATAAATTCCCACTATTTATAATTTTCCCACCATTTATGATATCCAAAGATCTATCACACACAAGTTTGCATCATTCAAATATTAGCCGTAACATTCAAATAACCCTCCCTTCTTATGCATCATTTCAAAACAAGAAAGTAAGAAATTTCAAAACATTTTTACTATTACCAAAAATCCCAAATTTCTAGGGTTTTCATCAATAACAAACTTTCATCATTTTCTTATAGGAACTCCATCACACCATTTTCCATGATTCTAATAAAGGAAAACCCACAAAATAATAGTAAAAGGTTGAAATACAAACTCACATTCAAGCCCCTCTTCATTTGAAATCAAAATCAATGAAATCAACTCAAAACATCAAAACCCTTTTTAAATCAACATTAATCTAGCAAAACTTATATATATAACTTAAGAAGACCCTATCTCAAAGTAGAAACCCAATGAGAAGGGCTAGACAAAGGTGAAGCTTCCAAAAATGGCAAATCCCACTTCTTCTTGGATGGAAATAAAGATCTTGAAGAGCCCAATCTTTTTGTCTAAGGAAGAAGGGTGAGAAGATCACTAGATCTAGGTCCAATATAGAGGGAGAGGGTTATCTAGAGAGAGAAGCTCTCAACTTAGGGTTTGGATGAAAAAGAGATGAAAAAGTTATATAAAAAGTCGCTTTTATGATCTGATATACGCGAAGTCCGCTCGAGCGGAGAGTTTCACGCTCGAGCGTCAGACACAAGAACAACAACTCGCTCGAGCGCAAAGAGCACCGCTCGAGCATAGATTTCACCCATCCAGTATTTCACAGATTGTAGACCGCCACTCGAGCGCCAGAAGGGCCGCTTGAGCATCCGCTCGAGCATGAAAAACACTCTTGCAGCACTTTTGCAGAGACACCTGATACTGAAGGGTTGCAAACTCTGCTCGAACGCAAGAAGTTCCACTCGAGTAGAAGACCAAAAATTTGGACAACAAGATTCTAGACTGAAAGGCAACCAACCTATTCTAAAAGCGCTCAAGTCATTCCAAAACTCAAATTCAAGAGGTATAAGGAAGAAAGACATAACTAGCAGTATCAAACAACAAGATTTGGATCCCGAATACCATGACAATCGGGTAGAGACCCAGGGTCGGTATAACCTCCCCACCATAGGAAATTTCGTCCCTGAAATTTAAATAAACACACACGATGGAGTGTTCTAGCAACATCAATCATTCTCAACAACGCTAACACATTACACTTTTCATGTTCCATTAACATTTACCATTCTCCGCATTATCATTCTATCAAAACAATATTTGCTTAAGTTGGATACATGAGGTAAAACAATTTACAACAAAACCTCAATTTTCCATAAGCTCATGCTCAATTTTAACAACGCATACAATAATGCGTGATCAATTATTTACTAGTGAACATTACACATCAAAACAAGCTATGCGTTACCAAATAAATCCGGATACTTGGAGCGGACTTCCGCCTTCCTTTTCCAAGTTACTTCCTCAACCCCAGGGTGCCTCCACAACACCTTCACTAACGGTATGGTTTTACCTCGTAAGACTTGTTCTCGGGTATCTAAGATTTGAACTGGCCGCTCTTCGTGGGAGGCATCCTCCTCTACTTCCAATTCAACCCAATCTAACACATGAGATGGGTCGGGTTCGTACTTCCTAAGCATGGACACATGAAACACATTGTGTACTCTCAAAAGTTGTGGCGGTAAAGCTAACTGATAAGTCACTTCCCCAATTCTCTCCAATATCTCAAAAGGTCCAATAAACCTCAGAGACAACTTCCCACTTTTGCCAAACCTCATTAAACCTTGCCTAGGTGAAATCTTAAGAAACACATGATCACCTACCTGTAGACAGGTCCGCGGGGGGGCCTCACTACAGCTCGCACTCGATTTTTGTCACAGTTCTTAATCTGAACCAAAGAGTCCAAATCCGGCAAATCGTGTTGAGAAAACAGATTTTTTTGAAAGAAGTTCCAAACATGGACTGCTTTGCCAGATATAGAGTCGCCACCTAAATATTTTATTTTTGGGAAATTTAGGAAACCCTGACTCGTTTACCTAAGGCCACGTGTCCGTCATCACCAAAGTTGCCTCAGCTCGGGAATTTGGGTTCGATTGGGGAAGGTCACTTCGTGAGCACCCCCGCTCCCCCGATCAAAGATCGGCCTCTACTAACCATGATATCTATTTTTGAAAACATTGTGTGTTCTTATTCCGGTTTTTAGCCTAGATTTACTATGTGATGCGCACAGCATACAAGCATAGACTGGATTGCCTGAATTGGAACAAAACATTTCATGTTTGTTTTTGAAAGATGGTTTGCTACCCGCAAGTAGGCTTAAAATGCAGATTTTGCCACCCTCAGGTGGGCTTAGAAAAGATGATTTTGCCACTGTCTAGTGGGCTTAAAACTCACAGTCAATGATTTGTCCCAATCCAAATAACCCTACCTTCACCCACAGGCATTCAAGGCAGTTATATCACGTAAGCATTTAGCCTCATGGTAAGCATGCTATTCATGGCAGTCACTCACACGCATGCACGGATGCTAAAGCATAAAACTCACCGAGTACTCCAAGCCAAAACAGAAACCGATTAGAAATCCATGCATGATCCTAATTATACAGAAATGCTTAATGCAACACATGCAAAAATGCAACTATAGCAGGCTCGGCTATTCTAAACATGGCATATGAGATGCAACAGATATCAAGTATTCAACTCGGAATTGAAATACAAATGCAGTTAGTATGATGCGCCGAGCCCGGTGCATGCAAAACAGATGAATGAATGCAAACATGCTATAATAGTGTATGCTAATTGAAACATGCCCTAATCTAACCATTGTAAGCTGGTAAATAAAAGGGAAAAAAGACTTGGGGTTGGAAGACATACATCACACTCACGCACACTTATTACAACATTGCCCTTGCGCAGAGGGTCCGAATAAATAATATACAGTCCAAATATGTACAAAAATTCCTAATTAATTAACAAAATTAACTAGGAAAACTATAAACTGGTATGCAAGCCAGGGACTGCCTTGACTCTTCTTCAGATGATGAATGATGCATGTCCAGGTTGCCCTTGCGCGGAAATCCATAGCGATGTCCCAGTTAGCTTCTGTTTGCATTTATTCTTGGAATGCATGCCAAGCTCGTATATCTTGATTCTTGTTTTGTCAGCAGAGAGCAGGAAAGGGGCATGGCAATGTATTTTCACAAATGTATGCATGCCTCGATCATCGTGCCACCAATCACGCATCTCGATGCATGATGGCCGAGAAGTCGAATTGCACAACTCAATATGGAATGAATGCACATGAAAACTCAACTAAAACCCAACTCCATCATGGACAATCCGGAGTGTCGGTGACTGGGAATTGAGACACGTTTCGTCACTCGAAGTACGAAACGTACCTCGTTTCCCGTGCTCAGGCTAACTCCTATCCCAAACACAATGCAATATGCATGACATGCATGAATGCAACTAGGATACAACCTAACATGCTATGAAATGGCATACACGATGCACGAGGTAACACGGCATACACAATGCACTGACATACAACCTAGCATACGCAATGCTATGAAATGGAACGGCATACACAATGCATAATGGACTTACACCAACACAAGTGGACCTCGGCCACACTCATATAGGAGGCCATTAGATGGAAATGAGATACTCGAAATGCGTGCACACGTGCACGCAAACCGAGGACCGACCCTATGGCACCGAATGCCACTCTAACAAGACATGGCAAGACATGGAATATGGCATACTAGCATGCAAATTTCAGTAGCGAAAAGTGATGCAAAACAGCCCCGAAACATGGAAACATGGCACCCGATGCATGGAGTGAGACCCGAAACATGAAATTAGGTACATGGAATGACCTGTGGCTATGCAAAGCATGCATTATTTGAACATGAAGTATGAATATAGAATCAAGACAGTCCCAAAACAAGCATATTTTCATTTTTAAGCAAGGCCAAAAGGTGAATACAAATAGGGCTAAACCAACATGCAAAAATGGCCTCGAAAGAGAGATGAAGAAGCAAGTGGTAGCTTTCGGCCTCAAACCAAAGAGAGCCCCTCAACAAAGTTGAAGAGGGGCTCAAAATGAAGCACTTTACAGTTTACAACAAGCCACGAAAACAAACACAAGTATGGCTAAACTATTGTGCAAGAAATGGGCCAAAAGGGAGACAAAGAAGCAAGTGATGGTTGCTGGCCTCAAATAGAGGAGGGCCCTTCAAAAAAGTTGAAGAGGAGCCCAAAACATGGTATTTTACAGTTAGTGACCAAACCCAAAACAGTGCACATCTATGCAAAATAAGGCCTAAAAAGAGGTTTAAACACAAAGAGCAAAAAGGGAGCTTCAAAAAGCAAAAGTCCCTTGATCAAACATGAAGATGGAGTCAAAATAAGGCTATTTACAGTTCGGACCAGAGCCCAAAAATACAAGCACAAGGAGCTAACAAAACATGCAAAAATAAGGCCAAAAGAGGGATAAAGAAGAAAGTGGCAAAAGGAAGTCTCAAACAATGAAGATCCCTTCAACAATGTTGAAGAAGGGCTCAAAATAATCCACTTTTAAGTTTATAACCAAGCTCAAAATAGTTTACAAATAGGCCTAAAATACTATGCAAGAAAGAGGCATACAAGAGAGGTAAAGAAGCAAGTGGTAGCTAGGGACCTTAAACATGGAAGGACCCTAAAAAAAACATGAAAAAGACCTCAAAATAATGTTATTTTCAGTTAGGGTCGGAGCCCAAAAATGTAAGAAAGTATGGCTTAGAAAGCATGCAAAAGAAGCTTAGAAAGAGGGAAAGTATGGCTCACCCTTGTAGACCAAACTTCAACAGCCTCTTGGCTTGAGAAAAGGTGCTCCTTGCCTCTGGAAAACCAGCTCCAAGTGTTGGAAAGGATGGTGGAGAGGTGGTGCTATGTGGTGGTGTAGAAAGGGGCCAAGAACAAAAGGGTTTTGATGCTTGGAATAGAGAGAGAGAGAGAGAGAGAGAGAGAGAGAGAGAGAGAGAGATTGAATGCAAGAGGCTTAAATCAAAATTTTCTAACCCCTCTAAATGCAACTGGAGCTGTTGGATATATAGGCAAAAGAGGGGGGAGAAAAGGGGGGGAAATGAATTCAAATTTCCCCCCAAAAGTGCAGCCCCCCGGATACACAATCTGGGGGGAAACAAAATATATATTTGTAATGTACCAACAGAGAGGAGGAAGGCCGGCCCATTATCCAGGTTGCAGGTGGCCGGCCGGCCCTCCCCATGGCCGGCCGGCCAAGGGTCAAAAAGGTCAAGTTAGATTAGTGGCCGGCCATCACATATTGGTGGCCTCCCATGTGTGCTCAACATAGCCATGTGGTCAAAAACTGGAGACAGTGAACCAGGAGAGAGAAAATGCCACTTTTTGGAGGGGTTCAAAAGAGTCACACACAATTACTGGCCGGCCATATGATATTGGTGGCCTCCCAAGTGTGTACAACACAAATATGTGGTTTAGGGCTAGAAATAGTGGCCTTAGGGTGGTCAACATTGGCTTTTAAGTGAGAAAAACGGGCGACGGAGGGCGATGGAAGAATAAAACTGGTTGTCAAAACAATTACTGGCCTCCCACCCTTCTACGACCTTCCTAATAGTGAAATAGAAGTCCCTGCCAAAAATGAACTCAAACCGATGCAAAATGAGGGTTCGGGGGCCGAGACGCGCAGCTCGGGGCCCCGAAAACTGACTGTTAGGCACCGGAAGTGGTGTTCGAGCACGAAGTTGGTCTCTCGGATCACAGTGTCCCTCAAAAGGGAGTAAATAAGATGCATGCCAAAAACCGGAGCAAACGGAGGTGGTTAAGCGGTCCCGAACCGAGGCACACGGCCAACGGCTCCGAAAAACCGGAAACCGGGCTCCAAACGGGCAAAATGGCCTACGACCACGAAACGTAGCCTACGGCCACTGAGAGATAATCTACGAGACCTTTCCCTCTCTTCTGGAAGAGAAACAGAGAAAATCGAGACTGGTTCGCAAACCGAGACAAAGCATGAAAGAGTCCGGAAGTCCGGAGGCAAGGCTCGCAGCCGAGACCCTGAAACCTCTGAACGAGCACGATATGCAACATCACCAAGCACTCAATCGGTGACGTCTGAGTCTTAAGGTCGGTCAAAAATGGGGTGTCTACACCACCTCAAAGGACAATGGTCGTCTCCTCTTATCGGCATAACTTTTCTGTCGGCTTCGAGCTGTGGCTAATCTCTTTCGAATGAGAGTAACCTTCTCGGTAGTCTCCCTAACAATCTCCAGACCCAACAACGGTGCATAGCCCAACTCGGCCCAACAAACCGGTGATCTACAAGGGTGGCCATACAAGGCCTCAAACAATGCCATCTCGATACTAGCCTGATAACTATTGTTGTAGGCAAACTCAATCAACGGTAAATGTCTCTCCCAAGACCCCTTGAAATCTAGGACACAAGCTCTAAGCATGTCCTCTAAAATCTGAATGGTGCGTTTCGACTGCCCATCGATTTGAGGGTGATAAGCGGTGCTAAAGGTTAACTTGGTTCCCAACGCCTCTTGAAGGCTTTGCCACAATCGGGCGGTGAAATGAGGATCCCTATCCAACACAATGGTCACCGGCACCCCATGAAGCCGAACTATCTCTCTAACATACAACTCTGCCAAGTGCTCAACTGAGTCGCTAGTACGCATAGGAATGAAGTGTGTGGACTTAGTCAATCTATCCATAATTACCCAAATGGCATCATTGCCCCGCTGCGTTCTAGGAAGCCCAACTACGAAGTCCATGGTCACATGCTCCCATTTCAACTCGGCTATCGGCAGGGGTTGCAACAAATCTGCCGGTCTCTGGTGTTCAGCCTTGACTTGCTGACAAGTAAGGCACTTTGACACGAAGGATGCGACGCCCCGCTTCATACCCCTCCACCAAAACTGACGGTTAAGGTCTCGATACATTTTGGTGCCTCCCGGATGTATTGCAAGGCGTGAGTGGTGGAACTCCCGAAGCACTTCCTCTCTACAAGATTCAAGCACAAACAGGCGATCTAAGTAATGTACACTCTGATCCGAGAGAATATTCAAACCCTTCTCCTCCTTCCCATTGGAGATTCTGTCCCGAATTAACTCCACTTTGCGGTCTCCCTGTTGTGCCTCTACAACTTTACTAATCAAAACAGGTTGAGCACTCAAGGTACACAATGTAGCACTTTCTTCAGACTCACCCAATTGTAACCCAAACTTACCGACTTCACCCAACATACTCCACTCCCGAATGGCCACACTCACCAAACTACTCACAGTTTTTCGGCTTAAGGCGTCGGCCACTACATTGGCCTTCCCCGGATGATAGTGTAACTCAAAATCATAGTCTTCTAAATATTTCATCCATCTACGCTGTCTTAGATTCAAATCTTTCTGGGAGAACAAATACTTTAAGCTCTTATGGTCGGAGAAAACCTTAAACTTCTCACCATACAAATAATGCCTCCAAATCTTCAAGGCAAAGACTATTGCAGCTAATTCTAGGTCATGGGTAAGGTAATTCTTCTCATGAGTCTTCAACGGTCGGGAACCATACGCTACAACCTTTCCCTCTTGCATTAAAACACAACCAGGCTCATCCCGAGATGCATCACAAAAGACAGTATACCCCAATCCTCTCTTCGGAATGATCAATACCGGTGCCGTGGTCAATCTAGATTTGAGCTCCTGGAAGGACTTCTCACAAGCCTCACTCCACACAAATTTAACCCCCTTTCTAGTCAATCCAGTCAAAGGCGCGGCTAATCTAGAGAAATCTCTTACGAATCGATGATAGTACCTCGCCAACCCCAAGAAACTCCAAATCTCAAAGACATTCTTAGGTTGCTCCAAATCTTGCACAGAATCTATCTTCGAGGAATCTACTGTTACTCCCTCTCTTGACACGACGTGGCCCAAAAACTTCACCTCGGTGAGCCAAAACTCACACTTCTCAAATTTGGCATACAACTGATGCTCCCTAAGTAAGTCAAGCACTATCCTCAAGTGAGTCTCATGTTCCTCCTCGAAGGTCGAATAGATAAGAATGTCGTCCACGAAGACGACCACAAAACGATCCAAGTACTCCCTAAATATTTGATTCATCAAATCCATAAAAGAAGTCGGTGCATTAGTTAACCCAAATGGCATTACTAGGAACTCATACTGGCCATAACGTGTATGAAAGGCCATCCTCCTCCCGAACTCTGCACTGGTGGTACCCCGACCTCAAGTCTATCTTCGAAAAGCAACAAGACCCTCTAAGTTGATCAAACAAGTTGTCTATCATGAGTAAAGGGTATTTGTTCTTGACAGTGACTTGGTTCAACTTATGGTAGTCGATACACAACCGTAATGACTCGTCCTTCTTCTTCGCAAAGAGAGCCGGCGCTCCCCAAGGCGACGTACTAGGGCGAATGAAGCCCTTGTCTAAAAGCTCTTGGAGTTGGATCTTCAACTCGTGCAACTCCGCGGGCGCAAATCTATATGGCGCCATTGAAATGGGTGCCGTTCTAGGCACTAAGGCAATGGTGAACTCAATCTCCTGGTGGGGTGGCAAACTGGTAAGGTCCTCGGGAAACACCTCCAGGTATTCACACACTATCCTTGGCAACCCAACTCGAGTTCCGACACTCTCACCATCCAAGAGAGTAGCTAGAAGGCCGCTAAGCTCATTCCTACTATGAGGATCAAACACTGGTGATAAAACCCGATCAATCCTATCCCCCAGAAAATAAAAACAATCGCCACCCGAAGTGCACACTGTGACTCTTTGCCGAAAACAATCAATCACAGCCCGATACAATGACAACCAATCCATACCTAGAATAACATCAAAACTGGACATGTCTAACAACACCAAAGCAAACGAAAGTCTACGCCCGACAACCTCTATCTCACAATCACGACATCCCCGATCTAGGTCAACTGTACCCCCAACCAGTGACTCAACTCTGAGTGGAGACGCTAACAATACCACTTCTAACCCCAATGCAGATGCGAATGAATGAGACACATCTGTATCTATCAACACACTGGCCAAAGAGTTACACACAATAAAAATACCTCTCACAACCAAAGGTCCTGGCAATTGCTCTGGCGTTGTAACAGCATACATGCGCCTCTGTGCCCTCTGATCAACTTGCTTCATCCCTCGGAGCATAGGCCTGCTGTATTGACTGAGCCGAAGTGGCTCTCTGGTGGACTTTCGAAGTCTGGACTGAATGGGTCTGCTAATGACTCTAGGTTTGCCTCGACCTGGATGCGCCAGATGCGCTTCCCAACTGTGGGTAAGCTCTCTTCATGTGCCCTGACTAACCAGACTGATAACAGGTAGGCCCCTGTCCCCTACTCTGAGACTGAGATTGGCTCTGGGATCGGTTAGGTGGTGGTGGTGGCAACATCTGCTGTCCTTCCCCCTTCTGCGGACATGCAAAGACCTTGTGACCCGGTTGGCCACACTTGAAGCAAAAAAACCCACTCGGTGCACCCCTTCCTAAGCCCGCACTAGGCAAGGGAAAGGTGGATCTAGACTGTTGCTACTGGGGCAGGGATTGAGATGGAAAGGTGTTCTTACTCTTCTTATTGGGCCTATAATCTCCCTGCGATCCATGGCCCCTAGACCTCAAATTTCGAAGTCTCTCCTCCTCGGCCTCCATCGTAATCTCTACATGCGCAGCCGTCTCCACAAAGTGATCATACTCTCGGATCATGTTCTCGGCAACCTTGAACAAAAGCTTTGTCCTCAACCTCCGCTCAAACTCAAAGCAATGGCGCTCTTCCATCGCTACCAACTCTGGTGCAAACCGAGACAAACTAGAAAAGGCCGCTTCAAATTCAACCACGGACATATTCAATTACTTAAGGTCCTTGAATTCCTGCCTTAACCTCTCTTAAGCCATGGGAGGTAGGTACTTGTCTTGGAAGGCCGTCACAAATGCCTCCCATATCGGTGCTATCCGGCCTTTCGCATACTTCCACCATTAGCCGGCGTCACCTTTGAGGTAATAACTAGCAAGGGTCACTCTCAACTGGCATCATCTATATGGAGCATATCAAAGGTCTTCATGGTTTGCTTCAACCATTCGTCCGCTTTCTTTAGATCGGGGCTGCCATGGAATTCATCCAGCTTGGCCTTTAAAAACTCCCTCGTGAAGAAGCTAGCTCTAGTCTTGGCGACATTCTCCCTCACTTGGGTCTCCGCCCTCAGTATGTTCATGGATTCCCTCAATGCCCCTGCCATCTCCTGGGCTAGAGCCCCCATTGCGGCTTGGCTGGCATGCCCCGGCACCTCCGCTTGCCCCACTTGTTCGGCCATGTCGGCTTGGCCTAAACCCTCTTCTTGTACCGGGACCTCTTGGACCAGCACCTCATATACACCCCGGTGACCTCGACCTCGCCTTTGCCTTCCACCCCTACCACCTCGGGTTTGAACTCTTCCTGACATCCTAATTGAGAGACAAGGTAAATAATTTAACACATAATTCCAAATGTGCTCGCCACTAACCTCACACGTTAGGCTAAAGCAACCACATATATCCTACTACACAAACCGTTTAATTCACTTCACATAAACACGTAATCAAATAAACACATACGAATTATCCTTTAGTGATAAGATTCGTCCCATAAGAAACCAAGAATTCTTAGTAGAATGAGTATTGATCAGGTACCCTTCTATTAAGACCTCAAGGAACCTAACAAGCACAAAGAACATCCCAAAAGTCCAATCTCATACCCACATAATCACATAAACATGCTGTCACATAATCACAACAGCAAAACATTTCCTATTCATGCGAAATGAACCCATTGTGGTATAACGACCACTCCCCGCGAGTCCCAAGTATTCAAACCCGGTAGCTCTAATACCAAATTGTAACGCCCCGAAATAAGCCCAACATGAACAGTACATCAATCATGTACATTCCTCAATTACAATCGTTCTCCATTCTCTGACTCAAAATATCCGAGGTTTATACAATGATTCCACATGCAATTATACATTCAAAAATATGAAAACACCTGAATCTATAGCATGTGAAACATATGAACTTCCATGAGAAAGTAAAATAAAAGAAATTCCTTTATGGGCTTACATCTTCCAAGGCAATAGCCTGGTTACACAAAAGTGGTCTCTCGGACCCATACCAAAAATAACCCTTGGCTTTACAAATATTCATGACAAAATAAAGAGCACTCTACTCTTCTCAAAACATTTTCACGCCCTCAACTCGGTGGGATCATCACATCTTTACCTGTACCAAATCCCATAGGGGTGAGCATAAAGCCCAGCAGGGAATTCTAACAAAGTATATACAGTTATGCTAAACTTCTCAACATCAGATGTAAATGTGTTACCATGCCATGCCATAATGAAGAAAAACATCATTTTAATGCACCACTTGAAAATCACCACGTTTTTAATGATACTAGGCAATCTCATCCATTTCAAACTTCCAATTCTTTTAATCAAGGAGCGGTAAACATGACACTGGTAATCCCTAGGCTGGTGTCTACAAGTAGACTCTACGAGTACTACCAAACTGTCATTTTTACCAGTATTAACCGGAAGGCTCGACACCTATCCGCGCGGCTTTCGGGTCTTTCACTCTGGACACTCAGGCCAACTTGTCAAACTCATCTACACCCCCTATCCGGACTTACCAACGTATTTACCCCATACACATTTCCATTAGTTCTCATCACAATAACATTTTTCGTTATGATGCATATCTCTTCAATTTAGATTCACAATGCACAATGATAAATGAAGTAGTATGCAATGCAAAAATCTTTTCCATTCCTCATAACATTTCTTCATTTTGAATATCTCTACAACAATGCCAACATCTACATTCTCATACTCTCCTTTCAATATTCATCCATAAAATTTAACATGAATCATCAACATGTTGCCACAATTCTCTTTTCACATGCCCTAACAATTTAATCTCTCGATGGCAACAATTGACATATTTCAAATATAAATTCCCACTATTTATAATTTTCCCACCATTTATGATATCCAACGATCTATCACACACAAGCTTGCATCATTCAAATATTAGCCATAACATTCAAATAACCCTCCCTTCTCATACATCATTTCAACACAAGAAAGTAAGAAATTGCAAAACATTTTTACTATTACCAAAAATCCCCAATTTCTAGGGTTTTCATCAATAACAAACTTTCATCATTTTCTTATAGGAACTCCATCACACCATTTTCCATGATTCTAATAAAGGAAAACCCACAAAATAATAGTAAAAGGTTGAAATACAAACTCACATTCAATCCCCTCTTCATTTGAAATCAAAATCAAAACTTCAAAACCCTTTTTAAATCAACATTAATCTAGCAAAACTTATATATATAACTTAAGAAGACCCTATCTCAAAGTAGAAACCCAATGAGAAGGGCTAGACAAAGGTGAAGCTTCAAAAAATGGCAAATCCCACTTCTTCTTGGATGGAAATGAAGATCTTGAAGAGCCCAATCTTTTTGTCTAAGGAAGGAGGGTGAGAAGATCACTAGATCTAGGTCCAATATAGAGGGAGAGGGTTATCTAGAGAGAGAAGCTCTCAACTTAAGGTTTGGATGAAAAAGAGATGAAAAAGTTATGTAAAAAGTCGCTTTTACGATCTGATATACGCAAAGTCCGCTCGAGCGGAGAGTTTCACGCTCGAGCGTCAGGCACAAGAGCAACAACTCGCTCGAGCGCAAAGAGCACCGCTCGAGCGTAGATTTCACCCGTTCAGTATTTCACAGATTACAGACAGTCGCTCAAGCGCCAGAAAGGCCGCTCGAGCTCAAACACGCTCGAGCGTAAAAAACACTCATGCAGCACTTTTGCAAAGACACCTGATACTGAAGGGTTGCAAACTCCGCTCGAACGCAAGAAGTCCCGCTCGAGTGGAAGACCGAAAATTTGGACAACAAGATTCTAGACCGAAAGGCAACCAACCTGTTCTAAACGCGCTCAAGTCATTCCAAAACTCAAATTCAAGAGGTATAAGGAAGAAAGATATAACCAGTAGTATCAAACAACAAGATTTAGATCCTGAATACCATGACAGTCAAGTAGAGACCCGCGGTCGCTATACTTTATATATTTACATTAAGTTATATATCTCTTTGGTGGTGTTTGGCAAGAAAAATTTTAGCTTATTTTAGGTTAAAATTCATAAAAAGACAAAAATAAGCTAAAATAACTAATGAAACAAAATGTCACATCAAATTCATTATCATTTTACTTTTTCTCTCACAAATATCACATCCAACTATAAAAAATCTAATCATCTTTCCAAATACAAAAATTTTAGCTTACTAAAATAGTTAAAAACTAAAATAGTCTACTAAAATAACAACTTCCCAAACACCCACTTTGTTTCAACGACATTTTTATTTAATAAAGCAACATGCGCGGTCACTTTCACTCATATAATTATAGGACAAGTAATCCAAATAAATAAATAAATAAAAATAACAATACAATACAATACAAGCACTCTTTTACCTCACATGTTACATTGCATTATTACACAGGACAATAATATATTTATAATACATACTCGGCAAACATTTCACTCTTTATTTTCTCTGTCTAAACCAATACATTCACACAATTAATATCAACCCAATTCATCCTATCATCATATGTTTTTGGTTGAAATTTAATAGAAAAACTAATTTAAAAAAATAAACACAAATTTTTTTTAAAAAATTTTAAAAATTATTTACCTCAAAAAGAGAGAGAGAGAGAGAGAGAGAGAGAGAGAGAGAGAGAGAGAAATAATATGAAAATATTAATATTTAATCATATGAAAAATATTTTTAACATTATTCTTTCATTTTTTATATTTTTAATCTTATATAAAAAAAAAAGAGGGAAAATGTGAGAAAATAAAAAATCTATGACTTTAGTAGAGTTCTTTTGAGGAGTGTGTGTTGCTTCGGTTTGCATGGAGGAGGTGATGGAGAGAAATAATTTTTTATTTCTAAATGAGAAAATGGTGATACATAAAGGATAAAATGTAATTTACTTTTTCTTGAAAGAGTAATAATGTCATATTCAGTAGTAATGAAATCGGATAAACCCTTTCTGCATTTGTATCATTTTTATTTTTTTATTTTTTTGAGTTAATTACACTTTTAATCTTATTTTTGGTCTATTTATTTTCAATTGTGATTGATAGTCAACTTTTTATAATTTAAATTAAGTTACAATGTCATCATTCTATCTATCTACTGTTAATGAAGTTGACGAAAATTAAAATTTTAATGAAAGTGTAAGGATTAAAGTAATTTTGATAAAAATGTAGAAATGTTAATGTGAAAAAACAAATGCCACTTTTAGCAAATATGACAGGTTCTATCAATCATATTAACTGTAAATGAATAAAAGTGTGATATTGTAACTTGACTTAAAGTGAAAGATATTTATCTGACATAATTAAAAGTGAAAATGCCAAATGACATTACAATAAGTGTAATTAACCCATTTCCTTTCCTTTAAATAGAGGTTGTTACACAGGCAAACAATCACAACAGCAGCATCAGCATCAGCATCAGCTTTGTTAGAAACTCATTGCAATGGCTCTTGCTCTTCTTAAACTTGTAGTTCCAACCTCTTCTCTTTACACTTCAACTAGGTTACCATCTCAAAGCTGTGCATCATCACAATCTGCTGCTTGCATTGATCATGGCCGAGCTTTGCGCACCGTTCGATGCATCAGTTTCAGGCAAACTTGTGATCAGACGATTGTTAGGCGAACTGCCAACTATAAACCTCCCATTTGGGACTATGACTCTCTGCAGTCACTAAATAGTAAATATGTGGTATATATATGATTTTTGTAAATTTTATTTACTTTCTAAATTGTGTTTCATTTGAAGCAATGTTTTGCTTGCTAACATTAATTAATACTTTTTTTTTAGGGAGATATATATGTAAAGGGTGCTGAAAAGTTGAAGGAAGAAGTGAAGAGAATGCTTGCAGAAGTGGTGGATCCATTGGGTGGACTTGAGATGATTGATGACTTGCAAAGGCTTGGAGTGTTTATCACTTTGCGGATGAAATAAAGAGTGTTGGACAATATTAGAAATGATGATAAGTGGAACAATAAGGATTTACATTCTACAGCTCTTCAATTTAGGCTTTTGAGACAACATGGTTTTAATATACCCCAAGGTACTTCAATGATTCAATTAACTTTATTTTTTATTAAGGTAAATTATAAACAAAAATTTTAAAATTTGTTTAAAATACGATTTGTCTTTTATGATTTTAAAAATTACATCTTGTCCTCTAATGTTTATAATTTCATAACAATTAGCCATTTTTATTAATAAATTATTAAGTAAATTAATAGTTTTTACTGATGTTAAAATTTTATTTCAATTAATAATTCAAATAATTTTATTATTGTATAGGAAACAGTTAGGAATTTCATTTTTTTCAACTAATTCTATTAAATAAAAAATTTTGACAATAAGATATTTATAATTTTTCAAATCATAAAAAATAATTTGTATTTTAAACGAATCTCAAAGAGTACATTTTTTTTTTTTTTGATCAGCAAAATAAAAGATTTATTGATGAAAAAGGCAAAGTACATGCAAAAATACATCAACAAATCAAGGAAGTGCACAGACTATCATAGCTAACCTCTACAATCCCAACTAGGTTGGCACTGTTAAGGAAGCAAAATCATATGCAAGCATTTGACTCAAGATTGGTGAGAAGCCAATCAAGAGCAATCAAAAGACGAAAAAACATAACAACACAGTAAACCAATACAAACAACATAAAACGACACCAGCTTCAAATCAAAATTCTTCAGCAGCAGCATACAATAGACCAAGACAACTACATACAGCAGCAGATAGTCTAATTCTACAGCAGCAGCATACGCCATCTGTAGCAAACAGAACAGCAGACGCAAAATAGACCAGAATTAGCAGCCCAATGCTCCACAACCCTCTCCTAACATGACTCAACCACTTAACACTAGGAACACCTGAACTACCCCTTACACTGCATCAGTAGCAACAATAGCTCTCCAACCAAAGGCAACAGCTGAACTACCCCTTACAAGCACCTCCTAATCTGATTTAAATTGCACAAAAAGTCATGCACAGAGTACTGCAGACCTACCACACAACACTTGGCCTAGAAAGCTACCCTTAATTTCACAACTTTCTCCAAATCAGCTAAGTTTACCTGACCACCATTGAAAACAATCTCATTCCTTAAATTCCAAACTGACCACAATAATACCAAAGGCACAATCTTCCAAATACACATAACTTTCTTCTTGAACCTAGCACCAGCCCACCAATGCAACAGAGCTTCAATCGAACCCGGAATTACCCAACACACATCCCACCAGTTCAATATACTAGCCCACACTTTCCAACCAGTGGACAGTGGAGAAGAACATGATTGACCGTTTCCTCTTCAGTTCTGCAGAAAACACACAAAGTGCTAGCATTGGCAAACAACACCCTAATTCGATGAAGAAAAACTGTTGTTTTAACTCTGCCCCGCCAAGCTAACTAGCCAAAAAACTGTAATTTTGGAGGTACAGCAACCTGCCATAACCATTTGGCAATGCGCAAATCAGGACCCCTAGCTGCTTGTAGCCACACCTAAACTGATGACACTGTGAACTGATTCGATATGTTCAATTCCCACGACAGATAGTCATCCAATTGCCCACAACTGCTAGGGACATCAATCAACCAGTCATGAAGCCTACTTACCTCCTCTTCCTCCCAAACTCTGAGTTGTCTTCTGAACTGTAAACTCCAATCCCCTGAACTACCCCTTCTTTGCCTATACTGCATAACAGAACTGCCCCTATCTTCTGAGATTCAGAACAACCTTGGAAATTCCTCACTAAGCTTACTATTGTTGCACCATTTATCAGTCCAGAATTTCGTTCTCTCCCTATGCCCAACCTTTACTTTTACATTATCAAAATAAAACTCAAGTAACTGAGGATTAACCTAGGCAAGATTAAGGATTCCTTGCCACATTGGAGACACTCTCCTTACATCCCCCAACTCTGGCCACCACCCACCACCAACCCTCCCATATATACTACAAATCACTGCCTTCCACAGTGCCTTATCTTTTGTACCAAATCTTCACCACCACTTTAACAGTAAACAAACATTCATATCTGCTATGCTTCTAACCCCTAAACCACCTTGCCTTTGAGACTTTATGAGCTCCTGCCACTTTACTAAATGAACTTTCTTCCTCGATTCACCACCCTCCCAAAGAAAAGTAGCCTGTAGCTTCTCAATCAACCTAACCACACCCTTAGGCATTTGGAAGCTTGAAATATAATATAATGGTAAGCAGGACACAACTGACTTAATCAACGTTAATCTCCCTACAAAAGACAACAACTTTCTCTTCCAAAGAGACAACTTCTTCCGCACTTTGTCGATCACTGGCTGCCACTTCCTTTTGGGATTAGCTTCTAAAGGAAGACCCAAATACACCATTGGCAACTTCTGATTTTTGCAGTTCAACATAACAGTAAGGTTATCTATCTCACTGTCTGAAACACCCACCCCACAGACAATGATCTTGTGGAAATTGATCTTAAGACCCGACATTACTTCAAAGCACCTTAAGACCCTTTTAATGGAAAGAAACTCCAATGCCTCAGCTTCGCAAAAAATAATTGTATCGTCTGCAAACTACAGATGTGAGATGCTCATGTTAGTAGATCCCACTGAAGCGCCCTTAAACAATCCCAACTACTTAGCTCAACTCAGAAGTAAATTAAGACCCTCAACCACAATATTAAATAAGAATGGTGAGAGTGGATCACCCTGCCTCAAACCCCTTTGTGGTACAAACTCATTAGTGGGTGACCCATTAACCAAAACAGAGATCCTGGAAGAGGTTAAACACTCCTTAATCTAGCATATCCACTTCTCATCAAATCCAAAATTACATAACATTGAAAACAAAAAAATCCCAATTCACTAAGTCATATGTCTTTTCAAAGTCAAGCTTTAGAATCACACCCTTGTGCTTCGAGCATTTCCGCCATTCAATAACTTCATTAGCAATCATGACCCCATCTAGTATACATCGACCCCCTATAAATGTTGTCTGAGCCTCATTAATCACTGCAAGGATCACCTTTTTCAACCTCCTAGATAAAACGTTGGCCAGAATTTTGTAGATTGAATTCACTAGATTGATAGGCCTAAAGTCCACCAACTCCACAACATTTTCCTTCTTAGGTACAAGAGCAATGAATGAACTGTTTAAACCTTTGGCCAATTTCCCATTTGCATAGAACTCCTGCATGAATTGCATAACCTCATCTTTCATGACTTTCCAATTTTTCTGAATACACGCAAGATTGAACCCGTCTGGCCCTGGAGCTTTGTTACCGTCACATTCCGTCACAGCAGCCCATACCTCTTCTACTGTGAACTCAGCTACTAACTCCTTTGAAGCCCCAGTCCTACCAATAGTGGTAAAAGGCCCCTCCAATTTTGGTTTACCTCTTCACGCCTCAAAATACAAATCCTTAAAATGCTTAAACACCACTTGTCTTACCATTCTCGGTTTTCTAAGACTTACCCCATCCACAACAACAGAATCTAACACATTCTTGCTTTGCCTCCTACTAGCCGTTGCATGAAAGAATTGTGTGTTTTTGTCTCCCTCTTGAGCCCACTTAAGCCTAGATTTCTGCCTCCACATCCATTCTAGTCTTCTACTAAAATTCCAAACTAGAGTCCTCAACTCATGTCTTCTAGCATTGATAGTGTCCACCAGCGGCCTTTTTTCAGCTAGCAAATTAATCTCATATAACTCCTCTTCTGCTGCTTTTAACTCGTGCTCCACATTTCCAAAAACTTCGACATTCCATTTTTTTAAATCAAACTTGAGCTTTGTCAACTTACCTTTCAATCTATACCCTGCCCACCCAATAATAGTTGTCTATTCCCAAGACTTCTTAACCAATGGCTTAAAATCAGGATGCAGAAACCAGGCATTTAAAAACCTAAATGGTCTAGGACCCCAATCCCTACCGTCTTCCATGAGCAATAAAGGACAATGATCAGACAAACTTCTTGGCATTCCCCATTGCTTAAACCTAAACACTTCCAACCATTCAGGATCCAACACAAACCGAGCAATCCCACTCCAACGCTCACCATCAGCAGAGTTACACCAAGTGAAACCCCTTCCTAACAAGGGCAAATCAACCAACTCCATCTTCTCTATGAAGACATTAAAATCAATCATGCCTTTGTCATGCCGCAGACAACCTTCTCTCACTCAAAAATCTAACTTCATTAAAATCCCCCCCTATACACCAGGGGAGCTGAAAAGATGACTTCAACCTAAGTAACACATCCCATAGATGACCTCTTTTCCTACCATCATTTGGTGCATATATGTTGACGATCACACAATGAAATGAGTGATTATACATACTTGACAGTAAAATGAAAGACGTTGCACTGCAACACTCCTCAACCTTGAAGACATTTGGATTCCAAACACACAATAGCCCCCCTACACCACCCTCCGAATCCATTGCCATAAACTGCAAACATTCCCAGGGCCATAATGACTTCACAAACCTGACATCCACACTACTCCTCGTAGACTCCTGCAATAGAAGAACATCAATCTTCCTCTCATTGACCAGCTTCTTAATCTTCGTCTTTTTGTCGTTTCTCCCTAATCCCCTAATATTCCAAGACATCATCTTCATAAGAACGACATACTGCACCTAGATCTCCCATCTGATAGCAGCTCAAATTGGACCATTCTTTCCCCCAACCCCAGCTTGTCCCTGATCCTTAACTTCCATCTCTACAATACAATTAATAATCTCTTCCTCCTTACCGTGACAGTTCATCCCCAGTAGCTTACCCACATGCACCATAGCTCGACCTTCCTTAATCAACAAATTCCTCCGGAAAGCCTCACCCTTCTGAGATAAGGAGAGAGATAGAGCAGTAGCCGCAGCTCAGAAGACAGTTCCTCTCGAAAAACTACACGAAGTTCCCGTGGCCAACCTTCTTCTCATATGTACATCCTTCTGTGCTACAGCTCTTCTCCTAACCTTACTACCCTCCACCCTACCTTTTTGAGCCACACCCTTACCTAATCCAACCTGTAGATCCATTGTTTTTAACCCTGGCCTAACAGAAGAATGTAACAAACCCCTAATATTTGGGTCATCCCCCTGCCCACCCAATTGGGCCTGATTTAACACCACCTCCAGATTAACACTGGGCCTATCCTTCTCAAACCCACTAATACTTCTTAAAAAGCCTTGTGCAACTATATCCCCATCCATTCTTTGCGATCTACCCGACTCTTCTACCCACGGCTCTTCCCCTACTCTCACCTCCTTCTCATTCAAACAGCCACCCTCAGAGACTTTTCCACCCCCAACTCAATCTCATTAATTGTAGATTCAAACACACCATCGTTGC
The DNA here is from genome assembly GCA_025200525.1 of Camellia lanceoleosa. Taxonomy (NCBI): domain Eukaryota; kingdom Viridiplantae; phylum Streptophyta; class Magnoliopsida; order Ericales; family Theaceae; genus Camellia; species Camellia lanceoleosa. Next base: position 112,430,475 of record CM045770.1, on the reverse strand, counting down.
ATATTCCCACACCAAGCAGTGCAGCATTACTATTAGCCACCTCCATGGCACGCTCAGCCACCTTTACCAAATCCCTGTTTGCCACCTGGCCCTTTGGCACTACCTCAGCACCTGTGTTTGCCACCTCTCTCCCCTCACCTTCTACAACGACACTGCCATTAACAGAGGACTGCTCAAGCTCAGCAGAGGTGATAGCCTTAACATCATCACTCATCCTGCTGCTACCCATACCACTGTAAGGAAACTCCATTGCCTCACACACTCTAACGGGAATAAGTCTTCCATTACAATTCAACTGGATCATCCTATTAATAACTTCCAAAGACTGTGTAATAACTTTAACTTTCCCACACTTGAATGATTTCATTCTACTTGTATCCTCGTCAATTTGCACTACCTCACCCCAAACACTACCAATCCTTGTAAACGTATTCACACTCCATAAATGAAATAGGACACCAAAGCAAACAATCCAAACACATCTCTCCTGACCTCCAATAACCCCTTGTCTCTCCTCTATGACGGTCTCACACCAATCATTAATCCACATCTTCAGATTGCCAACCCCCTCATTCAAAGCTTGTTTTGAACTAAATGTCAACACTGCTTTCCTACCCCCTCTCCCCCCCTTCACAAACAATAACATCCTTCAACCCTCATCTACTAATCTCCTCCTTCAAGTCAGAGAATAAGAAGCTAGCTTTTAACTTAACAAACACGCTCTCATATAACCAACCATTACCTTCTTCTTTAGTTGCAACTGTGATCACATCTTTCCATTGATCCTCCCCTTTAGATACTACCTCAGCAAAGGTTCTCTAGTCCCTCCATGCTACCCTATTTGACATCTGAAGCTTCTCCTTACCTCTCACCGTAGCCTCATCCACGTCCATCCCCCATTGCACCTTCTGCGGAAAGTTATTAACCTTGTCATACAGCACCTTACCCCCCTCTCTACCTTAGTAAACTCAACATTCTTAACTGTCAATCTTTTATCATCACACCATAGTCCATCCACCTTTTGAACTGCAACACCCGCCACTACCGGACAGTCATAACGAACGAATCCAAATATTGAGCCCGTAACTTGCCTCCTCTTCGTTGGGATGAAAACGTCCTTTACAACACCAAATTTGCTGAACATAGTGAAAAGATTCCTCGAGCTCATATTTTCGGGGATATCATCAACAAACAACGTTACTAGACCCGACTCCACTGCTGACCCTCCCAGTTTTCTTCCCCATCTTCTCCTCAACACCGGTTTCCATCCTCCTTCCATCTACTCTCGGCTTAAACTTTTGAAAGTAAAGAGTACATTTATAATTTACCTTTTTATTATTTATTATTATTTGGTTTTTGTGTTATGATGGTTTTACCTATAGGCCAATACTTCTTGATTTTTTTTTTTTTTTTTTTTTTCACATATGTATTGGCCTGTTCGTGATAAATCACTTTATATTTAATACACACATTATAATATATAAGAGTTTTAGAGATTAAATTTTTTAATTGTTAAAAGTAAAAAATTTGTTGTAAAAAACATTTAAGGACCAATTTTTATCGTCATGATGATAGTCGTTTAAAGATCGTCCTGAAAAGTAAAAAATAAGGTTTTTAACAGCAAAATTTTGAAAATGTCAAAATATACTTTTAGACACAAAATAATTTGGTCTCAAAAGAGTTTATTTTTTGAGACAAAAAATTTGGTCCCAAAAAAATAATAATTCACCACTAATGTGTACTTTTCGTTACTAAAAATATAATAACGATACTTTTCGTAACAAAAATATTTGATACCTGCAAAATAATTTTATTCCTAAATTTTAATTGCTAAAATCTTAATTTTCTGTTGTGACATTAACTCACAACCGATAAGCCCTGTTCGGCAGTGTTGGGTGGTGGGTTTTTCCAATAGGCGGTAATAAATTGTTGTGAAATAAACCACATACACAAATAATAACAAGAAGACTCAATCATAAATAAGAAAATATAGGATAAATTTGTGCAGTTCAATAAAATTGCTCATGTTTATAGCTCATACTAGTTTCATTAGCTAAAAGAAAAGAAGAGGATATGCAGTTGCTGTGAGTACAATAATATATATATATAAGTTTAGTCTCTCTTTTTTTGGCTTTTTTTTACGTTGACTCTTTATATTTTAAGTTTTCCCAGTTTACTCTTATAGTTAATTTTCGTTCAAAGGTAAACAAAAAATGTCACGTCAATTGCTACATAGTATAAAAAATATATTATCATATTAGGGTTTGGGTTTGGGTTTGGGTTAGATGAGTGGGTTATATATTGTAACCCAAAAGACAATCCAAGAGAGGGAGTAAATTGAGTTTCTAATTAAATTGTTAAATTAGAAGTATTAACCCAATATATAAACAAATAAATTTGTGTAACAATATACAAAATAAAATAAGCAAAGGGATAAGAAAGCAAACACATAATTTATAGTGGTTCGGTTCAAATAAATCATACGTTTACTTCTCAAGATTCTCCTTGAGATTTCTCCACTATTAATGAAATAGCATTACACCAACTAGTTTTAAATCCGGTACTAATCACATCTAAGCAAGTGATCACCACCGACCATTCCAACGACTAGTTTAAAATTCTGTACTTAGTCACATCTTACCCAAATAATTTTATTATAAAAAATCACTGACAAAAATATCTCTGTTTACAAGAATAGAGTACAGACTAAAAAATTCTTTTACAACTACGCTCCAATGCTCAACAAATTTCTCTTAAAAAATATTACATAATGAAGCATAATAATATTTTTTAGAACAAATAAATATCATAAATTTTTTCCCTGCAATTCTTTTTCTTATCAAAAGATATAGCCGTTGAACCTCTTTCCTTCCTTATTCCTGCTTCCATTTGAATTTACTAACTATTACACTCTTCCATTATTGACAAAAATTTTAAAAAATAAACAAAACACAACCAACCCCGCCCACCCCTCCCCCCCAACACACACACACACAAAGGAAAGGAAAAATAAGATGGAAATGAATTTGAAATGATGTACAACCCATCACGTGTGCAAAAAAAGGAAAGGAAAGAAAAAGAAAAAGAAAAAGAAAAATAATGTACAACAAACACAACCCCCCCCCCCCCCCCCGGGGAAAAGAAAAAGAATTATTTTGGAGTGTTTTGAAAAGTTGATAAAAAATTAATTTTTTTGACTTTTTTAGTTTATTTTATCCTTTTGTAGCTAAAAAAATGTGATGTGATATGATTCAAAATGAGTAAAAAGTTAAAAGATGACTTTTTATTTTCTTCCCAAAAGCCCCTCTGTTTGATTAAAGTTTTGACAAATCATAATTCCAAATTAATTTCAAAACACATTTTAAAAACATGTTTAGTAAATTTGATAGTTTTTGAATTTTTGATCTACCTAGTCGTCCCACCCGAACATCCACCTGGATATCCGGCCGGTTGATCGAAACAATTTTTTTTTTTTTCTTGTTTTTTTCAATTACCAATCGCCACCTATTATTTGGGAAAAAAAAATATATGTTTTTGATATTTTTTAAATATAAAACTTTTTTTTACTAAAATTACAAATTATTTTTTTGACCTGAATTTTAAAAAGAGTTTGGTTATGTGTTTTGAATATAATTTTCAATAGAATTTAAAGTTATGTGTTTAGTTACGAGTTATAAGTTTTTCAATTAAGTTTTGAAAATTATTTTCAAAATTCATGACCAAAACAACTTTTCTCATTTCTCACTAAAAATAAAAAAAAAAATATGAAAAATAAAAAATTTTAAATTTTCAAAAATTAAATTTAAAAAATTAAAATCAAACCCACTAAATACTAAGATGGAAATGAATTTGAAATGATATACATGATGTACAGGCCACCACGTGGTTTGTCGATCCTTTCCTTTTATTATTATTATATTATATATATATATATATAAGATGTATAGTAGACTAAAATATTTTTCAATTGGTGCAACTTGTATTAATATGATAAAATTCATATTGTTGTAAACTATGTATATTGAAAAATTATAATTCATCTTATAATATTTTAGACATTATGAAAATCAAACCATAAGCTTAATATATATAATAAATTATTTTTATGCACATGATTATCAATGTATTGTTTTTTTGTCTAATTTTAGACTTTTTTGTTTTTTGATCAACAAAGAAAATGAATTTTATTGATGAAGTAGAAAACTAATACATCAATAAAAGAAAAATGGAATGAGTGCAAAAAGTATTATAGCAAGCCAAATCAATTCCAACTAGGTTGGCAATAAGACTGTCTAATCATATCCTAGCACACCATCAAGAGTTGGTGAGAAACCAACCACAAATACCCAAAACAACCTCACCTAAATAAAAACTAACCAAGCCTAATACAAACCAAACAACCCAAAACTAGCAAACAACAATACAACAGGACAACAACAATAATAACAGCTGTAGCAGCCTAATTAAAAAATCATTCCCCATACAAACCAACAGCAAACCCTATTAGCAGAAATGGGCTTCAAATAAAAAACATTAGCAACAGCACAAATCAACCACAACTGAGTATATACTCCTTTTCACCAAGTAGAACCAACATCATTAACGAAAACAGTATCAGTAGCCCATCTTCACCGCAGCATCTACACTTCTGTACTGAACAGTAGCAAACATACCTTGCAGCTCCACCACCAGCTCCCAAGCCTCACATCAGAGCCCAACTGAAAAACAAAAACAACCAGCAGCAACACCCCAGAGTCAAAACTCAACAACATCCATCTAGAGAACACATCTCCCATATGAAGAAACTCAGCCAATTTTACAAAACTAATTTTACACATAAATTAACTTTTGGAGTAAATTGACAAAAAATTGAAACATGAAGGACCAAAATGAAAATAAATAAATAAATAAATAAAATTTAAGGGCCAATAAATTATTAGGGTGACGTCAATAAATTATTATAATAACTTTAGTTAGATTCGTGAATATTAGTGTGGTAAAATATACAACACAATACTAATAAATTATATCTGTGTGTGTTAGGTTTAATGTCAAAAAATTATTATAATAACTTTAGTTAGATCCATGAATGGTTGTGATAAAGTATACAATACTAATCAAGCTCTACAATCTCAATGTAAATATGTTTCATGGTTAATGATCTTTAAAAACTTACGACCGCATTGTCCAATTTCTAATACTTATCATTGGATATATACTCTGCATACAACTACATGACATATACCAATTTTTTCCCAATATTACTATTTAAAACGTTGCAGCTTATATCAGTGCAATTACTAATTAAAAACAATAAGAAAAATTCTAGGTTCTATGATCAATTTTTGTACAAATTGAAAAACTGATTACAAACACTTCCTTGCTTGCAGAGGTTTTTAATAGTTTTGTTAGGGAAAATCAATGATTCTCCACAAGTAAATCAATCAATGGGAATAAAAACTAATGCGGAAAAATTAAATCAAAGGCACCACAAGAATTTTTACGTGCTTCCCTCAATGTGAGGTACGTCCACGGGATCGAAATCCGATTCCACTATCAACCAAATAAGTTCCAAATGATTACAAACGAGACACTAATGGTCTCACAAAATCACCCTTAGGTGAATTCCAAATAATCACAAATAAACAAGAGGAAAGACCTCACCAAATAGATGAACCAAAATCTTCAGAATCAGAGTTGAAGAAGATTCAAAATAACGAACCAAACTATCTTCAAAACAGAGACTGTAGCAGCATCAAAATTACTCACGAAGAACCCACAAAATTTTGATCAAAACCTGCTGCTCTATCCACTAAAACCAAGCTCACCAAAAAATTAAATATGTTGTAGCCGCCACCCCTTTTTTGAAGAACCAAACAATATATATGTATATATTGTGAATCTAGGATTTTGTAATCAAACCCTAATTGTATCCAAATTGGATTAGGCCTCCACAAATATAATATATAAAAATATATTATACCTAAACCAAGTCAAATTAAACTCTTTTTCCAAAACCAATTGGGTCCCACACTCCACCAAGGAGGTATATCCAACAATTCTCCCCCTACCGACTTAGGTGGAGAGATCAACCATACCTGCCAAAGTTCGACACTTTAAATGTTTGTCCTTCGACAACGTCTTAGTCAATTTATCCGAAATATTATCATCTGTGTGAACCTTTTCGAGTTGCAACAATTTCGAATCTAACACATCACGAATCCAATGGTATCTCACATCAATGTGTTTCGATCTCGAATGAAAAGTAGAATTTTTACTCAAGTGAATAGCACTTTGACTATCACAATAAAGCACATATTTTTCTTGCTTCAAACCCAACTCTTGCAAAAATTTCTTCAACCATAACTCCTCTTTGCAAGCTTCTGTAATGGCAATAAATTCCGCTTCGGTAGTTGAGAGAGCAACACATTTTTGTAATTTAGATTGCCATGCCACGGCTCCCCCTGCAAAAGTCATCAAATACCCCGAAGTAGATTTCCTAGAATCAACATCACCAGCCATGTCAGAATCTGTGAATCCATCAAGCTTCGGCTTCCTATTCCCAAAACATAAACACACCTTCGAAGTCCCTCGAAGATATCTTAGAATCCATTTTACCGCTGCCCAATGTTCTTTACCCGGATTAGAGAGAAAACGACTCACCACACCAACTGCGTGAGCAATATCCGGCCTTGTACAAACCATGGCGTACATCAAAGAACCAACTGCTAAAGCATAAGGAACTTTCAACATCTCTTCTTTGTCTTTCTCACTTGTAGGACATTGATTCGAACTAAATTTGAAGTGACACGCAAGTGAACAACCAACCGGCTTTGCTTTATTCATGTTAAACCTCTCAAGAACTTTCTCAATGTAGCTTTCTTGAGACAACCAAATCAGTCCCTCTTTGCGATCACGAACAATTTTCATACCAAGTATTTGCTTTGCCGGCCCCAAATCTTTCATAGCAAAGGACTTGCTCAACTTCAACTTCAACTTATTAATCATGGTAGAATCTTGACCCACAATTAACATGTCATCAACATAAAGCAAAAGAATAATAAATTTACCATCTGAAAAAATTTTCACAAACACACAATGGTCCGAAGTGGTTTTAGAAAAACCATTATTCATCATGAAAGAGTCAAATTTTTTGTACCATTGTCGCAGGGCTTGCTTGAGGCCATACAAACTTTTCTTCAATTTGCAAACAAATTTCTCTTTCCCTTTCTCCACAAAACCTTCTGGTTGCTCCATGTAAATTTCTTCTTCAAGATCACCATGAAGAAATGCGGTCTTCACATCAAGTTGTTCAACTTCAAGATTCATACTTGCAGCCATGCCAAGTACAACCCGAATAGAAGACATCTTCACAACCGGCGAGAAAATCTCGTCAAAATCAATACCTTTCTTTTGCCCAAAGCCTTTCACAACAAGACGTGCTTTGTACCTCAGATTCTTCCTATCATTCTTCAATTTGAAAACCCACTTATTTTTCAGAATTTTCCTCCCTTTAGGCAACTTCACTAAATCATAAGTGTGATTTTCAAGTAAGGAATTCATCTCCTCTTCCATAGCCTTTTTCCAATCATCTTTCTTTGCATGCTCAATTGCTTCTTGGTAGCTCTCCGGCTCCCCTTGATCAGAAATCAACACAAATTCATTGGGAGGATACTTTCTTGAAGGTTGTCGGTCCCTTGTAGATTTCCTCAACTCAAGTTGTGGTGACGATACTTGAGTTGGATGCTCTTTCTCAATTTCTGGCTCAACTTCATTAGGATTAGCATCATCCTCCACATCTTCAATAGGTGGCTGCACATCTCCCCATTTTCATCATCAACTGAAGATGAAGGAGATGGATCCATATCAATGAGATCACTAGTTTTTGGCTCTGGTTGATCACCTTTACCAAAGTCTTCAATTGTTTGGTCTTCAAGAAATACAACATCACGGCTTCGAATGACTTTCTTGTCGACCGGATCCCATAATCTATACCCGAACTCATCACGCCTATAGCCAAGAAAAATATATTGTCTTGACTTACTATCAAGCTTGGACCTTTCATCCTTTGGAATGTGAACAAAAGCTCGGCAACCAAACACTCTCAAGTGCTCATAAGACACATCTTTGCCAGTCCGAACTCTTTCAGGAACATCACCATTCAAAGGATAGCAAGGAGACAAATTGATCACGTCAACCGCTGTACTCATTGCCTCACCCCAAAAGGATCTTGGCAATTTAGCTTGTGAAAGCAAACACCTTGTTCTTTCTACAATGGTGCGGTTCATCCTCTCGGCAACGCCATTTTGTTGAGGAATCTTCTTAATCGTTTTTGGTGCGAATACCTTGGTGCGACAATACTCATCAAATGGCCCAATATATTCACCACCATTGTCTGCTCGGATGCACTTCAATTTACATCTGCTTTCTCTTTCAACCATGGCCTGAAAATGCTTAAATACTTCTAGAACTTGATCTTTAGTTTTTAGTAGATAAGCCCAGACTTTCCTTGAATAATCATCAATGAAAGTAACAAAATAAAGTGCACCACCATGTGTTCTAACTTTTAAAGGACCACAAACATCCGAATGAATTAACTCCAACACATTTTCTTTTCTAGAAGCAACATTTTTATGAAAAGAAACTCTATGTTGTTTACCCGTCAAACAATGAACACAAGTTTTAAGATGTGTACCTTTCAAACCGGGTAGAAGCTCTTTCTTGAACAATACTTGCAGCCCCTTTTCACTCATGTGGCCAAGCCGCTTGTGCCATAATTCGGTAGAAGTATCATCTTCAAGTGTATTGACAACACCTTTACAAATTTTTCCTTGCATCGAATAAAGTATATGAGTCTTCTTGCACTTAGCCTCCACCAAAGAACCCTTTGTGAGCTTCCATATTCCATCACCAAATTTGTTGTTGAAGCCTTCATCATCTAGCTTCTCAGTAGAGATCAAATTGAGGCGAATGTCGGGAACATGCCTCACATCTTTAAGCAACAACTTGCAGCCCAAATTTGTTTCCAAACAAACATCACCCATGCCGATAATTTTGGACAGACCTTCATTACCCATTCGAACAGAACCATAATCTCCTGCAGTGTAGGTAGTGAAGAAATCAACTCGAGAATTCACATGAAAAGAAGCACCAGAATCAATTACCCAACTGCTCTCTTGGCCCACAAAATTGATACAATCATCTTCACAAACGACCATGAGATCATCGGTAGTAACTGCCGTTGTGTCTTCTTGCTTCTTATCCACACTTTTGTCACGCCTTTTCTCCTTATTCTTGAGCTTTCGGCATTCTCGCTTCATGTGCCATTTCTCATGGCAATAGTAGCACTCAACGTCTTTCTTTGAAAAAGAACCATCTTTTGATTTGTTACTATCACCCTCAATGGGTCCATACAAATCTTTACAAAATAATAGGTCCTCCATTTTAGTTTTCCAAGTTACCCAATTGCTTCCATTGAAGCTAGACATACGATCCACATTCCCCTCCATTGATTTACACAAATAAATAAACCCCAATAAATCGTAAGCTCTGATACCAGTTGTTAGGGAAAATCAATGATTCCCCACAAGTAAATCAATCAATGGGAATAAAAACTAATGTGGAAAAATTAAATCAAAGGCAACACAAGAATTTTTACGTGGTTCCCTCAATGTGAGGTACGTCCACGGGATCGAAATCCGATTCCACTATCAACCAAATAAGTTCCAAACGATTACAAACGAGACACTAATGGTCTCACAAAATCACCCTTAGGTGAATTCCAAATAATCACAAATAAACAAGAGGAAAGACCTCACCAAATAGATGAACCAAAATCTTCAGAATCAGAGTTGAAGAAGATTCAAAATAACGAACCAAACTATCTTCAAAACAGAGACTGTAGCAGCATCAAAATTACTCACGAAGAACCCACAAAATTTTGATCAAAACCTGCTGCTCTATCCACTAAAACCAAGCTCACCAAAAAATTAAATATGTTGTAGCCGTCACCCCTTTTTTGAAGAACCAAACAATATATATGTATATATTGTGAATCTAGGGTTTTGTAATCAAACCCTAATTGTATCCAAATTGGATTGGGCCTCCACAAATATAATATATAAAAATATATTATACCTAAACCAAGTCAAATTAAACTCTTTTTCCAAAACCAATTGGGTCCCACACTCTACCAAGGAGGTATATCCAACAAGTTTCAGGGACAAGTTTGGGAACTTCAAGAAGTCTTTATGTGAGGATACTAAGGGACTTCTTTCATTGTAGGAAGCTTCATATCTTTTAATGGAGGATGAAAGTATATTGGAAGAAGCTAGAGATTTTACTACTAAACATCTCAAAGAATGGCTCAAGAAGGAAAGCATAGATCCAAATCTTGGCATGCTTGTGAGTCATGCTTTGGAGCTCCCATTACATTGGGCAATGCCAAGAATGAAGGTAAGGTGGTTCATTGATGCATATGAGAGGAGATTGGACATGAATGCCAAGTTGCTTGAGTTTGCCAAATTGGATTTCAACATGTTACAAGCAATTCACCAAGAAGACCTAAAACATGCATCAAGGTAAAAGATCACTTCCATGAAATAGAATTAAACCATAGGAAAATGCTATTCCATTAGAATATTTATATAGAATTTTGCACCAGAATGATGTGGTAGTTTCATTTGTATTATTACCAAATTGGTACAACTTATTACTCAATTTAATGTATTTTATTTTATCCAAAAATATTGTATTTTTTTTTAATGTTATATACAATTAGGATACCAAATGAGTCGAGTAATAGGTTGTTTCAATTTGGTTTGAAAATTTGACTTAAAATGTGTTTAAATTTGACTTGTTTATCCTATCTCAAAGCGAGTTTTAATTGAGCCGACAACAAACTGACCTGTAGTAATTTGATTTCATTTTATTTATGGTGCATATAAATTTTGGTTATTATGTTTGCCCCTTTTTAATTTTGGACATTTTTCCACTTTGGCCCTTAAAGCTTGTTTTTCTTATTTTGGCCCTTCATTTTTTCAAACTTTTCTCACTTTACTTCTAAAGCTAACTTCTATTCAAAATTAGATTAAAAAAAGGTCACAATAACTATCACATAATATAAAAAATATATTATTATATTGGAGTTTAAATTTATGTCAAAGGTGTTAGTCATATATAATAAAATATTTTTATACCACGTGACTATTAATGTGTCATTTTATGTCTAAGTTTTAATAGGCCAAAGTGGGGAAAAAAAAAAAAAACTTTAAGGGCCAAAGTGGGAAAGTAGTCAAACATAAAGGGAGCAAAGTGTAATTTACCATTTAAATTTATCGAATTGACCAGTAGGTTGTTTATTCTTGGTTTAAAAACTTAACGGGTTTCAAAATGGGTTTAAGTCACTACAAGAATCTGCACTAAACGCGACCACTTTCCACGACCAATATAAAAGTTGGTAGGTAAAAGTTACCTTTTGGCGATCAAATATTAATTAGTCACGAATGATTATTATTTTTGGCGACCAAATATGAGTTGGTTGCAGAAGGTCATATTTTGGCGACTAAAAAGTGAGTTGGTTGCAGAAAGTGGTATGATTTTGGCGACTAACTACAAATTTGATTGCGGAAGGTCACACTTTGGCGACCAAAAAATAAGTTGGTCACAGAAGATCAAAAATAAGTTGGTTGTGGAATTGGCGACCAAAAATTTGGTCGCCAAAAATTTATTTTTAGTGACAAAAAATATTTTAGTCGCCGTATATTGAGTTTTGTCTACTAAAACAATGTAGTCGCCGAATAGAAAATAAAAAATTATTTTTTATCTTTTGGCGACCAAAATTTTGGTCGCCAAAAAACTTATTTTTGACAACCACATAAAAAATATTTTTCTTGTTTAAAAATAAAATAAAATCTGTATTTGTGCTTTTCAACTAGGCAAAGACTAATCCAATCAAATGAATTAGGCTTGAAATCATTCAGGCAATTGGATTATTGGAAACATGAAAAAAAATTTCCGCCAAAACATAAATTTTGAAATTGAAATTTCAAACTTAAAAGTGAACAGAGTGCGGGACTCCACTTCCTCTATCAATCCCAATTGGCAAAACTAAGGCGTCATTTGGGAAGGCAATCCCAGGCTAAAGCAGCCAAGTCGCGACAAAAAAGTCTAATTCAGCCAAGTCACGACAAAATCGATTTTCACGGGTGTTGGGCGAGGCTATGTGGTGTGAATTTATCGAATTGCCCCGAGAGGTTAAAATCTCTCTATCTGCAAAAAGCGGCTCACATTAGAGCTCATACACACCCATTGCAAAGCAAAGGAGAAGAAGAACGGAGCTATTGGAGGCCGTCGGACCGACCTTGGCAGAGGAAACCGCAACCGGAGATCGAAATCGCGGCGGTGAACAACAACCAACTCTCTCACACTCAAACCGATCTGCAGGTGATGATCTATGGCCTATCTGATTTGTTTTCTCTTCTTCCCATTTGCGTAGTTTATGTTCATAACAGCATCGGTTCATGGCCGATCTGTTGGCTCACAGTCGTTATTGGGTTGATTACACTTACATTACACACAGACCGGCCACCGATCTATCTCATCCGTAAATCTCATCTTTTAGATCTGTTGTTCTGTTCGAAATCTATTCGCATCCAACAAATTTGGGGCAGATTTGTATATATATAATATCTGATCTGATTCAAATAGTTGGTCTGATTTATGAAAATCAGCTCTATTGATCTTATATATCTGTTCAGAATCACAAATTTGGGCCAGATGTATGAAGGCGCCGTTGTTTAAACAATCAAGGAAATGCAAATCTGTTCTACAATTGTTGTATCTGTTCGGTTATAGTTTCAAATACAGATCCTTAATTTTTTATTTTATTTTTTATAAATAAGAAATGCTATTCCCATTTGTGAAATGCTCAATTCCCATTTGTGAAATGCTCAATTCCCCTGATTGTTGCCTAATAGAAATGCTCAATTCCCATTTGTGATTTTTTTTTAATTACATAAAAAATATAATTCCAACTCAATTTGGGTTACAAGTTAGAGATATTAACAACAAATTGTCAAAATATATATAACTTATAGTCCAAAAAGAAAAAATTAAAAATTGTAATCAATTAAGCAATATATTAAAAATATATTACGAAGATATTAAAAAAATATATGTGAAATGTATATTAGAAATTTTGATTTACAAGGTAAAGACTGTAAAAATTTTATTACACATATATGTCAAAATTTAATTATGAAAAACTTTATCATCAATATATGAATAAATGTTTTCAAAAAAGCCAAAAAATATATTGAAAATATATTACAAATTAGATGTATTAATTTGCGTATATTTTTTACTCAAGACGAAATGCTCAATTCTCAATTCAAAAAAATAAATTAATTACATAAAAAATATTTTCCAACTAAATTTGGGAAGGAAGGTAGATATATTATCTACATATATTAACAACAAATTACAAAATATATTATATTTATATTAGAAATATATTAAACAAACAATTTATTAAAAATACATTATAAACTTATTCGAAAGATATTAATAATGTATTAATATTATATATTACAAATTTAGAGTTAAAAATATATGCGTGTAAAACTTTTATTACATAGATATGACAAAATTTAATTATGAAAAACTATATCATAAATATATTCAGAAATATTTTCAAAATATGAAAATATATATATTTATATATATTGAAAATATATTACAAATTAGATATCTTAATTTGCGTATATTTTTTACTCAAGACGAAATGCTCATTTCTCATTTCTAAAAAGTAAATTAATTAGCACCATAAATATTTTCGAACTACATTTGGGAAGGAATGAAGATATATGTACATATATTAACAACAAATTACAAAATATATGAAAGTTATATTAGAAATATATAAAAATAATAGTTTACTAAAAATATATTACAAAAATGTTTGACAGATATTAATAATGTATTAATATTATATATTATAAATTTAGAGATAAACAATAAAGAGTGTAAAAGTTTTATTAAACAGATATGACTACATTTAATTATGAAAAACTATATCATAAATATATTCCAAAATGTTTTCTAAATAAAAAAATATATATATTGAAAATATATTACAGATTAGATGTATTAATTTGCGTTTATTTTTTACTCAACACGAAATGGTCAATTCTCATTTCTAAAAAATAAATTAATTAGCACCATAACTATTTTCGAACTACATTTGGGAAGGAAGCTACATATATTATGTACATATATTACCAACAAATTACAAAATATATCAAATTTATATTACAAATATATTAAAAAAGTAGTTTATTTTCAATATATATTAAAAAAATGTTAGACAGATATTAATAATGTATTAATATTATATATTACAAATTTAGAGGTAAACAATAAAGAGTGTAAAAGTTTTATTAAACAGATATGACTACATGTACGTATGAAAAAACTTTATCATAAATATATTCAAAAATGTAAATATATTCTCACCAATCCATTTTGCTGCCTATCATAAAAAATGTAGTACAGATATATTCTCACCAATCCATTTTGCTGCATATCATAAAAAATCTTATCAAAATACATTACAACATAGATTTATTAATTTGAGTACTCAATCGTCTTCATGTTGATTCATGTAAATTTACTTTATATTAAAGCGTAGCATGGCGTCGTTCACCTCTACTGCAACTTCCAATACATGGTCAGGACGAATGTGTGCCTGTGGATATGGCCCGTGTATTGTTAGGATTTCCAGGTCCACCAAAAATCCAGGGCGTTCCTACTTTGTATGTCCCCGCCCTGTGGTGAGTGACCCAATCTTTACCGGTCATAACTTAATGAACATTAACAACCCATGAAACTAATAGTTCCATAATTTTCACTCATCAGCCTTGTGTCAGTTGGATTGGTTGGTGTGAAGAACGAAGCCATGAGAACCAAGGCTATGCGTCACCCGGAGATGAAATTGCCATGCAATTGCGGGCTGATGTCATAGACATTCAATAATCCTTGCGTGTGCTTAAGACCATTGTGTATGTGCTCTGCATTGTCGTTGTCATTTTGTTGTGCCGTATGTAAGCACCGTTACCATGTTCTTAGTATGTACAAAGACGTTAGTATGTTTTCAATATGTTGTTAGTATGTAGTTAGTATGTTTGTAGTACGATGGTATTATGTTGTCGCATATGAGAGCCGTAATACTAACTATCATATTTTTGTCCACTACTAACTTCCATAGAACCTGTGTACGTACGTAAAAAATGTTTTCAATGGGTATATGCAAATTTGTTGTTTTTAATGTGTCATCTGTTGTGCGTGTGTATATAACAACCAAATTTGTGATGGTAATCTTTTGTAACCGTACATTAGTAATGGCTTCCACACGTACTTCGCCTCGTAACCACTCGAAAAGCAAAGGCGTTGTCAGTGACAAGTCAACCAGTCTTGAAGAGACACAAACTCAGTTAAGCCACAAGGCCTCATGGGACAGTAACTCAGTCCGAGTTTTCCTCCAGTTGATTGCAAATGAGATTAGCAAAGGAAATCGGCCATTCTTAGTCCTTAGCCAGGCAGGGTACAAGTCATTGTCAAGGAAATTTCAGAGAAAAACAGAAAAAAAAAACATGGACTGAAACAGTTGAAGAATAAGTACATGAGCTTGAAAAAAGAGTGGCAAGCGTGGACGAAGTTGATGGATTCAAGCAAGGGAGTGTCCGGGATAGGCTTTGACTATGACACCGGTTTGTTTCAGGCACCTGACGAGTGGTGGGACAAGATGGAATCAGTAAGTACATGTACAAACAAGTTTCATATTTGTCATTTACCAGTACATTTTTTACTTCTTCATTCAACTTCAATAAAATTTATTTATATGAAATATAACGTCTACCTCTTTTACACATGTACATGTCTGCAGATCAACAAGGCATGTGCGAAGTTCAGGAAGAAAACGTTGGAACACCGTGACTTGATGGAGACGGTTTTCACGGGGGCAGCAGCTACTGGGAAACACCATTGGACCCCGGGAGAGAACCTTCCTAAAGCTGCTAAGGACTCATCTGATTCAGTGCGTAGTTTGGGAGCCCAGCCATTTGCTGATCCGATACCCGCAGGAGTACAGGACGTGGATTCTGATTCTTCACTGGAGCATGTGCCGATTGAAAAGGCAAAAAGGAGAAAGACGCCATGAACAAGTGTCTCAAAGTCGAAGAAGGCAACAAGTGGTGCGTCTGTTATTGCAGAAAGCATGAACAGAATGACAGATGTGGTGCGTTCGAAGAATCAGCAGGTCACGGTCAGGCACCTCACAGGCAACGAATCGCTGTACACTATTTCCGAGTGCATGCATAAACTGAGCAGTATTCCATCCCTGATTAGTACGCCGTTATTCCACTTCGCCTCCACACTTATGGATAACGCCGATTCCCGGAGGTCATGATATGCCAGCCTGATGACGACCACATCATTGGATGGCTTACACAGAAGCAGCTCCAGTGTACTGCGTCGGGGCCATTTGCAAACCTGTTTGGGGGTCGCCGGATGTGATGTATCTGTCTTACGAGTGTTGAAGATGCATGTCCTTTTCTTCATTTTTAAAACTTAGACTTATGGTACTGTTGGCTATGTACTAAAACAGGATGGTGGTGTGTGCATGTTTTGCATTCTGTCTTTTTTTTTTTTTTTCTTCTTGCTAGCTACGGGCAGCAACAAGTTTTAGGTAAGTGCATGGGTTGACGGACCGGAAGCATGGTTGTGCTTCGTTTTTGGGAAATAAATGGGATGTTTACGCTTTAATATTTTGTGTCGCTACGTTTAAGACAGGGAATTACGTTTTAGATGCACGCTTCTGAATGCCTATATGTCGCAAGTTCTTTTGTTAGTTTTGTGGTTGTTACCACCATGGCTCCCCTGTGAAGCATAAGTTGAACAGCTTCTTTTTTTTGTGCAATTCATATGATCATGCGTTCCAAATGACATTGGTCACAGCATTGCTTTCATTAAAAACAATGTCGGCATTTTATAATTGCAAAATTCAATATAATTTAAGTCAATGAATCACGTGCCAACTGATTGAAAGGCTGCCACTTTTGTAGGTTTCGCATTAACGAAGACGCGATGAATCCCTGGGATGGAAGCAACCATGATGAAATAATGGAAATGCTTAATCAAATGGCGGTCCAGGTGCAATAAGAACAGAACTGCACATTTCTACAAGCATGCTAGTTGGTGACAGAATGGTACCAAAAACACATGAATAAAACGCCATGTCGCACTTCTATACTAACCGGGAAGACATGGATATGCGAACTATATGCGGGGCATATGGGTCGCTTTGAGGAAAATGTTTGCATGCCGAAGGAAGTTTTTGCCGCATTGTGTGAGACATTAGTAAATGATTTTGGGTTACAAGTCCCGCAACGTCCACATGGCTTAGCTGTTGAAGAAAGCGTTGCGATGTTTATCCATGTCTTGAAAGGGAAGCAAAATCGGGAAATCCAGGAACGGTTCCAACATTCCAGGGAGACTGTGTCGAGGCACGTGCATAACGTATTAAATTCCATGAAAGAGTTCACTGTTGTCCATTGCCGGCCCACATACAGTCAGCATCGTATACATCCATACGTGCGGTCTAGACGGAAATACCTATCGTTCAAGGTACTTCAGCAAAACATGATTGACATATAAATCAAGACAATATATATGGTTTTTGTTATTAACTGCACGTGACAAATTTGAAACACTTGTTACAAAGTTACGAAACAAAACATATGATCCATGTTTACAGGACTACATTGGCGCAATAGACGGAACACATGTCAGTGCATGGGTTACGGGGCCAGATGCGGCAACATATTTCGGTAGGAAATACTGTCACACACAAAATATAATGGCCGCTGTCGATTTTGACATGTGTTTCATATTCATTTCTTGCGGATGGGAAGGAAGTATGCATGATAGTCGTATATTCAACGAGATACTAACAAATGAGAATGTCCCCTTTCCACATCCTGACGAAGGTAACACATGGTCCTATTAATAGATTTAATAATGTATTAATTTTTTCCTCAGAAAGCGTTATATGAAAATGACGCAGAATGTTCGTTTTTTGTGTCATACATTGTTGTCATATCTGCAAGCAAATATTATCTTGTCGATTCTGGCTATCCAAACCGGATTGGTAACTTAGCACTATTCAAAGGTGACCGTTACCACCAACAAGAATTCCGACGTATTGCATGGAACGCGATGGCAAACACGCCAAGGGAATTATTTAACAAAGTGCACTCGTCCTTACGCAGTGTGGTGGAACGCACTTTCAGTGCCTGGAAATAGCGATGGGGGTTTATTCGAGACATGCCTCGGTATGACTTTGCAAATGTACAAGTTCAGTTAGTAGGTGCGTCAATGGCATTACATAATTATATACGGCGAAACACAGGTAACCCAACAACTGTTCAGCCAATCTGTGACAAGGAAGAGGCTATGACAATAGTAAATGCCATTGTAGACAGGTCCGCGGGGGGACCTCGCTACAGCTCGGACTTGATTTGTTGTCACGGTTCTTAATCTTGAACCAAAGACTCCAAATCCGGCAAATCGTTTTGAGAAAACAGATTTTTGAAAGAAGTGCCAAACATGGACTGCTTTGCCAGATACAGAGTCGCCACCTAAATATTTTATTTTTGGGAAATTTAGGAAACCCTGACTCGTTTGCCTAAGGCCACGTGTCCGTCATCACCAAAGTTGCCTCGGCTTGGGAACTTGGGTACGATTGGGGAAGGTCACTTCGTGAGCACCCCCGCTCACCCGGTCAGAGACCGGCCTCTACTAACCATGATATCTATTTTTGAAAACATTGTATGTTCTTATTCCGGTTATTAGCCTAGGTTACTATGTGATGCGCACAGCATACAAGTATAGGCTGAGTCGTCTGAATTGGAACAAAACATTTCATGTTTGTTTGTTTGGAAATGGTTTGATGGTGCTACCCGCAGGTAGGCTAAGACGTGGGTTTGCCACCCTCAGGTGGGCTCAAGAAAACATGATTTTGCCACTATCTAGTGGGCTTAAAACACACATTTGATGAA
The DNA here is from genome assembly GCA_025200525.1 of Camellia lanceoleosa. Lineage (NCBI taxonomy): Eukaryota > Viridiplantae > Streptophyta > Magnoliopsida > Ericales > Theaceae > Camellia > Camellia lanceoleosa. The sequence continues at coordinate 112,411,360 of CM045770.1, read as the reverse complement.
CTGTTCCAATTCAAATAACCCAACCTTCACCCACAGGCATTCAGACAGTTATATCACATAAGCAGTTAGCCTCATGGTAAGCATGCTATTCATGGCAGTCACTCATACACATGCAAGGATGCTAAAGCATAAAACTCACTGAGTACTCCAAGCCAAAACAGAAGCTAATTAGAAATCCATGCATGATCCTAATTATACAGAAATGCCTAATGCAACACATGCAAAATGCAACTAATAGCAGGCTCGGCTATTCTAAACATGACATATGAGATGTAACAGCTATCATGTATTCAACTTGGAATTGAAATACAGATGCAGTTAGTATGATGCGCCGAGCCCGGTGCATGCAAAACAGATGAATGAATGCAAACATGCTATCATACTGTATGCTAATTGAAATATGCCCTAATCTAACCATCATAAGCGGGTAAATAAAAGGGAAGAAAGACGTGGGGTTGGAAGACATACATCACACTCACGCACACTTATTACAATATTACCCTCACGCAGAGGGTCCAAATAAATATACAGTCCCAAATAAAAGAATAGTACAGTCCAAATAATACAGTCCAAATATATACAAATTCCTAATTAATTTACAAATTAACTAAGAAAATAATAAACTGGCATGCAAGCCAGGGACTGCCTTGATTCTGATGAATGATGTATGCTTAGGCTGCCTTGCGTGGAAATCTACTGGGATGCCCCAATTAGCCTCTGTTTTGCAATTGTTCTTAGAAAGCACGCCAAGCCTCAGAAGACTGCTGATTCTTGATTTTGCTGCAACAGAGAGCAGGAAATGAGCATGGCAATGTATTTTTACAAATGTATGCATGCCTCGATCCTCGTGCCATCAATCACGCATCTCGATGCATGATGGCCGAGGAGTCGAATTGCACAATTCAATATGGAATGAATGCACATGAAAACACAACAAAACCTAACTCCATCAGGGATAATCCAGAGTGTCAGTGACCGGGAAATTGAGACACGTTCCGTCACTCGGAGTACGAAACGTACCTCGTTTCTCGTGCTCGGGCTAACGCCTATCCTGAACACAATGCAATATGCATGACATGCATGAATGCAAACTAAGATACAACCTAACATGCACAATGCTATGAAATGGCATACACGATGCACGAGGTAACATGGCATACACAATGCGCTAACATACAACCTAACATACACAACGCTATGGAATGAAATGGCATACACAATGCGATATGGACTTACACTAACACAAGTGGACCTCAGCCACACTCACATAAGAGGCCATTAGATGAAAATGAGACACTCGAAATGCGTGCACACGTGCACGCAAACCGAGGACTGACCCTAAGGCATTAAATGCCACTCTAGCAAGGCATGGAGTATGGCATACAAGCATGCAAATTTCAGTACCAAAATGTGGTGCAAAACAGCCCCGAAACATGGCAAAATGACACCCGATGCATGGAATAGGTCCCGAAACATGAAATTAGGCATACCGGATGACCTATAACTATGCAATGCATGCATTATTTGAATGTGGAATGTGAAGACAGAATCAAGACAGCCCAAAAATAAGCATGTTTACAGTTCTAAGCAAGGCTACACAGCGAACGCAAATGGGGAAAAACTAGCATGTAAAAACAGCCCTAAAAGCAAGATAATGAAGCAAGTGCAAGCTTCTGTCCCTAAACAGAAAAGGGGCCTTCTACAATATTGAAGGGGGGCCAAAAATATGATGTTTTATATTTTATAACAAACCCCAAAAACAGATACAAGTATGCTCAAAATGCTATGCAAAATAAGGGCCAAAATGGAGATAAAGAAGCAACTGATACATGCTGGTCCCAAACAGGTAAGGGCCTTTCAACAATGTTGAAGAGAGGCCCAAAATATGACTTTTCACACTTAATGGCCGAGCCCAAAACAGTGTACAACTATGCCCAAAATGCAATGCAAGATATGGCCTAAAAGAAAGGCTACAACACAAAGTATACGAATGATGCTCCAAACAGCAATAAACCCTTAATGAAACATGGAGAGGGGGTCAAAAAAAGGCCATTTTTAGTTCGTACCAAGGTACAAAAATAGAAGCTCAATAGGCTAATAAATCATGCAAAAATGGGGCTAAAATATGGATATCAAAGAAAGTAGCACATGGAGGACTAAAACAGTGATGAGCCCTTCTACAATGTTGAAGAAGGGCTCAAAATAAGCCTATTTACAGTTTACAACATGCTTCAAAACAGATTACACATGAGCCTAAAATACTACACAAGAAATAGGCATACAAGAGGGATAATGAAGCAAGTGCAAAATGAGGGCCTCAAACAGTGAGAGGCCCTTCATGAAACATGGAATAGAGCTCAAAAAAATTCCACTTTCAGTTATGGCCGGAGCTCAAAAGTATAATCAAGAAGGGCTAAGAAATAATGCAAAAATGAGCTCAAAAGAGGGAGAAAGCAACTCACCCTTGTAGATCAACTCTTTGACAACCTTTGGACCAAGAAATGCTGCCTCCTAAGCTCTGAGAAGACCTTCCAAGCTCCTGGAATGGAGTGGTGGTGGGATGCTAGGTGATGGTGTAGAAATGAGGTAGGATTTAGGAGGTTTGGAGGGTTGAAATGAGAGAGATAGATGAGGTGTGCATATAAAGCTCTTAGACAATTTTTTCCAACCCCAAAAACAGACCTGGGGTGCTGGTTATATAGGCCAAAGAGGGGGAGAAAGAGGGGGAAAAAAGGAAGGGAAATCACTCCAAGTTTCCCTCTAAAAGTTGCCCCTCCGGATACAGAATCTGTGGGGGAACAAAGTGCATTTCTGTGATGTGCCAGGTGTAAGGATGCTGGTCGGCCAGGTATTGAGACTGCAGGTGGCCGGCCAGCCCTCCCCATGGCCGGCCGGCCAAGGGTCAAAAGGGTCAGGTGTGATTAGTGGCCGGCCACCACAAATTGGTGGCCTCCCAAGTATTCTCAACACAGCCATGTGGTCAAAAATTGGCAACTGTGAACCAGGAGAGAGAACAACCCACTTTTCAAAGGGGTTCAAAAGGTCCAAATGGAATTACTGGCCAGCCAACAAATATTGGTGGCCTCCCAGATGTGTACATCACAAATATGGGGTTTAGGGTGCAAGAAAATGGCCCAAGGGTGGTCAACATTGGCTTTGAAGTGAGAAAAACGGGCGTCGGAGGGCGATGATGGAATATAACTGGTTGCTGGAACAATTACTGGCCTCCCACCCTTCTACGACCTTCCTGGTGATGAAACAGAGGTCCCTTCCAAAAATGAACGAAAACCGATGCAAAATGAAGGTTCAGGGGCCGAAACGTGCAGCCCGGGACCCCAAAAACCGACTGTTAGGCACCGGGAGTGGTGTTCGACCACGGAATTGGTCTCTCGGACTTCAGTGTCCCTTAAAAGGGAGTAAATAAGATACACGCCAAAAATCGGAGCAAACGGAGGTGGTTAGGCGGTCCCGAACCGAGGCACTCGGCCTAACGGCTCCGAAAATCGGGAACCGGGCTCCGAAATGGCCAAAATGGCCTACGACCATGAAATGTAGCCCGCGGCCACCGAGAGATGATCTACTAGATCTCTCCCTCCCTCTAGAAAAAGAAACAGAGAAAACCGAGTCTAGTTCGCAAACCGAGGCTAAGTGTAGAAAGGGTTCGGAAGTCCGAAGGCAAGGCTCACGGCCGAGACTCTGAGACTTTTGAACGAGCACAATATGCAACATCACCGAGCGCTCAATCGGTGACGTCTGAGTCTTAAGGTCGGTCAAAAATGGGGTGTCTACAGTTGCCCCTCTTTAACAGAACTCGGAAGTCAAGAAGTGACGGGAGTGAATGTCAAAGCCCAAAGACGACCCACTTTTGACAAGGCCGAAGACTTAGACAATAATACAAGATACACAAAGATATGCCCGCAGGCGGGGGGCAAAATGCAAAATGACACGCACAAAGCCGGATGTAACTTGACGATCATGCAAGTGCAGCAAGCTGTAATGAAGCAAATATTCGTAAATAGATGCAACAGTTTTAAGCAAGAATGCAAAGCAACAACTATATTTCATGCAGTTTAGGAATGCGGAGAATGATTCAATTCTCGTCACGTCTCACACGGAGAAGATACGATACCTGCGCGATTCGTCTGGTCGCACCAGCTTCAAATGAACCGTACATACAATATCGTGCCTGCAAAAGAGAGAAACTCAAAAAGTACAATCATACTAACAACATATATTCAATGTGATCTCGAAAGCTTGACACACGCGGTACCGGCGGGTGAATGCATCACAATGCGAGAAAGGAACGTGCGTGACAATGCAAGCTGAAGCACAGAGGCATGGTAATATCAAGAAAACGTGCATGACAATGCAAGTATGTTCATGAGAATGCAAGTTAGATGCACAATAATGCAGAACAATCGCAAATCAGGACGCGTGTTTGTCACAAAACGGCGAGCAAGGAAATGCGCGTTTCGGCGAGGGTGACTCGATCGTAGCCTCCGGTTCACCTCCCGGAGAGGTTACAATATGTTCACGAAGGATACATTTCACTTCCGATGAGTAATGATGAGGTACGCATCAAGAGTTGAAGCTAAAGTTCCGGCGGAGCGATTTCGCGACAGAAAGTGCACTCTTTTTGTACTTTTTCAGGTCTCGGGGACTCCAATCTTCCCCAAAATTTGCAGAGAGCTTGGGACCCACCTAGGGATCACCACCGGCCAGTTTTATTCCCCATTGGAGGCCACCGGCCACTTTTCCAAAAAGGAGATGGCCGGCCAGCTTGAAAAGGTGGCCAGCCGGCCATATGCCCAAATCCGCGGGCCTTTTGGTCTTTTCACCTTCTTTTCTTTAAATTCACTCACCCAAACACTTTGAGCTCATAACATCAGTTCCGAAATCTTCACCTCTAGCTTCCCAAACCATTTTCTCCCTCAGATCTGTGCTCCATACGCGTTTTCCAATGCCCCATGCAAGTTGTTTTCGCGAAAACATTCAGTTTTAAGCACTTTGAACCGATTAATTTTTGATTTCGGTGCTTCTTTTCTCATTTTCGCCACTTGAGGTGAGTTTATTTCAACATTTGGAAGATTTTCTCGGGAGTTGACTTTTGTTGACTTTTTCATTTTCAGGGAGTTGACTTTTGTTGACTTTTTCCAATTTTTGCTCATTTTTGCTCATTTTGGGCTTATTTTGCAGATTTTTTGAAATGGCCGATCATTTTCCTCACGGTGGAGGTCCTGCGGATGTCGGAGGTGATCCCGATATTATGGCTCTGCCTCCGAGGGTTCGACCCTTCATACCCGAGAGGTACGACCCTCCAGCACACATTATTCCGCGAGTTGTTTTCCATCACTTCACTGACTTTGATGAGCGAGCGCCCGGGGATCTCCTTCTGCGGGAGCCGGAGTATCACCTCTCTCATGAGGCGCGAGAGGTATTTACTTCATTTTTATCTTTTCTGCAACGTATTCTGCGTTTTTCGTGCATTCTGTTTACATTCTGAACACACGGCTCAATTATCTGAATTTCTAAACACTCAGCCCATAAATTGATTGCGAACACACGGCACACATTGATTAACATTTGAACACACGGCCCAAGTACTGATCTTCTGAACACACAGTTCGAATTGAAAGTGAACACACGACACACACTGATTGAGATTTGAACACGCAGTCCAAACACTGATTTTTTGAACACACAGCCCAAATTGAAGGTGAACACGCAGCATACACTGATTGAAAGTTGAACACGCAGCCCAAGCACTAATTTTCTGAACTCACAGCCCAATTTGCAGGTGAACACGCAGCACACACTGATTGAAAGTTGAACACGTAGCCCGAGCACTAATTTTCTGAACTCACAGCCCAATTTGCAGGTGAACACGCGGCACACACTGATTGAAAGTTGAACACGCAGCCCAAACACTAATTTTCTGAACACACAGCCCAAATTGAAGGTGAACACGCGACACACACTGATTGAGGGTTGAACACGCAGCCCAAACACTAATTTTCTGAACACACAGCCCAATTTGAAGGTGAACACACGGCACACACTGATTGAAAGTTGAACACACAGCCTAAACACTAATTTTCTGAACACACAGCCCAATTTGAAGGTGAACACACGGCACACACTGATTGAGAGTTGAACACGCAGCCCAAATTGATGTCTAGCACGCAGCTTACATTTTGAAATCTGAACACGCAGCTCATTCATTTTATTTTGTACGCAGCCCATTCATTTCATTTGCACACAGCTCATTCATTTTATTTGCACACAGCTCATTCATTTTATTTGCACACAGCTCATTCATTTCGTGCTGAAGCATGTATTCATTCTGAATGCAGGTGACTTCTCACACGATGCGGGGATACGGCTCCACCGTAGCCAAAGATTGGTACGCTGAGCTCTCGGAGGCTGTCCAGGATTTGGTTGATTTGGCAGGGTTTGGGCCCTTCTGTACTGGGCTTTCCCGTTGTCCTGCCAGGAGGACGCTGATGGCAGCTTTAGTGAAGAGATGGTGGGACACCACCAACTCCTTTCATTTTTCCGCCATGGGGGACTTGACTATGACCCCGCTTGACTTCGCTGTGTTGACTGGCCTCGACGTGGGGGGTTGGCCCATCCCTTATGACGAGGACATGGGCCAGTGGGAGGCCGCTTGGGTATATTTGCTAGGGGCTCACCCGCCTGTTGATAGAGCTTCGGGCAGAGTCCGATATACTTGGTTCTCTTCCCATTTTCGGAGGGTGGAGATGGAGCCCGGGACTCCTGAGGAGGCAGCACAGTATGCCCATGGTTTTTTGATGTTCCTCTTCGGGACACTCTGTTTGCCGTGGGGAACATCTTGGTCAGATTCGCTGAGCGCCTTGGTGGACCTATCACAGGTCAGACGGTATGACTGGGGTGGCGTCGGCCTGGCTACCCTTTACTGCTACATGAGCGCGACCTCCCGCGGACGGGGGGATTTACTTGGTGGTTACTGGAGAGCCTGGGAGGTACTTTCTGCCCTCCTGATTTACATTTTTGCCCTTCATTACTTGTACACTGCACATATAGCATACTTCGCACACTGTATTTTGACCTTAGTACTTTGCATTTACATTCTGCAATGTTTTCCACAGTTATGGGTCTATGCGTACTTCTCGACATTAGCCCCAGAGATGGTGGTGGAGGGGCCCCTCGTGACCCCGTACTCACTTGTATTTGAGGGCCAGCACCGATCGAGACCTCGAGAGTCTCTCCTTTATCTACGGCAGTATTTCGACACAGTGCGGTCGACGGAGGTATTTCAGAACTCTCAGTTCCTCGTGTTTTCATCTTTGATTTGTCTTGTACCTTCCTGAGTTCTGATTGATTGGTTACCCGCAGATTACATGGGAGCCCTGGGCACCCTTTGGTGAGAGCCTCCGATACCGTTCTTTGGAGGCGAGGTGCCTCTCTCTGAGATTCTATTCGAGGGGCCAGTTGGTAGAGCCTGGTTTCTGGGGGAGCGCTTCCTACGCCAGGTATGGGGCTATATTTCTCAGGATCCTCCCTCAGCACCCCCGGTCGAGATGCGGATTGCTGATAGGCTCTCTTCTCAAGATGTTGTCAATGCTATGCTGGGTACTAATGCCTTACTTCATCTTGAGGAGGGGATTATGCCACTTACCGTCACATATATCTGATGCCTCCATTGACGGGAGTCCGTACTCCGGCAATAAGGTCTGCCGGCATGCCATCTTCGAGCCAGGCCCCGGCTCGGGCTGCAGACGCTCCTTCCACCAGCAGGGCTGGTATATCCAGAGGTGGGCGCGGATTTATTCCCCCGATTCCTCCGACTTATCATCATCCTGGATGGCCGGATATGCCGACTGAGCTGATGGGGTGGCAGTATGGGACTACCTCTCCGATTCCGATCCCGATAGAGCCTCCAGTACCTAGCCACCATTACGTCAGAGACCCCGACTCACCACCGGTATGTTTTACAGCTTTGATTCATCACTCAAATTTTTGAACGTTCATTCCTTTACTGATACTCTTGCCTTTGCATCTGCAGCCCCCTGTTGAGTACATGGATTAGGTGCTCGAGATGGTAGCCTCACTTGAGGGGATGGTCCTGCGGAGGGAGGCGCAGTTGTCCATCATGGGCTTCCAGGTACCTTTAGTTTCCTAGCACTATATCTTTTGATCACATGCTGATTTTGGACATTTTACTGTATTAATAGGCTGCTTGTGTAGAGCACATCTGACACACACCTCACTTACCCACTGTATTTACATGTACCCACTTCATGTAGTTCTCTTGTATCAGCCTCTGATGTACATGTTTTAGCTGATGTATTCAAACTGCACTTTTCATTTTCAGATGCCTCCAGTATACGCTCAGCCGCAGGCTAGGCCACCCGGGCCTGCTCGGGGTGATGGACCATCTGGGTCTTTTTGAGGTGCTGGGCCATCTGGACCTTTTCGAGGAGTTGGGCCATCCAGGCCTTCTTGAGGAGCTGGGCCATCCAGGCCTTTTCGAGGAGCTTGAGGAGAGGGTTCGTCTCGCAGACGCAGGGCACACATTATAGAGACGGAGCCCGATGAGGATGAGGAGGAGGACGTTGCAGATCGTCAGTCAGAGACCTCTGCTGACAGAGAGGAGGGCTTCGGTCTTGGCTCCGAGAGTGGAGGCGAGGCTGAGGGGGATCCTGAGGATGACAGCTCCGACTCGGACGGTGATGGAGGTACAGAGGCTATTCCGCAGAAGAGGACGAAAAGGGCCTCTTATTCCTGCTCTCGAGAGCATTGATGTTGCAGTTCCCTGTTTTATTTACCTTTTTGCTAATAGTTGTAGCACATTGTACATTATTAGGCAGTTTTATATTTTTGTAAAACTTGTGCCCTTTGTTTGCAAAGTAAGGCATGATGGATTGAAACAGCTTTTGAAAAAGGTGTTGTATTTTTAAACTCTTAGCATCATATCGCATCATTTTGCACCATAATGAGATTGAATGAAAATGTGCATTGTGCATTTGCCCAGTCAGGTAATGAACCGACGTAACAACTTAACTTACTAAGATATAACAAAATCTCGGCAAGTTTACAACTCGATAAGCAAAACACAACAATGTTGATGACTCAATAAACAAGACTCAAACAAAAATTGTTTACACAAAGAGTAACAATTCAAAACACGAAATACGACAGCTCGACAAAACTTACAACTCGATAAGCAAAACAACAACTTGACAAAGTGTACTTCGGATGATCTGGGCAACGGAACGCATCCAAAATATAGGAAAATGGAGGCCTTCGACATACCCGATGCACGGAAATGCTTGAAACTTCTTCCCGGAGGGTAAAACAGGACTGAAGGAACACAGTAGAGCATGGCCGGCCACTTTTGGGAGCCGGCCGGCCAGTTTTTTGTATGTGAGGGGAGAAATGTGGCCGGCCAGCTAGAAAAGGTGGCCGGCCGGCCACTTATCCCGGCAGCCATCAACTTTTCGACACGTGTTCCCCTGAATAGTGTTCTCTCCTCTTTAAAAGCTCCAACTTCGGGACTCATTCATTTCATCACTCCTTTGCACAAAAAATGGAGGCATTTCTCGTAGAAAATCTCACATTTTGGATCTCTTCTTTGGATGGCTCGGAAAAGTTGAACTTCCGGGGTTTCGACTTGAATGCACTATTCACGCTGAGTCGTACTCCACTGCTCCTTCCTTTCCTCCATGCCGCGGCAAGGTTCTGGAACCCCGTGACGCACGTCTTTAGCTTTGGCGGGCAGGAGATATTTCCAACTTTTGAAGATTTTCAAGTTTTGATGGAGTCTGAACGTTCGGAAGAGATCTTGCCTCAGTTCCGCTTTGGCCACGCCCAAGCTTTAGGGCGGATGTGTGGACTTACCGCGCATGATGCTCGATCTCTGATTTGTAATGGGAAATTAGATATCCTTGGTTTGATCCATCGCTTTTCTGGTGCCGGTGACTGCGGTGACCATCATTGGCAAGGTTTCCGATGACGTGCGCTCTGCTTGTGCATGCTATCTCACATCCTGTTTGCCCCGAGCCTGGGCGGACCCGGTATCCGTTTGCTTGAAGTTGCTCAGGGCTTGAAGGAAGGGAAGAGCTGTATTGCTATGGCGTTGGCCGAAACACTGATGGGTTTGTACCCTTTCCATCATCAGGAGACGACCAGATTTGCGGGGAGTCCACTAGTGCTGCAGGTAATGTTTCCCACCCACTCTCACATATGTATTTGCTCACATCACTCGGCCCTCAGGCTCGGTTTTTCTCACAAAACCCTTATCTCACTGTTTTCTCATCGCACATCTCTCTATTCTTTATTCTCTCATTTTTCATCCCTCTCCAGGTATGGTTGATGGATAAACTGCAGGTTGTGGACTCTTGTCCTGCCTACTCAGCCCGCGGCTACTTCTTTCGGCAACGCTTGGTTGATGCGCTCGATGAGGGATAATGGTTCAACTGGATGTGCAATTTGTCTGCTGACCGCATTGCTTGGCGCTGCCCTTGGCTCAATCTTCCAGCAATGAGCTATACCATGTCTCGATAGACTGGGGTCCAGCTAATTGGTCTGACTCATTGCGTGTTCTATTTTCCGTTCCGGTTCCAGCGCCAGTTTGGTCATGATCAGACTTGCCCGCCAGAGGGGATTGAATACCCAGCTGCTTTTCCGGTCCGAGGCGCACAGCTTGCCCGATATGCCACAGCATGGAGGACTAGAGAGCTCCTGGCCCCTGCTCCCACTTTCAGTTGCACTTTGTCTGACGAGTGCTGGGATTGGCTTAATGAAGAGGCACAGGTTGGGCCTAGCTTGGCATCAGAGGCTTCGACTAGCTCTGGGAGGGGGCGCAGGGACACCTGACTTAACTATGCCCCAGATTTATTGCTTTATTAGTACTTTCAAGTTTTCTTTATGAGTGTAGTATAAAGCAACTCCAATTGTATGCAAGAGCAAGAGAACTCTGTTTTGAAATCAATGAAATTGAAAGTTGTGGTACTGAAAGTTTTCCGCTTTGGTCCAAAAATGGTCTTAGTTGTAAAAGATTAATTTGAACAAAGTCAACTTTTATTAAAACTTTTCAAAACTATTTTCGATATGGATCAGAACTGGACACACCTGAAATCTGTCACTGAGATGCACAACCCCGAATCCTAGCAACTGGAAAGTTTCCCCTAGTCTGAATAATACTGCAGCACTGTGTGGCAACGGAAAGTTGCCCCTAGTCTGAATAGCACTGTACCGGAGATCGCGGTGAATGCTGATGGATAAAGATGACTGAGATGATCAAAATGGACAAAGTTGATCGGGGAAAAGTTTATGGCTGAACTTCAAGGTGAAGTTGTCTACGTATCCCAAAGATGGGAATCAAGCCTTACGTAGTTCAGGCTTAGGTTCACTTAGGTATTTTTACTCTCCTTTTGCGCTCTAACTTTTGCCAAGGCCGCCCTTTGCGGGTTTTCAACCTTGCGAGCTCAGTTTTTATGATTTCAAATTTTCTATGCTCTGAGTTTTGCCTAGGTCGCCCTTTCGGGTTTTCGGCCTAGCGAGCCTCTCAGGGGTAATATTTCTTCAACTTGTCCATATTGATCGGTTGTGAGAATTCCAAGCCATCTAGATCCATCAGAACCACAGCTCCACCTGACCAGATTGACTTCATGATGTAGGGACCAGTCCAATTAGGTCTGAACTTGCCCCTTGGGTCGTGGATGGGAGCTCGGTTGTCTTTGAGCACCAAAACTCCTTCTTTTAAATTCCTGGACTTAACCTTCTTGTTGAAAGCCCGGGCAATTCTGCGTTGGTAACCTTGGACATGGTACAGTGCTTTTAGCCTTCTTTCATCAAAGAGCATGAGTTCCTCAAATCTGCTCTGCTGCCAATCCGCTTCGGCTATCTGGCACTCAGCCAATACTCGTAATGACGGGACCTTAATCTCAATAGGCAGAACGGCCTCCATCCCATAAACCAATGAGTACGGAGTCACCCCAGTAGAAGTTCTGATTGAAGTCCGGTGGCCCCATAGAGCGAACGGCAGCTTATCTGGCCAGTCCCTGTAGGTTTCCACCATCTTCTGCAGTATGTGCTTGATGTTCTTGTTGGCGGCCTCAACCGCTCCGTTGGTCTGCGGCCGACAGGTAGACGACTTATGAAAAGCCACATTGTATTTCTCCAACAAGTCAATCACCTCCTTCTTGAAGTGGGAACCATTGTCTGAAATTATTTCGTTTGGGACCCCGTAGCGACAGATGATGTTGTTTCTGATAAATTTTGCGACATGCGAAGCCTTCAACACCGCATAAGATTGGGCTTCAACCCACTTTGTGAAATAATCTATCGCTACCAAGATGAACTCATGCCCATTCGATCCCTTCGACGTGACAGCTCCGATGACATCAATTCCCCAGACTGAAAATGGCTATGGCGAAGTCATGTTGTACAGCTTTGACGGCGGAATGTTCATGCGATTTGCATGAATCTGACATTTGTGGCATCGTCGGACAAAACCGATACAATCCTCCTCCATGGTGGACCAGTAATAACCCTGTCTGAGGATCTTTCGCGCCAGCATTACCCCATTCATGTGCGCACCACATTCTCCCCCGTGGATGGCTTCCATCAGATGCTTTGACTCTTCGGCATCAACGCACAGTTTATGCATTCCCATATGACCCCTTTTATACAGTTTACCCCCGCAGATGATGAACTGAACTGCCATTCTCCTGATTGCCCTTTTGTCTTTGGCATTTACCCCTGGCAGGTATGCTTATTTCTCCAAGAAGTTCCAGATGTCGTAATACCAGGGGTTTTCGTCCTGAACTTCATCTATAGTGGCAATTGACTCGTAGGCAGGTGCAAATTTCTGGTCGATGATGACTGGACACATCTGGACTCCACACGGGATGTCTATCATAGAAGATAGAGTTGCTAAAGAATCTGCGAACCTGTTGTTCTCTCTTAGTAGATGAGTAAAACTTAGCTTCTCAAACCGAGGAATCAGCAAGTCCAAGGTCTGGTGATACATCATCATCTTTTCCTCTTTCACTTTCCAGTCTCCTTTAGCTTGAGACACAACAAGGTTCGAGTCCCCAATGACGTCCAACCGTCTTGCCCCTAGTTCCAGGGCTGCTTCTAGACCAGCAATACACGCCTCATATTCTGCTTCATTGTTCGAGACTTTGAATCGGAGTTTGAAGGCTAGAGGGATACGGGAATTGTCGGGTGCTAACAGCAACACTCCTATCCCATACCCGTATTGATTTGACGCTCCGTCAAAGTACATCGTCCAAGTTTCGTCGTCGATGTGCAAAATGGCCTGATCTGGGAATAAGTACTCGACTGCTTCACCCCCTTCCACTGGATGGTCGGCTAAGAACTCTGCCACTGCTCTTCCTTTGACCGACTTGCGCGTTACATACTTTAGATCGAATTCGGAGAGCAACAGCAACCAACGAGCTAGCCTACCCGTAAGTGCTGGTTTCTCGAAAAGATATTTAATGGGATCAAGTCGTGAAACCAACATTACAGAGTGAGCTAACAGGCAGTGCCGCAGCTTCCTGGTAGCCCATACCAAAGCTAAGCAAGCCTTTTCCAACGGAGTGTAGCGGGTTTCGTACTCTAGCATCTTCTTGCTTAGATAGTAGATGGCTTTCTCCACCTTGTCTTCTGATTCTTGTGCAAGCATGCAGCCCATTGTAGTTTCAGTTACTGACAGATACAAAATCAACGGTTTCCTTGGTTCTGGCGGTGACAAAGACGTGGGTTCTCAGAATATTCTTTAATCTGTTCAAATGCAGCTTGACATCGGCCGTCCCATTGGAACTTCTTTCCTTTCTTGAGGAGGCCAAAAAGTGGTTCACAAGTCAAGGTTAATTTTGAGATAAACTGTCTTATGAATTGCATTTTACCCAGAAAGCCTCGCACCTCCTTTTCAGTCCTTGGTGGTGGCATTTCTAAGATGGCCTTGATTTTGGAAGGATCGACCTCGATGCCCCTTTGTGTAATCAGAAACCCTAGCATTTTTCCCGTTGTAACACCAAATGTACACTTCTGAGGGTTTAGGCACAACTGAAATTCCCTGATCCTTTGAAAAAACTTATGCAAGGCGGTGTAGTGGCCCTCTCTTTTCTTGGATTTGACAATCATGTCGTCCACGTACACCTCAACCTCTTTGTGGATCATGTCGTGTAATATCGTGGTTGCGGCCCGTTGATAAGCAGCTCCAGCGTTCTTCAACCCAAATGGCATGACTCTATAGTAGTATGTCCCCCACGGGGTGGTGAATGCAGTCTTCTCCCGGTCTTCTGGCGCCATCACTATCTGGTTGTAGCCTGAGAAGCCATCCATGAATGAGAGCAAAGCATGCCCCGCTGTGAAATCCACCAACTCATCGATGTGCGGTAGGGGAAAGTCGTCCTTCGGACTAGCTCTGTTCAAATCCCTGAAATCCACGCATACCCGGATCCTGCCATCTTTCTTTGGCGCCGGAACAATGTTGGCCAACTAAGTTGGGTATTCTGATACCAGCAGGAAGCCTGCGTCGATTTGCTTGGTGACCTCTTCCTTAATCTTGAGAGCCTAGTCCGGGCGGATCCTTCTGAGTTTCTGTTTGACAGGTCGGGCTTCGAGGTCAAGGGGGATCCGATGCTGTACAATCTCAGGATCGATTTCAGGCATGTCTTCGTAGGACCACGCGAAAACATCTTTGAAATCTTTTAATAAAGCGACTAAGCACTCGCGTTCCTCCGAAAACAACATGGACCCGATCTAGACCAGCCGTGGGTCCTCCTCAGTACCAATATTCACGGTAGTGATTTCATCCATTAAAGGTTTGACAAATCTCTCTTGCTCTTGCTCAATTAAACGTTGCAAAACCGGAGGAACTTCGTCATCGTCGTTTTCATCAAAGTTTTGAAAGTCTGAATTAATGCAACAAATCAAGGGCACAGAAAAGTACTCAGAAACCACAGTTACTTGATTCTCATTAAGCTCATCCAAATCGTCCGATTCATTTACAACAGACTCAAATGAAAAGGAAAAAGACGACCTAGACAGGACTGTGGTATCCGAGTTATCATCCCCAGGATTACCAGATTCTGACTCAGTCGAGTTGGAACCTGATTCCGACTCACAAGACTCAGTGGAATCAGATTCCGGCTCACTACTTGACCCGGTGCTGCTGGACAAAAATCCCTTCTCGTATTGCCAAGTGAGAGAGGGTGCGATAGATGCATCCAAGATAGTCGCTGGTAGGCCCGCAGCCGTTTCATCCCCAATCATGGAAACCGAGAAGTTATCCCCCAAGCACTTATGGTCGATCGGAGGATCAGAAAGTAGACATGCCAGTGCTACCCCCATTTCAAATTCTGTGCCCTCAGGATCCACTGCCTTACACTGCTCAACCTCAGCTGATTGGTCTGTCTACTCTGTGGCAACGTCATCCCCGGATAGTTACAGGTCGAAGAAGATCTCGAAACTTGGCACGCGCTTCTTCTCCGCGTTTAGCCATGGCTCTGGGAAGCCACAAAATGGAAAGTCCTCCCCCTCCCGGACGAAGCGTCCGTTCAGGGTACCCTGAATGGGCCTATGCATTAACTTCCAGCCTGCTTTGCTCTGGCTCTTCCGGCCATTTCTTTTCCCTTCCTCACCCAGTCCTCTTTGGTGGGCAGATAACCCAAGCCAAAGGTATGAGGGTTGTGTGGCACTTCGCCCAATGCTGCAACTCCTTTCCGACCGCTCATTCCTAATCCCATCCCGGGGATGTGTTGTAGTTTGTTCATGAGGTAGACAGATTGAGCACTGACGTACACTCCCTCATTCACAGCCATAATATTCTGTACCGCCCGTGCCTCAGCCAAAGTGAACCCTGATAAGAACACATCCTCTGTGCCATGCTCGATTTCCAAGACTGGTGTGGACACCTCTGGCGGTGGATGGATTGATGAATTCCCGAAAATAATAGCCACCCCCTTCCCGTGAGGGTACTTCAACATCTGATATAGAGTGGAAGAGACTGCCTTTACTTGGTGCAACCACGGCCGCCCCAAGAGTAGATTGAAGGTTGCGGGAACGTCCAAGACATGAAATTCAATGTTATGTTGTCCCGGACCAACCTGAGTCTGAATTTTGACAGTCCCCATCACTTCCCTGCTAGTATTATCATATGCTCTGATCACCTGAGTAGTCGCAGACGGTCGCGGGCTTCAACCCGATTGCATACGTTCGGGTCAAGCGGACATTGATGGCGGATCCGGTATCAACAAGTACCACCGGGATCCACTTGTCTCTACATTCCACGGAAACGTAGTGGGGTTTGTTATGATTTGTGCCCTCCGGCGGTAGTTCTCTGTCTGTAAAGGTTAATGTCGGGGAACCTCCTCCGGAAAGACCAAATTTCCAACCAACCGCTTCCGTGTAGTATCTATAGAGAGTTTGGCCTTGTCCATGGCAGATAGGACAGCCTGTCTGTGTACTCGTGATGCCATAAGCAGTCCCCAGATGGAGATGTCTGCTTGTATCTTCTTCAATTGCTTGAGCACAGCTTCTTCTTCAATCTGTTTCTCAGCTTCTTTGTCTTTCCCGGATGCCTCAGGTTGGTCTAAGTGCTGGGGCTTGAAATACCGCCCACTTCTTGTCATATGAGCGACCTCTTCAATATACCAGGTATCATCTGGTTGGTTATTTCCCCAATCCTCATCTGTGTGGGCAAGACATAAGTCATCGTCTTCCCACCACATTCGGCGGCAATGAAGACACTGTCCGCTCCGTATGCTCGCATAGCGCTTTTCACCCTCATGCCCATGCATTTTTTGTTCCCGTGCACACAGCACTCTCGACCCCCACATGGGCCTTAGCTTTTCTGATTCTCTCGGAGTCCTCAGATCTTTGTTGTTCCAACTGCATCAGTATAGCTGGTGGTTCAATACTTCCTGCATTTACAATCCCCAAGTTTTGAGCGAAATTCTTAGTGCTGGCGCTCTCCGGCGGTGTATTCTGACTCTCGGCCCTTCCGGCCACCACGGATACTCTCGCCCCTACCGGGCCTTGTTCTGGTTGATATTCTACAATGTCTGGTTAATCATCTAACCATCCGGTAACTTCTGCCGACTCCTCATATTCAAACTAGTTGATTGCCGCATCTCCTGATTCTTGGTCACAGAAGAACTGGAGGTTGGCAAGGTCTTCTCCCACAGCTGTTAGATTATCCATTCCCCGTTCAAATCTGTCCCCCTGAATCACACATAATTCTGCTCTTTCTGGCGGCCCTGCACTCAGCTCAGACTGGCCCACTAACTGGATGTATTCACTTGGATCATAAGCTCCTTCAGCAAGATTCCCAGTCTGTTCAATCTCAGACTCAGCAACTCCCCTTTCCTCTGAAATCTGCCCTGTCCTATCTTCGGTGGTCACCACCATTGGCTTAGATTGGGTTGTGGAGATGTCCATCATGCACAAGTCAGTGCAGACAGGAAGGATCACCCCCGGCTTTGGTAGGTGGGATTGGGTGATATAGATACTAGGATCGTAAGACACGACCCCAGTTTGGATGAAGTTGATTCTGTTGGGAGGAGGGGCTTGGTTATGTGATGGGAGAGGATTTGTCGTGACGTTGGGTTTTTCGGGAGGCGCGATCACCTGCTTGTCGATAAGATCCTGGATCTCATGACGCAATCTAAAGCAACGGTCGGTGTCATGACCATGCTATTGGTGATACGCGCAGTATTTTGCCGGGTCATGAGAGGGAGGGAGTGGATTTGGCAGTGCCCTCGGTTCTAGGGGCGTCAAATGCTTCTTCCTGATTAACACCCCCAGAGCTTTGGACAGGGGCATATATAGGGGGGTGAAGGTTCTTTGGCCTCGGGGCTGGTATTTGGTAGTTTGGGTGTTGCTTCCAGATGCGTCAGAAAAAGGCGTGGCTGCCATGGGTCTTGGGGGAGGGGGAATGGTGGCGACCATGCTCACCTCTGAAGCTCGTGCAGTTGCAGCGCCATTCGGGCCTGTGTTGTTGTTACGATTGAAAGTCCTTCTGGGTTGCTCCCTATCCTGGTCGATCAGACCTTGTTTCATGGCATCCTCGATCTGTACCCCCATCTCGTGTAAATCTGAGAAGGTGGGAAAAGGGAGTACAATCATCTTCTGCATCAACTTTGGTTGGAGATTGCGCACAATCATCCTGATTTGATCTTTATTTGTAGGCCTCAAAGTCATCATCGATGCCTTTGCCCTCCAACGAGTTACAAAGTCTGAGAAAGTCTCCTTGGGTTCCTGCCTCGTCGTTTCGAGATCACGAGTTGTAATCTTGATCTGGGTATTGTACGAGTACTGTGCAACAAAGGCCTCAGCCATTTCATCCCAGTTTCTTTTTACCTCATCTTCTAACTTCGCGTACCAGATGGCGGCCACACCCGACAAAGTTCGGCCGAAAAGAGAAAGCTTTTGTGGTCGGGTTAGGCCCATTGGCCGCAGAATGTCTGAGAATAGCCGAAGATGAACCATGGGGTCCCGGACCCGTCGAAGCGGTCAGTTTGCGGCATCTTGAACCTATCGGGCAATGTCACGGCCACGTCGGTGTATCTGTCCTCGATGTCCGGAATGGCCTTTACCCCCTGTGATTTCTTGAAAAGCTTCTCAAGCTTGCTCAGTTTTAGGGCTGTATGGTCCATTTTGAACTCAAAGAGAGAGTCCGGGTGGTTGTGTGTATGGGTCTTGGACAGTTGAGGCGGAAGCGGGGGCGGAGCTAGCCTCGTTGGAAGATTCGTGTCCTCTTGGATATTCTGGACATTTGGCACGGTATTTTGGGTGTTTGGCAGAGCATTCTGGACAGTAGGTGCCTGCTCGGGTAATGGGGGCCCTGGTGGAGGAGGAACCTGATGTAAAGCAGATGCAGCATTCTGCTGTTGCAGTCTAGTGATTAGCTCGGCCGGCTAGGCCATGATTGCAGCTTGTTGCTTGGAGAACTCTGCTTGGCGGGCAGCGTCCTCTTGCATCTGTCTCATGCTCTCCTGTATTTGGCGCATTAGGGCTTCCACCCCTGACGTATTTTGCTGATCCATCTGACTAACTGGTAGATCTATCTCGATAGCAACAATTGGGACCTCAATCCTACAATCCTTCGATGGAGTAACCCACTGTTCTGACAACCTCTGTTCTGACACACTGCGCTTCCTTGGCTTTCTCTTGACAACGGGGAGTAAAGAATAGAACACTGGATGTCCGTCAACCAGATCCTCAGATCGATTGAGTCGGCGACCTCGTGTTCAAAGTGCTTGGGAAATATCTACTGGGTTGGAAGCAATGGTGCTAAAACTGCCCCTAGCAAAAGATAAATAAAGTGAAAAGGAAATAAATAACCAGATAAATGAAGAGCATGACAGCTTAAAATAAATACACAACACACAGTCGGGCATACAACACACGGTTGATAAGCTGAAAATAAACTGTCCCCAAATCTCGATCATCGTCCTAAATCATCGTTTCAAAGGTCAACTCGATACCGCAGATAACCGATTCTCAAATCTTGACCGATGCTCGCAGTTCGATGCCCAAACTTGCAAACTGATACATGCATTCCTGTAGAGACGCACTCTAAAGCACATAACAAGCAAGTGAGAGCCAAAACACCCCTATGTTGGGGTAGGGTTTCCCTGTCCTATTTTGTCAGGAGCTAGGGTTTCACTACGCACACAGGGGTTTCAAGCAACCTATATCGGGTAAGCAACATGTCCTAGTTTGGAATGGTCACTACGGATCCGAATATGCACTAGGTCGAATGGTCGAAAACGGTGCCCCGGTAAAATCGGGGTTTGTGTTCCCATACTGGCAGAGCCCGTAACCGGTTAGCCTTATGGTCATGCCTAGACAAGACAAGCCTCCGGCAAACCGTTCAGGAATAGCAGATGGCAAACACGGTGTCCTAGGCGCACCAATGCAAATGCAATGCAAAGAAACACACAAGTGTAGTCAAAACCAAATATCGTGAGTTCGAGTCAAGTTCTCTAAATCCCCAGTAGAGTCGCCAGAAACTGTAGACAGGTCCGCGGGGGGACCTCGCTACAGCTCGGACTCGATTTGTTGTCACGGTTCTTAATCTTGAACCAAAGACTCCAAATCCGGCAAATCGTTTTGAGAAAACAGATTTTTGAAAGAAGTGCCAAACATGGACTGCTTTGCCAGATACAGAGTCGCCACCTAAATATTTTATTTTTGGGAAATTTAGGAAACCCTGACTCGTTTGCCTAAGGCCACGTGTCCGTCATCACCAAAGTTGCCTCGACTCGGGAACTTGGGTACGATTGGGGAAGGTCACTTCTCATTGAGACCCACGGCCTCTACTAACCATGATATCTACTTTTGAAAACATTGTATGTTCTTATTCCGGTTATTAGCCTAGGTTACTATGTGATGCGCACAGCATACAAGTATAGACTGAGTTGCCTGAATTGGAACAAAACATTTCATGTTTGTTTGTTTGGAAATGGTTTGATGGTGCTACCCGCAGGTAGGCTAAGACGTGGGTTTGCCACCCTCAGGTGGGCTCAAGAAAACATGATTTTGCCACTATCTAGTGGGCTTAAAACACACATTTGATGAACTGTTCCAATTCAAATAACCCAACCTTCACCCACAGGCATTCAGGCAGTTATATTACATAAGCAGTTAGCCTCATGGTAAGCATGTTATTCATGGCAGTCACTCACACGCATGCAAGGATGCTAAAGCATAAAACTCACTGAGTACTCCAAGCCAAAACAAAAGCTAATTAGAAATCCATGCATGATTCTAATTATACAGAAATGCCTAATGCAACACATGCAAAATGCAACTAATAGCAGGCTCGGCTATTCTAAACATGGCATATGAGATGCAACAGCTATCATGTATTCAACTTGGAATTGAAATATAGATGCAGTTAGTATGATGCGCCGAGTCCGGTGCATGCAAAACAGATGAATGAATGCAAACATGCTATCATACTGTATGCTAATTGAAATATGCCCTAATCTAACCATCATAAGCGGGTAAATAAAAGGGAAGAAAGACGTGGGGTTGGAAGACATACATCACACTCACGCACACTTATTACAATATTACTCTCGCGTAGAGGGTCCGAATAAATATACAGTCCCGAATAAAAGAATAGTACAGTCCAAATATGTACAAATTCCTAATTAATTTACAAATTAACTAAGAAAATAATAAACTGGCATGCAAGCCAGGGACTGGCTTGATTCTGATGAATGATGTATGTTTAGGCTGCCATGCGCGGAAATCCACTGGGATGCCCCAATTAGCCTCTGTTTTGCAATTATTCTTAGAAAGTACGCCAAGCCTCGGAAGACTACTGATTCTTGATTTTGCTGTAATAGAGAACAGGAAAGCGGCATGGCAATGTACTTTCACAAATGTATACAGGCCTCGATCCTCGTGCTATCAATCACGCATCTCGATGCATGATGGCCGAGGAGTCGAATTGCACAATTCAATATGGAATGAATGCACATGAAAACACAACAAAACCTAACTCCATCAGGGATAATCCGGAGTGTCGGTGACGGGGGAATTGAGACACGTTCCGTCACTCGGAGTACGAAACGTACCTCGTTTCCCATGCTCGGGCTAACGCCTATCCCGAACATAATGCAATATGCATGACATGCATGAATGCAAACTAAGATACAACCTAACATGCACAATGCTATGAAATGGCATACACGATGCACAAGGTAACATGGCATACACAATGCGCTAACATACAACCTAGTATACACAACGCTATGGAATGAAATGGCATACACAATGCGATATGGACTTACACTAACACAAGTGGACCTCAGCCACACTCACATAAGAGGCCATTAGATGAAAATGGGACACTCGAAATGCATGCACACGTGCACGCAAACCGAGGACCGACCCTAAGGCATTAAATGCCACTCTAGCAAGGCATGGAGTATGGCATACAAGCATGCAAATTTAAGTACCAAAATGTGGTGCAAAACAGCCCCGAAACATGGCAAAATGACACCCGATGCATGGAATAGGTCCCGAAACATGAAATTAGGCATACCGGATGACCTATAACTATGCAATGCATGCATTATTTGAACATGGAATGTGAAGACAGAATCAAGACAGCCCAAAAATAAGCATGTTTACAGTTCTAAGAAAGGCCAAACAGTGAACGCAAATGGGGCAAAACTAGCATGTAAAAACAGCCCTAAAAGCAAGATAATGAAGCAAGTGCAAGCTTATGTCCCTAAACAGAAAAGGGGCCTTCTAAAATACTGAAGGGGGGCCAAAAATATGATGTTTTACAATTTATAACAAACCCCAAAAACAGATACAAGTATGCTCAAAATGCTATGCAAAAAAAGGGCCAAAATGGAGATAAAGAAGCAACTGATACATGCTAGTCCCAAAAAGGTAAGGGACTTTCAACAATGTTTAAGAGGGGCCCAAAATATGACTTTTTACAGTTAATGGCCGAGCCCAAAATAGTGTACAACTATGCCCAAAATGCAATGCAAGATATGGCCTAAAAGAAATGCTACAACACAAAGTATACGAATGATGCTCCAAACAGTAATAGACCCTTAATAAAACATGGAGAGGGGGTCAAAACAAGGCCATTTTCAGTTTGGACCAAGGTACAAAAACAGAAGCTCAATAGGCTAATAAATCATGCAAAAATGGGGCTAAAATATGGATATCAAAGAAAGTAGCACATGGAGGACTAAAACAGTGATGAGCCCTTCTACAATGTTGAAGAAGGGCTCAAAATAAGCCTATTTACAGTTTACAACATGCTTCAAAACAGATTACACATGAGCCTAAAATACTACACAAGAAATAGGCATACAAGAGGGATAATGAAGCAAGTGCAAAATGAGGGCCTCAAACAGTGAGAGGCCCTTCATGAAACATGGAATAGAGCTCAAAAAAATTCCACTTTCAGTTATGGCCGGAGCTCAAAAGTATAATCAAGAAGGGCTAAGAAATAATGCAAAAATGAGCTCAAAAGAGGGAGAAAGCAACTCACCCTTGTAGATCAACTCTTTGACAACCTTTGGACCAAGAAATGCTGCCTCCTAAGCTCTGAGAAGACCTTCCAAGCTGCTGGAATGGAGTGGTGGTGGGATGCTAGGTGATGGTGTAGAAATGAGGTAGGATTTAGGAGGTTTGGAGGGTTGAAATGAGAGAGATAGAGGAAGTGTGCATATAAAGCTCTTAGCCAATTTTTTCCAACCCCAAAACCAGACCTGGGGTGCTGGTTATATAGGCCAAAGAGAGGGAGAAAGATGGGGAAAAAAAGGGAGGGAAATCACTCCAAGTTTCCCTTCAAAAGTTGCACCCCCGGATACAGAATCTGGGGGGGGAACAAAGTGCATTTCTGTGATGTGCCAGGTGTAAGGATGTTGGCCGACCAAGTATTGAGACTGCAGGTGGCTGGCCGGCCCTCCCCATGGCCGGCCGGCCAAGGGTCAAAAGGGTCAGGTGTGATTAGTGGCCGGCCACCACAAATTGGTGGCCTCCCAAGTGTTCTCAACACAGCCCTGTCGTAAAAAATTGGCAGCTGTGAACCAGGAGAGAGAACAACCCACTTTTCAAAGGGGTTCAAAAGGTCCAAATGGAATTACTGGCCAGCCACCAAATATTGGTGGCCTCCCAGATGTGTACATCACAAATATGGGGTTTAGGGTGCAAGAAAATGGTCCAAGGGTGGTCAACATTGGCTTTGAAGTAAGAACAACGGGCGTCGGAGGGCGATGATGGAATATAACTGGTTGCTGGAACAATTACTGGCCTCCCACCCTTCTACGACCTTCCTGGTGATGAAACAGAGGTCCCTGCCAAAAATGAACGAAAACCGATGCAAAATGAAGGTTCAGGGGCCGAAACGCGCAGCCTGGGACCCCGAAAACCGATTGTTCGACACCGGGAGTGGTGTTCGACCTCGAAATTGGTCTCTCGGACTTCAGTGTCCCTTAAAAGAGAGTAAATAAGATGCATGCCAAAGACCGGAGCAAACGGAGGTGGTTAGGTGGTCCCGAACCGAGGCACTCGGCCTAACGGCTCCGAAAACTGGGAACCGGGCTCCGAAATGGCCAAAATGGCCTACGACCATGAAATGTAGCCCGCGGCCACCGAGAGATGATCTACTAGACCTCTCCCTCCCTCTGGGAAAAGAAACAAAGAAAATCGAGTCTGGTTCGCAAACCGAGGCCAAGTGTAGAAAGGGTTCGGAAGTCCGAAGGCAAGGCTCACAGCCGAGACTCTGAGACTTCTGAACGAGCACAATATGCAACATCACCGAGCGCTCAATCGGTGATGTCTGAGTCTTAAGGTCGGTCAAAAATGGGGTGTCTACAGCCATACCAGAAGTTGAACATGACGAGGATGGTTTAATGGTTGGAGATGAGGACCCCCATATGGCATTGGTCTGCCTTCACATACGCGACAAATTATGTTACATGCGTAAGAACGAAATGTTAGGAAATATATAGTAGTCGAAATAATTTTCGTATGGTTGTCACATAATGACACACGTGAAACAGACTGTATTCAAACATATTATCATGTACAATATGTATGAGTTTTCACGGGAATGTAACCCCTTCCAGTTGCTGACGTGCCTAACTTTGAAAAACAACAATCCATACGAATTTTGCTTTTGGAAAAACAAAAAAAGGTGAAACAGATAAAAACAAATGGAAAAGAAAAAGAATAGACAAATTGTCATGTGCGACGTAAATTACAAATAAATGAAACACATAAATATATTAAAAAAAAAGTTATTGTATACCAATTAAAAAAAAACAA
Organism: Camellia lanceoleosa; assembly: GCA_025200525.1. Lineage (NCBI taxonomy): Eukaryota > Viridiplantae > Streptophyta > Magnoliopsida > Ericales > Theaceae > Camellia > Camellia lanceoleosa. The sequence continues at coordinate 112,386,547 of CM045770.1, read as the reverse complement.
GACATATTTAAAAATAAAAATCCAAGACAAAAAAAAACAGAGTTATAGTAAAAAAAAATAAACAATAAAAAGACAAAAACATAAATTCGCAAATAAAAATCGAAAAATTTAAGCACAATACGCCAAATCCAAACCCAAAATTAAAAAAAGGAACAGGAAAAAAAATTAAACAAAATACGAAAAATCCAAGCGCAAAATAAAAAAATTCAAAGAAAAAAAAATTAGCGCAAAATCTGAAAAATATATTCAAAAAAAAATAAAAAATAAAAAATTTGGATTTGCAAAATTCGAGAGATCGAAACCCAACATGAAAAAATTGTCAAAAAAAAAAATAAAGCAAAAAATGCCAAAGCGAAACCCCCAAAAAAAAAAAAACAAAAAAAACGCAAAATCAAAACCCTACATAAAAAAATTAAAATAAAAAAGAGGAACCAAAATATGGCAATTCCAAACCCAAAATAAAAAAAAATGAAAAATAAAAAATTAAGCGAAAGTCGGCAGGTCGACACCCAATATACAAAAAAAAAAAAACCGAAGTCCAAACCCAAAAAAAAAAAAAAAAACAAACATTAGGAAAATAGGGGAAATCGAAACCTAACAGAAAAAATTAAAATAAAAAATAACAAAAATATGCCAAATCCAAATATATATATATATATATATTTTTTTTAAGCAAAAAGCCAAAATTGTAAAAAAAAAATACTGAAAAAAAAAAAAACATACCAAAAAATTTTGTTTTTCGCCAAAAAGCCAAAATTGAAAAAAAAAAAGAAAGAAAGAAAGAAAAAAAACGGAAATAATGCCAAATCCCAACCCAAATTAAAAAAAAAAAAAATAGAAAAGGGAAATTTGGTCTTTTAACAAGATGACACCTCACCAAAAAGCCAAAAAGCCAAAAAGGTCAAAAAGCCCTTCTCAAACCAGGCCTTTTAGCCCCAAGCTAAAATAGCTAAAAAAGCCAAAAAGCCAACCCACTTCCCAAACGGGGGCTAAGCTACTAATATATGGTTGTCTTAGGCAAAACCACCACCACCACCAATCCATCTTCAACTCTCCATCCTCCTTACTTACAGGTCCTCTCTCTCTCTCTCTCTCTCTCTCTACTTTTAGTTCTTGTGGATCTACAGTGAAAACATTTTTTAATTTTTTTTGTTATTGTTTGATGCAGATGATAAGCGATGCAATATCGTCATTGAAGGATCACACAGGTTCGAGCCAGCCAGCAATCGCGAAATTCATGGAAGAAAAGTACAACTCTCTGCTTCCCCCAAATTTCAAGAAAATGTTGTCGATTCAGTTGAAGAAGTTTGTGAAATCGGAGAAACTTGTCAAAATCAAAAACTCGTACGAGGTGTCTGCATCCGAGAATGTGAAATTGGTTGCTGCTGCTGCTGCTTCTATCAAAGAATCTGAGAAAACAGACAAAGCTGTTGTGAAGAACGGAGAGAAGACGAAGAGGCTGAGCCAAGTCAAAACTCCAGAGGCTCTGAAGAAGAAGAAGAATGTTTTGACGCTTGCGAAGTGGAACTCATCCAAGTCGGTCAAGGTTAGGGCTTGATGACGATGATGTTTAATGGTGATTTCAAGTTATACATATGTAGTAGGAATATGGAATGTAGTAATAGTAATCTGACTGTTAGATCTACGTTTCTTCTAATTTGCTTGTAAGTCTGACTTTCTGCAGACATATTGTTTTTAAATATTGCAGGTCAGGTCTTGAGTTTGGTACTAATTTGGGTTCTCATGCTCAAAAGTACCTCAAATATATATATATATATAAATATTTCATGACATTTTCTATTGAGGCATACAAATATATTGCATAAAGATAGCATAATTGTTAGATAGCATAATTTTTTTTTATATTGTAAATGAGGTGTTATAATGGAGCACCATGGAATACCCTTGCTTCCTTTTCTACTTACTGTCTACTTATTATATGTCCCAAGTGGCATAAAGAAGCCAATCAGTTTATCTTAGAAACATTGGTGATTGAATGTTTATTGGATAGAATGGAATACCATGGAATACCCTTGCTTCCTTTTCTGCTTAATATTGGATTGAAGTTTTATAAACAAAAACTGATTGCTCTCCAAAAAAAAAAAAAGATTTGGCGACTAAAAAATTAGTCGGCAAATTCTACACTTTTGCGACTAAAATCATTGGTCGGTAATTTCTTACTTTTTGGCGACTAAATTGTTAGTCGGCAATTCCTCGACTTTTGGCGACTAATCTGTTTGGTTGTGGAATGTGACAATTGGCGACTAAAATATATGGTCGGCAAAATATCACTTTTTGCGACCAAAATGTTTTAGCAACAAAATGTATTAGTCACAGTAATGATATATTTAGCGACCAAAAATTTAGTCGGCAAATTCAACTTTTTCCGACCAACCAAAATTTTGGTCACGAATTACTTTTACCGACCCTCAATTGGCGACCAAAGTAGTGACCAAAAAAATTGGTCGCGGATGACTTTTACCGACTAAAAATGGGCTTTTAGTGACCAATTTTTTGGTCGGCAAAAGTGTTAATTCTTGTAGTGAGTTTTGTTTGTTTACGTAATAAGCTGATTTTGAATGAGTTTTTAATGAATTGAACACAAGTCGAGTTCGAGTTTAAGTAACTTGATTCGTTTAATAGCTCTATACACAATTCTCAAACAAAATATGTGATAATGACATTTTTAAAATAATAAGTCACGTTTAAATGGTAAGACCAAAATTTGTTACATTATTATTTTTTTATTAAATTATTTATTTATATATTATTACTGATTTTATCTTTCTACATACTTTATATAATAATTAATAGGTGGTGGGAAAGCACAGGTTGGGGGAAAAAGTTGCCCTTTGTTAGGGACGGGGTGGTGGAGAATTATTTATGGTCTCTGGGAGAGGCTTTTGAGCCTAAGTTCCAAAATTTTAGGAGCATGGAAACAAGGATCAATATATTGGCAACATGTGTTGATGATGTTTATGATGCTTATGGTACCTTGGATGAACTCGAACTTTTCACCAATGCCACTGACAGGTTGGTACAAGTAGGGAATCTTGTTCCTTCTTAATATTTGCTCTTACGTGACTATGATTTTAAGTTTGCAAAAGTCTAATGGCATAAAAATCGATCATAAAATCAGACATAATTTTTCTGACTCATAATAGATTTAGGTTATGTTTGATTTTGTGTATAGCAATCCGTGATTGTGTGTTGTGGTTTATACCTTGTTTCCACTCTTTGCTCCCTTATATTTGAGCTTTGGGAGGTGTTGAGCAAGTTTGGGGCAGGTTGGTTGTGAGTTGGTGCAAGTAGTTGCTACCCAAATTTTTATCTATTCGCTCGAGCGAGGCTTCTTGCGCTCGAGCGAGCCCTCAGTATTTGTCTCCTCGCTCGAGCGAGAATTCTTGCGCTCGAGCGTGCGTCTGCGTCTCTTTTAGACCTGAAGAGTGGCATTCTTCGCTCGAGCGAGCTCTGTATTCCTTCGCTCGAGCGAGCGTTCTTGCGCTCGAGCGTGCGTCTGCGTTGGTGGGTTGTAGACCTGAAGTCTTGCTTTGTTCGCTCGAGTGAAGATTCTTGCGCTCGAGCGAGGTTCGTTCGTTGTGTCTGGTCGCTCGAGCGACGACTCCTTCGCTCGAGCGAGCTTCGCATATATCAGATTTCAGCAGCGGGAATTTTATCCCTTTTTCATTACCCTCTTCCTCCAAAACCCTAGATCCGACTCTCTCTATCTCTATTACTTCTTCTTTCTACAAATACTCCAATTCTAGGGCTTTTCTATCCTCTTCTTTTCATTAAAAAGCTAGAGCTTTGAGTGGGCTTTCTTTTGATCCTAGAAAATACGAGTTTGGAGCATCTTGGGGTTTCTCTCATCTTACTTTTGAGCTTCCACTTTGAGGTAGGGATATTCTTGAGTTATATATACTAGTTTTGCCATCTTGTTGAAGATTTAAAAGCCTACATCTAGTTTTGGTGGTTTCAACTTTGTGATTTCTAAAATGTAGAGATTTTCTTCAAAAGAGGGTTTTTCTTTAACTTTCAATTTTTTGGTCAATCTTTGGGGGTTCCATCTTGTTGACCTAAGAAATATGTTTTGATGAGGTTTTTCACCAAGAAATGAAAAGGGATTTCCTTGAGGGAAAAAAAAAAAACCTAGAATTTTTGGGATTTTGAGAAAACATGAATTTTCTTGTGAAATCCTTATTACTTTGTGTCATGAGGATGAACGAAATGTTGTTATAACGAAATTGTTAAAGATATTTGGACATGTGTTATTGGAAATTGATGAATGATTATGTATTATGAATATGGAAACTTTGAGATCTTGGAATGTTGTTGAAAGCATTATATTGCCTTGAGAGGCTAACTTGTTGTGGTTTGCACATGGTGAGAGCAGTTGTTTTGAGAAATGGCTTTGAAAAGAAGAAATGAGAAATGGGATTGATTGATATTATTGTAGAGATATCTTGAGAATAGACAAATGTTATGACGTAGCAATTATTGCACCATGTTTCAATTGAGTTATTATCATCTTTTGAGCATCTTGGCATGTGATAGAAAAATCATTATTTTGCGAAAGATTATATTATGATGGAAATTATGATAATGTGTATGGGGTAAATACGTGGTAAGTCCGGATAGGGGGTGTAGTTGAACTTGTTAAGTTGGCCTGAGTGTCCATGGTTAAAGACCAGAAAACCGCGCGGATAAGTGTCGAGCCTTTCGATTAATACCGATAAAAATGACAGTTTCGTAGTACTCGTAGAGTGTACTTGCAGACACCAGCCTAGGGATTTCCAGTGTCGTATTTACCGTGCCTATTGATTAATGATTGGAAATTTTGGGAAAATGTTGAGATTGCAAATGATTGTTGGAAAGATAGGAACTCTTAAATGTGCCTGAAATGGACTATCTTATAAGGACGCATGGCATGGCATTAATAGTTGCATGGTTTTAAAGAGTATGCATAACTGTATATACTTTGTAAGAATTTTCTACTGGGCTTTGTGCTCACCCCTATGGGATTTGGTGTAGGTAAAGATGTGGTGATCCCGCCGAACTGAGGGTGTGGATGTTTTTGAGAAGAGTACATAGCTGTCACGACCCAAACCCGCCCCTATAGGTTTAGCGACGTAACCGGCTAGTAATCCATGGATTACCTACGGCCTCCAAACAAATTAACAATTATTAAGGGGCTGTGGAAGCAATAATGTAAAATAACCAAGGTCCGATGAGCTGTGATGACAAACATGGGACAGAAAATTTAAAACTTATTTATATATATAAACATGCTAGCCAGAAACACCCATATGTACAAAATATTTACATAAGTATGACCCAAGATCCAACTTTACAAAACATGACCAAAGACTAGCATGAAACAAAACTGCCTCGGGGTTAGGCTTTGGCTGGAACCTCCTCGGGAAGCGCAACAGCTGGCTGACCAAAAAGGGAAACAGGAGGCCATCAACTCTGGCCAGGGTCTTGTGCCGGCTCACCTACATATATATATAATAAACTGTGAGCGGAAGCCCAGTGAATAATAACAGAGTAAAGGGTTTAATGAATGATGTCCATCACAGAGTTAGAAATCAGAGTTTATATAAGAAACACAGTCTTATCAGAAATAGAGTCTTATGCATATTCAGATTTCCAATCAGAAATAGATTCAGATACATGTTCATATTTGATTTCACATTCGTGTACAGATTTTGCATAAGATCATATGTGGTACACCCATTAGCTATCAGATCAGGTAGGTCTAAAGACCACAATAGGTAGGTCCGAAGACCACAAGGATCCATATCTTGCGCGCAAGTAGCCATGGTATTGTTACCCCCAGGCAAGGGCCATAGGCCACGGTATTGTTACCCCCGGGCGAGGGCCATCCGGACTAAGGGTGCCACAAATACTTTTCAGAAAAACTGGACATTCATTCATTCATTTCCAACATATCATAGCTTTTCAAGAATCAATCATTTCATATCATAGTATACTGAAAATACATAACATTGAACATAACTTTACAAAGTTATTACTCACAGTGGGCGTTGATACCAATAGATGAAGTCAAGAGGGTCAAACGGATTGCGGCACGTGACCTACATAACACATCACGGATACACACTTGAAATACGCATTTCTAAATGCACAAAACTCACACCAATGATTCTAAGTGTGTATCTAACCCCTTACCCTTAATATGGAGTCCTAATCATGGCCTAGGAATGCCTAGGATGGAATGTGGATGCAAAAATGCCTTAGAAAACATTTTACAAAAGTTCTTTGAAAAGCAGGGGTCTCGCCGGCGAAGCCTTCCTTCGCCGGCGAGCTCCCAAAATCAAAGGCTTCGCCGGCGAGCCTTCCTTCGCTCGAGCGGTCTGATGAAACAGTAAAAGTACTGGATGTTGAAATTTTACGCGCGATGGTCGCTCGATGCTCGCTCGAGCGGAGCCCTGGACAAAGGTGCTCGCTCGAGCGAGGAAGCAAAATCTGGAATTTCCAGATTTGTCTTCCAAGTTCGAACCAAGCATTCTTCAACCAAAAACTCAACCTCTTGGGCCCAAATTCTGGGAAAACATTTCAAACTCATAGTACAACAAGTTTCAAAAGCCAATTTGACAAATCATTGCCCAAGAGTGAGTCCATTTGAGCACCATTTTCAAACCCATTTTCAAGAATCAAGCTTAAACACACATGCATGAATTCAAGTGCATTCCAAAGCTTCAAATCATGATCCAAGGTATCATTAAACCCAGAAATTTGTTGAACTCATAGGCTCTAGCAAGAATATGCACATGCATGTAGAAATTTGACACCCAACAACTCAATTTCCATGAATATGCACATGCATGTATGCTATGGACTTCAATTCAACATTCTAAACCCATTTCCAACTTCAAACTCTAATCTAACCAAGAATCCTACAAAAACCAGCTCAAACACATGGATAAGAGGATGGTGAGAGGGTGGATTCCTACCTTAAACCTTCAAATTCAAGTGTGTGGGTTCAAGTCTTCTAAATTGCCTACAATTTCCTCCAAATCCAAGCTAGAACTTGTTGAATTGAGCTTCCTCCTCTCCTCTTTCTCTCTAGTCGTTTGTGAAGAAGAAAAGGGCTGAATGAGGATGTTTGTTTAAGTGTAGGAACTCAAGAATAAGTTTAGACAATGGCCACTCAATGGCATTTCTGTAATTAAGCTAGGTTCATTATTAAGAGGTTATTTAATCAGTTTTAAACATTCCAAATCGAATTTTAATTGGACCTACCATAAATTTACATAAAATCTAACGAGTCCAAAACACTAATCAATTTCAGAATCGGGCGCCGATAAGGCTTCCCATTTACAGTTTAAAGTTTAAAATACAAATAGATACTCCGACACCGAACAGATAAAAACACATAAGTCATGCAATGCACATGCAAATAAATTCCAGATTTCCTCTTAATTATTATTAGGTATAATTAAGTCCCAATTAGCGCTAATCAGGGTCGGGGTTATTACAATAGCTCTTTTATTTTGTGTAATTCTTTTGAGCCAAGGGCTAACGTGTATGGTTTGCAGAAACCATTTTTGTGTAACCAGGCTTATGCCTTGGAAGATGTAAGCCCTTAAGGGCATTGTATTGTTTTGAGAATGGATGCTTTACATGCTATAGATTCATATGTTTATATTGATGAATGTATACCCGCATGTAAAACCTTTGTAAAGACTCATTAGTGATTATATAAAGATGGGCAGATTATTGTTATTGTTGGGTAAACGTTGATTATCTTGTGGGTAGTTCATGTTGAATTATTTCGGGGGTTACAATTTGGTATCAGAGCTACCAGGTTTGAATACTTGGGCCTCGCGGGAAGTGGTCGTGATACCATAATGGGTTCATTTCGCATGACTAGGAAATGTTTTGCTTTTGTGATTATGTGACAACATGTTTATGTGATTATGTGGGTATGAGATTAGACTTTTGTGCCTGATAGGTTCCTTGAGGTCTTAATAGAAGGGTACCTGATCAATACTCATTCTACTAAGAATTCTTGGTTTCTCATGGGACGAATCTCATCAGTAAAGGATAATTCGTATGTGTTTATGTGACTACGTGTTTATGTGGAGTGAATTAAATTGTTTGTGTAGTAGGATGTATGTGGTTGCTTTAGCCTAACGTGGGAAGTTAGTGGAGAGCACATTTGGAATTATGTGCTAAATTATTTACTTTGTCTCTCAATTAGGATGTCAGGAAGAGTTCGAACTCGAGGTGGTAGGGGTGGAAGGCGAGGTCGAGGTCCTCGGGGAGTATTTGAGGTGCCGGTCCAAGAGGCCCCGGTACAAGATGAGGGTTTACGCCAAGCTGACATGGCCAAACAAGTGGGGCAAACGGAGGTGCCACGGCAAGCTGGCCAAGCCGCAATAGGAGCTCTAGCCCGGGAGATGGCGAGGGCATTGAGGGAGTCCATGAATATTTTGAGGGCGGAGACCCAAGCAAGGGAGAATGTTGCAGAGACTAGAGCTAGCTTCCTGACGAGGGAGTTTCTAAGGGCCAAGTCGGATGAATTCACTCAATTGATTATTTTTGCATTTGAATTAAGTTGGAAAACAATTACATTGGGAAAAGAATATTTTGAAATGAGAACTATTGAAAAGTTTTAGGGTAAATACGTTGGTAAGTTCGGATAAGAGGTGTAGATGAACTTGATTAAATTGGCCTGAGTGTCCAGGGTGAAAGACCGAAAACACGCGCAGAGGAGGTACCATTTCCCTTTAGGTTAGCAACCGGTAGAGTGGGGTTATTGGTAGTGCTTGGTGAGCCTACTTGCAGACACCAACCTAGGGATTACCCGAGTCCTATTTACTACCCCTATTGAATAAAATTGTAAGTTTCAAAATTGTTGAGATTTCAATTGTTATTGACACGGTGACTTTCAATAAGAGCATGTGATGAAATTCTCTTTAAAATAGCATTGCATGGCATTTGTATTTAACATTGGAAATTGTGCATAACTGTATATACTTTGCAAAGATTCTCTACTGGGCTTGTGCTCACCCCCATGGGATTTGGTGCAAGAAAAGATGTGGTGATCCTGCCGAGTTAAGGGCGTAGATATATTTTGTGAAGAGTAGATGACTCTATTTCGTTGTGATTTATTTTGCTAGCCAAGGGCTATTCATGTATGGGTCCAAGAGGCCATTTTTGTGTAACTGGACTTAAGCCTTGGAAATTGTAAGCCCATGAGGGCATTTTATTATTTTTGGAACATGATTCTCTACATGCTATAGATTCTTGTATTTCTATATCTTGAATGTATAATTCGCATGTAGGACTTTTGAATAAACCTTGTTGATTAATGGTGTAAAGATTGGAGTAATGTTATTATTGTTTAGCGGACGTGGGTTGAAGTATTAAATTTATGTTGGATTATTTCGGGGTATTACAACTTGGTATTAGAGCTACCGGGTTTGAATACTTGGGGCTCGCGGGAAGTGGTTGTTTTACCACAATGGGTTCATTTCACATGATTAGGAAATGTTTTGTTTTTCATGATTACGTGATAACATGCTTATGTGACTATATGGGTATGGGATTGGACTTTTGGGATGTTATTTGCGCCTATTAAATTCCTTGAGGTCTTATTAGAAGGGTACCTGATCAATACTCGTTCTAATAAGAATTCTTGGTTTTTCGTGGGACAAATCTTATCACAAAAGAATAATCCGTATGCGCTTACGTGACTAAGTGCTTATGTGGAGTGAATTGAATTGTTTGTGTGGTAGAATATATATATAATTGTTGTAGTTTGACATGTGAGGCAAGTTGCGAGCACATTTGGAATTATGTGCTAAATTATCTATCTTGTTCCTTAATTAGGATGTCAGGAAGGGGTCAAACACATGGTGATAGAGGTCAAAGGCATGGTAGGGGTTGCCGGGGTGTGCATGAAGTACCGGTTCAAGGGGTTCCGGTACAAGAGTAGGGGTTGGGCCAAGCTAATATGGCCGAGCAAGTGGGACAAGCGAGTCAAGCCGCAATGGGGGCCTTAGCCCAAGAAATGGCAGGGGTCTTAAGGGAGTCCATGAATATACTAAGGGCGAAAAACCAAGCTAGGGAGAACGCCGTAGAGGCTAGGGCGAGTTTCTTCACGAGGGAGTTTTTGCGGGCCAAGCCGGATGTGTTCCATGGTGGCCCCGAGCCTAAGAAAGCGGATGAATGGCTCTTTTGAGATGCTTCATATCGAAGACAGTGAGCTTAGAGTGACTCTTGCGAGTTACTATCTCAAGGGGGACGCGGTTCAGTGGTGGAAGTACGCCAAGGGCCGAATAGAACCGACATGGGAAGCATTTGTGGTGGTTTTTCAAGATAAGTACCTACCTCCCATTGCTAGGGAGAGGTTGAGGTAGGAATTCCAAGACCTTAAGCAACTTAACATGTCCGTGGCCGAGTTCAAAGCGGCCTTCTCTAGTTTGTCCTAGTTTGCACCGGAGTTGGTAGCGACGGAAGAGCGCCGTTGCATTGAGTTTGAGAAGAAGTTGAGAACTAAGAACTTGTTCAAGGTTGCCGGGAACATGATCCGGAATTATGATCGTCTTGTGGAGACGGCCGCCCATGTGGAGATTACCGTAGAGGCCGAAGAAGAGAGACTTTGGAATTCGAGGTCTAGGGGCCAAGGGTCACAAGGGGACTATAGGCCCAACAAGAAGAGCAGAAACACGCTCTCATCCCAGTCCCAACCGTAAAAGCCTAGATCTACCTTTCCATTGCCTAGTGCGGGTCCGGGGAAGAGTGCACCAAGTGGGTTTTCTTGCTTTAAGTGTGGCCAACCAGGTCACAAGGCCTTTGCATGTCCACAAAAGAGAGGAGAACAGCAGATGTTTCCACCACCACCACCTAACCGATCTCAGAGTCAGTCTCAGAATAGGGGACATGGGCTTATTTGCTATTAGTGCGGTCAGTCAAGGCACATGAAGAGAGCTTGCCCGCAGTTGGGAGGCATATTTAGCACGCCAGGGTCAAGGCAGACTCAGAGCCACCAGCAGGCTCACTCAGTTCAGACTTCCTGAGCTAATCAGGGAGCCGGCTTAATCGGTCTGACAAGCCTATGCTTGAGAGATGAGCGAGTTGATCGAGGCCACGAGGGCACGCGTGTATGTTTACCTGGCCAAAGCGATTCTGAGGATCCTCAGTTGTGAGAGGTATTTTTGTTGTGTGTAATTCTTTGGCTAATGTGTTGATAGATACAGGTGGGTCTCATTCATTCTTATCCACTACTTTCACATCTGCATTGGGATTAGAGGTGGCACGGTTAGCTTCTCCACTCAGAGTTGAGTCACCGGTTGGGGGTACAGTTGACTTAGATCGGGGGTGTCGTGGTTGTGAGATAGAAGTTGCCAGGCGTCGGCTCCCATTTGCCTTTGTGTTGCTAGACATGTCGAGTTTTTATGTTATTCTAGACATGGATTGGTTGTCTTCGTATCGAGCAGTGATTGATTGTTTTCGTCAGACAGTCAGAGTGTGCACCTCAGGTGGTGATTGTTTTTACTTTTTGGGGGACGGGGTTGATCGAGTCTTATCGCCAGTATTTGACCCTCGTGGTAGGAACGAGCTTAGCGGTCTTCTTGCTACTCTCTTGGATAGTGAGAGTGACGGAACTCATGTTGAGTTGCCAAGGGTAGTTTGTGAATACCCAGATGTATTTCCCGAGGACCTTACTAGTTTGCCACCCCACCGGAAAATCGAGTTCACCATTGACTTAGTGCTTGGAATGGCACCAATTTGTATGACGCTGTATAGAATTGCCCCCGTGGAGTTGCATGAGTTGAAGATTCAACTCCAAGAACTTTTAGACAAGGGTTTCATTCGCCCTAGTACATCACCTTGGGGAGCGCCGGCTCTCTTTACGAAGAAGAAGGATGGGTCATTACGATTATGTTTCGATTACCGCAAGTTGAATCGAGTTACCGTCAAGAACAAATACCCTTTACCCTGAATTGATGACTTGTTTGACCAACTTAGAGGGTCCTTCTGCTTTTCGAAGATAGATTTGAGGTTGGGGTACCATCAATTAAGTGTCCGGGAGGAGGACATTCAGAAAACGGCCTTTCGTACGCGTTATTGCCACTATGAGCTCCTTGTAATGCCATTTGGGTTGACAAATGCATCAGCTTCCTTTATGGATTTGATGAACCAAATTTTTAGGGAACACTTAGACCATTTTGTGGTTGTCTTTGTGGATGACATCCTAATTTATTTGACTTCCGAGGAGGAACACGAGGCTCACTTAAGGGTAGTGCTTGATTTGCTTAGGAAGCATCAATTGTATGCCAAATTTGAGAAATGCAAGTTTTGACTCACCGAGGTGAAGTTTTTAGGTCATGTGGTGTCAAGAGAGAGAGTAACTGTAGATTCTTCAAAGATAGATTCCGTACAAGATTGGGAGCAACCTAAAAATGTTTTTGAGATCCAGAGTTTCTTGGGATTGGTGGGGTACTATCGACGTTTTGTGAGGGATTTCTCTAGACTAGCTGCGCCGTTGACTAGATTGACTAGGAAGGGGATTAAGTTTGTGCAGAGTGAGGCTTGTGAAAAGTCTTTCCAAGAGCTTAAAACTAGATTGACTACTGCACCGGTGTTGATAATTCCGGAAAGAGGTTTGGGTTATACCATCTATTGTGATGCGTCTCGGGATGGGCTTGGTTGTGTTTTGATGGAAGAGGGAAAGGTTGTAGCTTACGGTTCACGGTAATTGAAAACTCATGAGAAGAATTACCCTACCCACAACTTGGAGTTAGCAGCAGTAGTGTTTTCCTTGAAAATTTGGAGGCATTATTTGTATGGCGAGAAGTTTGAGGTTTTCTCCGATCATAAGAGTCTAAAGTATTTGTTTTCCCAAAAAGATTTGAATCTATGCCAACGGAGGTGGATGGAATTTTTGGAGGATTATGACTTCGAGTTGCACTATCACCCGGGGAAGGCCAATGTAGCGGCCGACGCCTTAAGTCAGAAATCCGTGAGTAGTTTGGCAAGTGTCGCCATTTAGGAGTGGGTTATGTTGGGTGACATTGGCAAGTTTGAATTGCATTTGCGTGAGTCCGAAGAGGGTGCAACATTGTTTACTTTGAGTGCTCAACCTACCTTAATTAGCAAAGTTGTAGGGGCATAACAAGGGGACTGTGAGGTAGAGTCAATTCGTGATAAAATCTCTAATGGGAAGGAAGAGAAGGGTTTGAACATTCACTCGGATCAGAGTGTACGTTACCTAGACCGTTTGTTTATATCAGAACCTTGTAGAGAGGAAGTGCTTCGAGAGTTCCATCACTCACGCCTTGCGATACATTCGGGAGGCACCAAAATGTATCGTGATCTTAGCCGTTAGTTTTGGTGGAGGGGTATGAAGCGGGATATCGCATCCTTTGTGTCGAAGTGCCTTACTTATCTACAAGTGAAGGCCGAACACCAAAGACCAGCGGGTTTGTTACAACCCTTACCAACAGCTGAGTGGAAGTGGGAGCACGTTACCATGGATTTCGTAGTTGGGCTTCCTAGAACACAGCGAGGCAATGATGCCATTTGGGTGATTATTGATAGGTTGACTAAGTCTGCACATTTCATTCCGATGCGTACTGGTGACTCAGTCGAGCACTTAGCAGAGTTGTACGTTAGAGAGATAGTTCGACTTCATGGGGTTCCTGTAACCATTGTATCGGATAGGGATCCTCGCTTTACTGCCCGGTTATGGCAAAGCCTTCAAGAGGCATTGGGAACTAAGTTGACTTTTAGCATTGCTTATCACCCTCAAACCGATGGGCAGTCGGAGCGTACCATTTAGATTTTGAAGGACATGCTTACAGCTTGTGTCTTGGATTTCAAGGGGTCTTGGGAGAGGCATTTGTCGTTGATCGAATTCGTCTACAACAATAGTTACCAAGCTAGTATCGAGATGGCACCATTTGAGGCCTTATATGGTCGACCTTGTAGATCGCCAGTTTGTTGGGCCGAGGTGAGGGATTCACCGTTGTTGGGTTCAGAAATTTTTAGAGAGACAACCTAGAAAGTTGCTCTCATTCGGAAAAGGTTAGCTACAGCCCAAAGCTGATAGAAAAGTTATACCGATAAGAGGAGACGACCTTTATCTTTCGAAGTGGGTGACCATGTTTTCCTTAAGATCTCACCTAGGCGAGGTTTGATGAGGTTCCATAAAAGTGGAAAGTTGTCTCCAAGGTTTATTGGGCCTTTCGAGTTATTGGAGAGAATCGAGGAAGTGGCATACCGGTTAGCTTTACCGCCACAACTTTCAGAGGTTCACAATGTGTTTCATGTGTCCATGCTTAGGAAGTACTAACCCAACCCTTCTCACGTGCTAGATTGGGTTGATTTGGAGGTAGATGAGGATGCCTCTTATGAAGAGCAACCGGTTCAAAAATTAGATACCCAGGAGCAAGTGTTACGGGGGAAAACTATACCATTAGTGAAGGTGTTGTGGAGGCACCATGGGGTTGAGGAGGTAACTTGGGAACGGGAAGCGGAGGTCTGCTCCAAGTATCTGGGTTTATTTGAAAATACTTAGTTGTTTTGATTTGTAATGTTCCCTAGTGTTGAAGGGAAAAGGTGTTAAACTTGTTAATCACATGTTGTCGAATGTATTGTAAATCTAAGTATGAGATTGTGAAAGAAGAAATTTTTGACAAAGATGTTTCATTTCGAATGCCTAGTATAAGTAATTGTGGTTTTGATGAAATCATAATAATGAGAATGGTAAATGTTGGTTGAACATTGATGTTGCGACTTGATAATATTGTCAGAGTGGTCATAATTGTTAGAGCCCTTTTGTTGGTCGGTTTGTTTAAATTTCGGGGATGAAATTTCCTATGGTGGGGAGATACCATGTCCTGGGTAGTGGTGAGCCTACTAGAGTTTTGGGCTGGGACTCGTATGAAGAAGCTAGAATAAAGAATTTGGAATGCCACCCCAATTGCAATTTTCTGGTCTATTTGGAAATTAAGAAAACATGTTGTGTTTAATGGGGTGCAGCCAAATATGGAGAAAGTCTGTGAGCTTATAAAAGTAAGAATTGCAACGTGGGTAAAGGATTCATCTCCTACTATGGTGTTTTCTGTCAACGATTTGGTTTTTAATCTTTATCAAGTCAAATTTTGCATTATTTCGTTATTTATAACGTTTCCTAAATTGTATCGTTTACATAAAGCCCAATCTTACTTTTAATCGCATATTAATCAATAAACAAACTGACACTACTACAAAAATAGTTAAAGATCACATTTTGACAAATGAAACTATGTCATTTTTGTTGGAAGTGTGATAAGAAAATTAGATTGATAATTTAATCACACTAAATTTGAGTGAGTGTGATAACATTTACTTTTAATCTCATTTTTCAAATAAGGGTGATTATATCTTTTGTTTTTTAATCACATTTTCTAAATAAGTGTGATTGTATGTTGTTTATAGTAATAGTCTTCTAATATGCCATAAAATATATTTTTTAATGTTTGACATGAAAATTGTAGCAATCTCGGTTTTGACCCTTGTCTTGTGGTGTTCCGAACTCGGGTTGGTATGGTTTTGAACGGTGATACATACCTTATTTCCCTTGTGTGGGCTCGCCTATTTCCGCGCCCCCACCTTTCGGAAAGGGTTTGAAAAAAAGGCCTCATAAGTGCAATGTGAAACTGATAAACACCAAAGAGTCCAAATCTGGCAAATCTTTTTGGAAAATTGATTTTAAATCAAATAATGCCAAAATTGGACTACTTTGCCAGATTACAGGGTCGCCACCTAAATGTTTTGTTTTTTGGGGAAATTTAGGAAACCCTGACTCGTGCCAAAGGCCACGTGTTCGTCATCACCAAAGTTGCCTTGGCCTAGGAACTTGGGTACGAGGGGGGAAGGTCATGAATTGAGCACCCCTGCTCGCTCGATCAAAGATCGGCCTCTACTAATCATGATATGTCATTTTATAAACGTTATGTGTTCTTATTCCGGTTATTAATCTAACCTTACTATGTGATGCACACATACACACGTTTAGATTAAATCACTAGAATTAGAACATTTCAAGTCATGTTTGTTTCAAAAATGGTTTGAATTTGCCACCCCAAGTGGGCTTAAAAATGCAGACTTTGCCACCTCAAGTGGGCTTAAAACATGATTTTGCCACAACAAAGTGGGCTTAAAAACTTACATTTATTGAATTGTTCCAATTCAAACAACGAGCCTTCATCTACAGGCATTCATGCAGTTTAGCAAATAAGTACATAGCCTCATGGCAAGCATGCAAAAACATGGCAACATCAACACGCATGCGATATGCTAAAGCGTAAAACTCACCTAGTACTCCAAGCTAGGAAAATAGAAACTAGTTAGAAAAATGCATGATCCTAACTATACAAGATGTCTAATGCAACACATGCGATAATGCAATTAATAGGCTTGGCTACTAATATGGCACATGGATCGATTTGAACAACATGCGATTAAAACACGTATTCAAATAAGATATTGAAATTGCAATGTAGTTGGAATGATGCGCCGAGCCTCAATGCATGCAATACAAGATGAATGGATGCAAGCATGCGATATGCTAATCGAAACATGTCCCTAATCTAACCATCGAAAGCGATTAAATAAAAGGGAGAAAGACGTGAGATTGGAAGACATGCACACATGCACGCACACTTATTACAACATTATGCCCTCAGAAGAAGGGTCCAAATGAATAAGCTAACTAACTACGCTAATTAAGCTAACTAATTATTACAACAATTGAAACGAATTACATAACTTATTCTAAGCTAATTAAGTATTACAAACCGAAGTAATTAGCTAAACAATAAGCTAATTAAGTACAAAGCAATTAAAGTAATTAATTAGCTACCACTAATTAATTAAACAAAGCAATTAAATGGCCTCAAGAAGCGAGGAATGCATGCATGCTCGGTTTCTCCACCCGAAAAGCCACTACCTTGCTGTTGCAGCCTCTGTTTGCACATATTTGAATACCAAAGAAGCTGCCAACTTCCTGAACTCCTCTACTCCCCTTTTCCATCACACTGAGCAACTTTCTTCATTGATGGCCGATTAGCTACCAATGGTTGCCGTTGGCTACCATTGGTGGCCGGTTGACTACTGCTAGTGGCCGGTCGGCCACCCCTGCCCAAAACTTCCCTTTTTGCTGCAATAGAGAGAAAACAGAGGCAAAACAGTGTATTCTCAAGGGTTGTTTGTACTGTTACCCTCCTTATCATCACACAAGCTCAAAGGAGTGTAACTTTTGGCCCTCAAACCATCAGCCAAGCAATTTCCATGCATGATGGCTAAGGAATGCACAAACAAGACCAAAACAACCACCACCCTATCATACATGATCAAGGGTGATGGAGACCAAGGAAAGTGGCACATTTCATCACTTTTGAGTATGAAATGTCCCATTTTTATTGTGTTCAAATTAACGTCTGATTTGAACACATGCAATGCAACACAAAGAATGCTTATCTTGTACACTTTTACTTGCCAATTTTATTTACTCATTTTAATTACCAAATCATCCTTTAATCAATTAGTCCAAATGGTGAATTGTCTTATAATGGAAAGAAGGCTCAAACCATAAGTTGTTTTAGGAATGAAAGAGACCTCATGCCGTTGGTAATGAACCCCTAAAGGGATTAAACCATTAAGCACAAAAACCTCAATTTCATGCTTTAAACAAGCAAATGGTTTGAACTACTTTCAAAGAAAAAGTAAAACCAAAAAGGACGAAGGTTGCAGAAATGATTAAATGTTGAAAATGAGTGATAAAGGCATAAACAAATGCTGTCAACTCAAACAAGAAGGTTTCTAAGGCCTAAAACACCAAACTTGTGAGGACTATTACACTGGAAGCATATAAAATAAAACTCAAATGTAGCCAACAGCTCAAAATAGTCCGAAATTAGTCCAAAACAGGTCCTAAAACATGCTGGAATTAAGCTAGAAAATGCTAGATTAATAAGCTAACATAAGGAGCATACTAGACTAGTAAGCAAGATACAAGGAGGGGATGCTAACCCCTCCAAATTTGGACTTCGAAATATGTTTTTAGCCACTGAAATAGCTCTAAAGAATAGTGTTTAAAAGCTCTGAAAAAGATGATGCAAGGGTGGGAAACACAAGGGCAAAAGCCTCCAAAACAAGGTACAAAGAAGGGCTATCAACTCCTCAACTTTTAATGGCCTTAGGACCCAAGCTTCAGCCAAAAAACACAGAGTTTTTATAGCCCAAAATCAATTGGAAATCATGCTGGACTCAAGACACAAAAAGCCAAAACATTAAGCTAATGCATGGGGTTGCACTATAACTATGCAATACAAGCCTCAACTGAATTAACCAGCCCAAAACAGAGCCAAAATAGGTCAAAACAGTGGCAAAAACATGCTGGTCTTAAGCTAAAGTAAGCTAGAAAAATAAGCTAACAAATAAAGCTAACTAGGCATGCAAACAAAACACAAGGAGGGGAGGCTACCCCCTCCAATTTTGGACTGCAAAACAAGGTTTTTACCACTGAAAAACCTCTGAGATTTAGTGGTTAAGTGGCCCAAAAATTTTGATTTGAAAATGATGAATAATAGCACAAAAAGCTTAGCAAGCTAAGAAGCAAAAGGGTGGACAACCCCCTAACTCAAGAGGGACTCAAACCACCATTTTTAGGTCATAAAAAAAGAAATTTTTACATGTCAAAACCAGCCCCAAAATAGTAGAAAAAGATGGCAAAGCAAGTGTGCAAAACAAGCCAGCAAAGTAAGTAATATACATCTTGGAGCCAAAGCACAAAATAGGCAGAAATGAGGCACCAAATCAAGCCATGACCACCTTCTAGAGCTCAAAGAGGGTCCCAAGTAACCTTAGCCTAAAGATAAGAAACTTTGGTTAAGGGTTGATAGGAAAACTAGAAGTGTATCTCTACTTGTATGCACAAAAGGGCAAGAGGGGGAGAAATCAAGAGAGAGAGAATTGTGGAGAGCGAGGATTATAGAGAGAGAGGCTCCCAAAATTTCCAACCTTGAAAAAAATAGAGAATGGCCTATATATATATAGAAATACAAGAGCTCAGGTCAAAAATATCTGAATTAGAGACAGCTGGAGTAGTGTGAAACATTTGGAGGAAAAGATCTGCACAAAATATCTGATTTTTGTACCCATGGCCGGTCGACCACCACCATTGGTAGACGACAAGAGTCACCCTTGGATGACACATGGCTGACAAAGTCCATTTGTGGCCGACACATGGCCGTCAAGCCTTACTAGTGGCTGGAAAGCAAAAACTGGTTTTTGGCCCCGACTTCAATTCGGCATATCTCCTTCATCCGGACTCCTTTGTAGGTCATTCTCGAGTCTAAATTGAAGCCCCGAAAGTCTTCTTTCCAATGGTGCAACCTCACATCAAGTCATTCTCGAGTCTAAATTGAAGCCCCAAAAGTCTTCTTTCCAATGGTGCAACCTCACATCAAAATTCCAAGTGTGTAAAAAGATATACTCATTTTAGTGAAGACTGCTCATTTCTAGCCCAATCGAATTGATACCTAACTTCAACCAGCCATATCTCCCTCATCCGAACTCGGCTTTAGGAGATTCTTGAGTGTAAACTGAAGCCCCACAAGTCCACTTTCCAATGGTGGTGGCCTCATAGCTGAAATCCAAGTGTACAAAAGGATAGGCCTGATTTAGCGAGGGCTGCTCGACTCTCTCTTAACGGTTTATGCCCAACTTCTTCCCCAACTAGGTTTCTTCCCTCTCCTCCAATTTTCTTCAAATCCAAACCTCTAAATAAGCTATTTTGAAATATTTTTTAAAAATTTCACCTCTCTTTCATGCATTTCCACTTTGTCCTTGTTCGATTTACCAAAAAGCGCAACATTTAACGAATTGCAAGCCTCGGAACATCGTAGAAACTTTCTTCAAAAATATTTTAAAAGAGAGGGTTTTAAGGTCTAAAATCATTTTGGTCAAAATCATTTTGGACCAAAAATGGGGTGTGAGGTTGAGATTTGGAGCTCCTCTTGCCAAAGAAATCGAACCTTTGCACAAGCATAGCCTTTACCATCAAGTAAACAATCAGTGTCGCCCAAGTCTTAAGGGCGGTCAAAAATTGGGTGTCTACACCTTGTCCCCCTTTTATTTTGGTTATCAGGTTGTAGTAATGTGTTTGGAACAGGTTAGTTGTTTGTTTTTCCAAACCTTTGTTATCCAAAAATTTGCCTCTTTCGTTCGAGCGAGGCTTCTTGCGCTTGAGTGACAGTGTGCGTCTGAAAAACTTCTGAAGCTATGTATTCTACGGTCGGGCGACTCTTATTGCATTCGAGTGAGGCGATTTATTGTGTCTGGTCACTCGAGCGATCATTTCTTCACTCGAGTGAGCCTGGTGTATATCAGTTCGCAACAACACTATTTTGCTTCATTTTCTGATTTCCTTTTCACTCAAAAACCTTAAATTAGCTCCTTCTCTCTCTAAAATTTGACTTCCCTCTACAAATACACCTAGATCTAAGGATCTCTTCACCCTAGTGTCTTTAAGAAAAAGGTAGAGGGCTTTAAGAACTTCATTTTGATCCAAGAAGAGATTGGTTTCATCATCTTTGAAGTTCCACCTTGTTTCTTGAGTTTTCTACACTTAAGGTAGTTATTTTCTTTGAGTTATATATATATATATATTTGCAAGATCTAGATGATTTTTGAAATCATCCTTTGATAGCTTTTTGAAAATTGATTGTTGATTTAAGAAGATGAGTGATTTTGAAAGTGGGTTTACCTCTTGTTTCTTTTTAAATAGAAATTAAGGTTTTGAACTATGTTGTTTAAAGGAAGATGTTTTTGGGTGAGATTCTTTCGAATATTTGAATATGAACAGTTTTTGTGAGAAAACCTAGAAATTTGGGATTTTTAAAAGATGTTGAAAATCATTGGAAGATGTTGTCATATTTATTTTCTGTGCCAAAATAAATGGATGTTTTGAAAATCACTTGTTTATATTCATATAGATGATGAGTTTCATGGAATATAAGAATTGTTGAAATTTTAGAAATTGTTGTTCAAAATGTTGATGTAGTCTTGAAATGACTAAGTTGTTGAGAATGCACGAAATGTGGAAAATGTGTTGTCCCATGGATAAATTGGAATAAAAGTTTATATATTCATCATGTGAAATTGCATTGAATTGAGAAATGGAAATTTTGATCACAATGGAAATATTGTGTGGAAGAATCGAAAATGGAAGAAATGTTGTATTGTATTATTAATCATTACATTGGCATATCAATTCATTTGATAATGATGAGCTTTGAAATTTGATTTCAAAACTTTGCATTAAGAAAAGAATGTTGTGAAATAAGTTTTCTTGAAATGGTTTTGGGGTAAATACGGTGGTAAGTCTTGATAGATGGTGTAGATGAAATTGATTAAGTTGGCCTGAGTGTCCAAGGTTAAAGACCGAAAACACACACGGATAAGGTACCACTTCTCTTCCTATGAGAGACCGATAAAGAGTGGGGTTTGGTAGTGCTAGTGATGCATACTTGCAGACACCGACCTAGGGATTACTAGAGTTGCATTTACTGCCCCTTGATTTAAATTGATAAATTCTGAACAATTGAAATTGCATGATATCATTGAGCATGATGGTTTTTCAAAAGATGAAGATGTGTTTTTCTTTCAGAAAGAGCATAGCATGGCATATGCATTTCATCTCTTGAAACTTGTATATTTGTATATACTTTGTTAAGGATTTCCTACTAGGCTTACCCTACGGGAGTTTTGTGCAGGAAATGATGTGGTGATTCCGCCTAACTAAGGGCGTGGAAGTATGTGTTTTGAGAGCACAATGTTCTCATTTGCTATGACTCTGTTTGTAAGCCAAGGGCTATGTTTGTGTGGGTTTGAAAAACCGTTTTGTGTAACCAAGCTTAAGCATTGGAAAACTATAAACCCGTGAGGGTATTTATTTGTTTATCTTATTTGGCTTTGGATTGAATGTATAATCGCATGAGGAACTATTTGTATCATGTTATACAGGTGTGGGAATTTATTTTGGTTTTTACCTTAAAGAGCCATAATTGTTGTATTATCATTTGGGCTTGAAAATTTGGGGCGTTACAAAAATCCTAAATTAATTAAATAATCAATTATTTTGATTTCATAGAAGGCAAACAATATTGTACTCAAAGTTTATAAAATCATGCAACACAAACCCTTTTGAAGGTTTCATAATGATACCTCAACTTAGTTCAAACATAAGTTATTAACCATGAAACAAACTATGAATAGGAATTTACCTTAACACATTCAAAACATGGATTTTAATGGAGCATTAATTTCATGGATTGAAATATATAAAACTACTCATGAATACAAAACTAACTCAGGAATCATGCTATTAGTTAAAAATAGAAACCCTAGCATGCTTCTAATGAAGATGTGAGAAGACCCTTACATTTACTTGAAGCTTTCATTCACAAGGAGGAGGGAAAAGATAGAGTTGATGGTTGGAATGGTGCAAGTAAACCCCAAGCCTCAAGAACACGGCAAACCTTCAAAGTGTTCTTCAATATTCTTTCAAAACTCAATCAAAACCCTCTATTTAACCTCACAACTGACACCATGTCATGGGTAGTGGTGAATCTGCTGCAGTTTTGGCCTGGGACTTGGATGAAAAAGCTAGAATAAAAATTTGGAATGCCACCCTAATTGCAATTTTCTAGTCTATTTGGAAATTGAGAAAAGTTGTGTTTAATGGGGTGCATCCAAATCCAGAGGAAGTCTGTGAGCTTATAAAAGTATGAATTGCAACATGGGTAAAGGATTCATCTCCTACTATGGTGTTTTCTATCAATGACTTGGTGTTTAATCTTTATCAAGTCAGATTTTGCATTATTTCCATATTTATATTGTCTCCTTATTTATATCTTTCCCAAATTGTATCGTTTACATAAACCCCGATCTTACTTTTAATCGCTTATTAATCAATAAACAAAATGATACTACTACAAAGATAGTTAAAGATCATGCTTTGACAAATGAAACTATCTCAATTTTATTGGAAGTGTGGTAGAAAAAAATTTGATTGATATTTGAATCACACTTAATTTGAGTGAGTGTGATAATATTTATTTTTAATCTCATTTTTTAAATATGTGTGATTATATCTTCTTTTTTTTAATCACATTTTATAATTAAGTGTGATTGTTTGTTACTTATACTAAGGTGTCGTTTGGGAAGAGCTCATTTGGGCTCTTTTGGCTCTTTGAGCCACAAAAGACAAAAGAGGCTATTTGAGCCACAACAGACAAAACATCACATCCAATCCATAATCATTACACTCTTCTCTCACAAAAAAGTCAAAAAAGTCAAAAAGCGCTTCCCAAACCAAGCTTTTGAGCCCAGGCTCAAATAGCCAAAAAAATTAAAAAGCCAAAAAGCCAACCTACTTCCCAAACGGAGGCTAATAGTCTTCTAATATGCCATAAAATATATTTTTTATGGTTTGACATGAACATCCTAAATTAATTAAATAATCATTTATTTTGATTTCATAGAAGGCTAACAATATTGTGCTCAAAGTTTATAAAATCTTGTAACACTAACCCTTTTGAAGGTTTCATAGTGATACCTCAACTTAGTTCAAACATGAGTTATTAATCATGAAACAAAGTATGAATATGAATTTAACTTAACATATTCAAAACATGGATTTTAATGGAGCATTAATTTGATGGACTGAAATATATAAAACTACTCATGAATACAAAACTAACTCAGGAATCATGCTATTAGTTAAAAATAAAAACCCTAGCATGCTTCTCATGAAGATATGAGAAGACCCTTACCTTTACTTGAAGCTTTGAATCACATGGAGGCGGGAAAAGATAGAGTTGATGGTTGGAATGGTGCAAGTTAACCCCAAGCCTCAACAACACGCCAAACCTTCAATGTGTTCTTCAATATTCTTTCAAAACTCAATGCAAACCCTCTATTTAACATCACAAGTGACACCATGTCATGGGTAGTGGTGAGTTTTCTGCAGTTTTGGGCAGGGACTCGTATGAAAAAGCTAGAATAAACACTACAAGAAATTGCACTTTTGGCGACTACTTTTGGCGACAACGTCATTTTTTCGTAGCTAAAAGTATATTTTTGGCGACATAGTGATCAATTTCGTTGGGAAAAGTAGACCTTTACCAACGCAATTTACTATCGTCGCTAAAAAAGCATAACATTGATTAGGCGCCAAAAATATTGGTTGGCGCCAAAATTTCATAAATTTTAGCTACGATGCTTATTTTTTTAGCAACGCAATAAGCGTCGCTATTAATGTGCTTACTTTTGGCGACGACAAGTTGGCATGGGCAAAGAGTTAAACATTTAGCGACGATAATACTATTCGTCGGTAAAAGTTTTGATAGTGAAATGAGGTGATTTAGTTATTTGTATTTTTATTATAATTTTTCAAAATTTTTTAAATATTCTAATTATTGAATTGTAAAATTAAAGTGATCATCGAATTAGATCACAAAATGAACCCATCAAACCCACAAACACTCTTAAGTTTAGATGGCTAATTTGAG
This sequence comes from Camellia lanceoleosa, assembly GCA_025200525.1. Taxonomy (NCBI): domain Eukaryota; kingdom Viridiplantae; phylum Streptophyta; class Magnoliopsida; order Ericales; family Theaceae; genus Camellia; species Camellia lanceoleosa. The sequence goes on along the minus strand of CM045770.1, from coordinate 112,361,951 downwards.
ATAATCTAAACTTTTTTAAAGAATCTGGTTAAATTATCAATTTCAATATGTTTGATTTTATTTTCAGAAACTTATTTTAGAATTTTTTTTCCTAAAAAACTAAAAAAAAAAAAAAAAAAAAAAAATTGGTGCAAAAATAAAAAAATACTTATTATTTTTGTATAATTTTATTTTTTAGGAGATCATAAATAATTTTTAAAATTTTGAAAATATAATTTTAATTTTTAGTGTTCAAATTAGTTTGCCCAAATTTCAAAGTGCTCCAAATCCAACAATGCTTTCGAGAAATGAAAGCCCCTACCTTTTAATGGAAGGAACTAGGTTAGAAACTCCCTCTAGATAGATCAAACCCAAGGAAAAGATGAGTTGAGAGAAAAGACTAAAACTAGGGTTTTTGGATCAAATTTGTGAAAAGGGCGTTTTAAAAATTGCCGCCAAGCGTTTTAAATCGACAGGCTGCTCGGCCGAGCGACAGTCGCTCGGCGACCAGACAGAAGACTCGCCGAGGCGAAAAAATCGCTCGAGCCAAAGACAAACCATTTCGCCGAGCGAAGAAAGCTCGCTCGAGCCAACAAACACTGCTCTCAGGTCTAGCACTGGACGCAACCCTCGCTCCAGCCAAGAAAGGATCGCTCGAGCGATTTAACCAAAAGAAGGACCTCGCTCGCCGAAGAGAAGCTTCGCCGGCGACCAAACTAAACGAACATCAAGAATTGGTTTCTAGACTCAACCAACCTGTAATCAACCTGCCCAAAACATCTTATAACCAAAGAATAATGAATCAAGGACAACAACGACAATAATATGGCAACGGAATCCACGGAACATAAGTCCGGATACAATACTCAAATGGGAAAAGACCGGGGTCGCTATAAAAACAAAGAGTGTCATTTTCTTGTACTTTAGATAGTGAAAAATAAAGAGTGTGGTGTTGGAGATGCTCTAAGAGTGTAAATCTTATGATCAAGTTGCATGACAGGAAGTAAATAGGTTCATTAGTTGAAAATTTAGTTGTCAAACATTTTCTTAGTGCCATACAATAGCTCTATGACACTTGCAACAATATCACCCATAAATAGGTTTCTGTGGGGGTTTTCTTGTGGAAAGACCATAGATTAAGGGTCTAGAGGGTGTGAGAAATTTATGGCATTTGCAGATAAATTGGTTGCAAGATTATTAGTTGCTAAATTAATGGTCAAAGAGTAAGAAAAAAGGTTAGGTTTGCCAAACTAGGACATTGGGATGAAAAACTAAAGAAATTAATTGTTGGTTGAGATGGTATAAAGAATAATTGTTAATCTCGGTGTAATGAAGAATTGGCTTTGCAAATTTGTGACGGTACTAAACTTTGCTTGTGAATGATGATATGTTTTTATCATTGTATGACATGTTAAACCAATGAAAATAAGTTGAAGATGATGTCTTTATATATTTTGGCAATTTAGTATGTGACATGTATCTTTGAAAATCTTGAAGGTTATATACCTTCTCTTTTGTTAACTTACAACCGAGCACATACTAGAGAGAATGTACATTATTTTAACATCTCATAGATAGAAGGATTTGATAACCTTCTTTTAATAAGTCATTTGTTTGTGAAGAAGGGTTGATTGTCGCCGCTTTTATTTATATTGAAGTGAGGGTGGAACATGTTAATACCACATCAATAGGTCCAATGTTTATGTGATCATACCGTTCCTTGAATGTATGTGCAAGTTAAAGTGGCATGTTTTAATACATGACAATTGATATTCATATTGTTGTCGACTTATAATGTAATGTATAGTATATACATTTATGGTTCATTATTGCATCTTTGTGTCAATTAGTGATGTTCTGCATGGTTGTCTACTTATGCATCTCCATTACAACTATATATGTTGATGAATTTGTGCACACCATAATCATTAAGTGGGATTATCGTCAAAATTTGTAGCTTGAAATCTGTTAATTGTTCTCCATAAATTGGATTATGTGCTTTTCACGCCCTTGTGGAAGAATTTGAGACTCTGCTGCTCAAATTTTCAAAGTGATGCAATCTTCTCATTTTGAAGCCCACTAGTTCAATGGTTTGAGTATGTGACGCCATTATATTTTTTGTTGTATTTGATGACTGACATTGAAACATTATGGTTAAGAGTGCAAGAAAGATGTCTGCATATGTAGCTTCGTTGGTATTGACTCCCATTATTGTGAGTGATCATGATTTGGTCTCTTATATGTGGTTGTAGACTAGAACTATGCTTAATTGAGATGCCCCATATGTTGCTGTGTAGTATCGAGTCCCATCAGTTTATGTTTTTAATAGAATTCTGATTTTTACACATTGAAATATTTATAGTGAAAATTAGCATTATAAGATGTTATGTCTGCACACTTGTGCATACTTAAATATGGCTTGGTTATATTACATTTTTGGAGATGTAGGTGATTTTGTAGATTCATATTCTTATATATGTCCACTACTGTCATTCAATTAGTGAGGTGATTCTGTATATTAGTTTTATAATATATAGGCTTGATAGAATAAGCATGGTGATTTTGTTGATTCATATTTTTTTATTGTTTTCTTTTATTCTTCCCCTACCTTCCCTTTCAAGATGGTTCCACCAAATTCATATGTTGAAATATATTCACATACTATAAATTTTATAATAAAAAAATTAAATATTACTAAAAATTATTTTTTGTAATATTTTTAAAACTAATATTAAAAAATATTATTTTTAAAAATATTATCACAAATGTCACATTGTCAACCATATTACAGAGTAGCTGCAGATATAATAGAATTTTAAAGGATTTGTTGGTCAAAACCTTGATACAAAATTAAAAAAGCCTATAGGTAGATGCACCTTTATTGACGATGATGTGTCATATTAACTACTTTGTCTTCATGTTTAAAGAATAAATAAATAAATAATAATAATAATAATAATAAATAAAAGGTTGTGTCCTATTGGTATTAACTATTATCTTATGATCAACTATGGACAGGAGTTGGATGTTAATTTCTGATAGATTCAGTCAGCCATATGTAGATGGGGTGAACTCATTTATTGAATTTGCAAAGGTTCATTTGGGTGAGGGTAGGGAGATTAAGTGCCCATGCATCAACTGTTGTAACTTTTATAAGCGAGGTATGATATTGTGAAGGCTCATTTGCTCATAAGTGGGATGATAGTATCATACACCACTTGGTTAGAACACGGTGAACTTCGAGAACACAATAACCTTGATGAAAGCAATGGTGAGAATGGCGAGGATGAAGATGAATATGATGAACTAATAGAGGACTATCGGAGAATTTTATGGAGGGTGATACTCTATAAAAACAAAGAGTGTCATTTTCTTGTACTTTAGATAGTGAAAAATAAAGAGTGTGGTGTTGGAGATGCTCTAAGAGTGTAAATCTTATGATCAAGTTGCATGACAGGAAGTAAATAGGTTCATTAGTTGAAAATTTAGTTGTCAAACATTTTCTTAGTGCCATACAATAGCTCTATGACACTTGCAACAATATCACCCATAAATAGGTTTCTGTGGGGGTTTTCTTGTGGAAAGACCATAGATTAAGGGTCTAGAGGGTGTGAGAAATTTATGGCATTTGCAGATAAATTGGTTGCAAGATTATTAGTTGCTAAATTAATGGTCAAAGAGTAAGAAAAAAGGTTAGGTTTGCCAAACTAGGACATTGGGATGAAAAACTAAAGAAATTAATTGTTGGTTGAGATGGTATAAAGAATAATTGTTAATCTCAGTGTGAAGAATTGGCTTTGCAAATTTGTGACGGTACTAAACTTTGCTTGTGAATGATGATATGTTTTTATCATTGTATGACATGTTAAACCAATGAAAATAAGTTGAAGATGATGTCTTTATATATTTTGGCAATTTGACGTATGTGACATGTATACTGTGAAAATCTTGAAGGTTATATACCTTCTCTTTTGTTAACTTACAACCGACACATACTAGAGAGAATGTACATTATTTTAACATCTCATAGATAGAAGGATTTGATAACCTTCTTTTAATAAGTCATTTGTTTGTGAAGAAGGGTTGATTGTCGCCGTTTATTTATATTGGGCTGGGGTGGAACATGTTAATACCACATCAATAGGTCCAATGTTTATGTGATCATACCGTTCCTTGAATGTATGTGCAAGTTAAAGTGGCATGTTTTAATACATGACAATTGATATTCATATTTATTTGTCGACTTATAATGTAATGTATAGTATATACATTTATGGTTCATTGTGCATCTTTGTGTCAATTAGTGATGTTCCTGCATGGTTGTGTACTTATGCATCTCCATTACAACTATATATGTTGATGAATTTGTGCACACCATAATCATTAAGTGGGATTATCGTCAAAATTTGTAGCTTGAAATCTGTTAATTGTTCTCCATAAATTGGATTATGTGCTTTTCACGCCCTTGTGGAAGAATTTGAGACTCTGCTGCTCAAATTTTCAAAGTGATGCAATCTTCTCATTTTGAAGCCCACTAGTTCAATGGTTTGAGTATGTGACGCCATTATATTTTTTGTTGTATTTGATGACTGACATTGAAACATTATGGTTAAGAGTGCAAGAAAGATGTCTGCATATGTAGCCGTTGGTATTGACTGCCATTATTGTGAGTGTTCATGATTTGGTCTCTTGTATGTGGTTGTAGACTAGAACTATGCTTAATTGAGATGCCCCATATGTTGCTGTGTAGTATCGAGTCCCATCAGTTTATGTTTTTAATAGAATTGATTTTTACACATTGAAATATTTATAGTGAAAATTAGCATTATAAGATGTTATGTCGCACACTTGTGCATACTTAAATATGGCTTGGTTATATTACATTTTTGGAGATGTAGGTGATTTTGTAGATTCATATTCTTATATATGTCCACTACTGTCATTCAATTAGTGAGGTGATTCTGTATATTAGTTTTATAATATATAGGCTTGATAGAATAAGCATGGTGATTTTGTTGATTCATATTTTTTTATTGTTTTCTTTTATTCTTCCCCTACCTTCCCTTTCAAGATGGTTCCACCAAATTCATATGTTGAAATATATTCACATACTATAAATTTTATAATAAAAAAATTAAATATTACTAAAAATTATTTTTTGTAATATTTTTAAAACTAATATTAAAAAATATTATTTTTAAAAATATTATCACAAATGTCACATTGTCAACCATATTACAGAGTAGGTGCAGATATAATAGAATTTTAAAGGATTTGTTGGTCGAAACCTTGATACAAAATTAAAAAAGCCTATAGGTAGATGCACCTTTATTGACGATGATGTGTCATATTAACTACTTTGTCTTCATGTTTAAAGAATAAATAAATAAATAATAATAATAATAATAATAATAATAAAAGGTTGTGTCCTATTGGTATTAACTATTATCTTATGATCAACTATGGACAGGAGTTGGATGTTAATTTCTGATAGATTCAGTCAGCCATATGTAGATGGGGTGAACTCATTTATTGAATTTGCAAAGGTTCATTTGGGTGAGGGTAGGGAGATTAAGTGCCCATGCATCAACTGTTGTAACTTTTATAAGCAGGAGTATGATATTGTGAAGGCTCATTTGCTCATAAGTGGGATGATAGTATCATACACCACTTGGTTAGAACACGGTGAACTTCCAGAACACAATAACCTTGATGAAAGCAATGGTGAGAATGACGAGGATGAAGATGAATATGATGAACTAATAGAGGACTATCAGAGGGGGAATTTTATGGAGGGTGATACTCTACAAAGAGAGGATGTACGACATTTTGATAAATTGTTAGATGCTTCCCAATGTTGCTTGTACCCAGGTTGCAAAAACTCGGATACTTTGTTATCATTCGTTATTCAGATGCTACATGTGAAGGTAGAAAATAGGTGGAGCAATAAGTCTTTTGACAAGGTTTTGGAGATACAAAGGCGATTCCTACCAGAAGGCCACGTGGTGCCAGGGTCAATCTACGAGTGCAAGAAATAACTACGTGACTTGGGCTTGGGGTACGAGCCCATCGATGCATGTAAACATGATTGTGTACTATTCTGGAAGGAAAATGCTCACTTGGAAAAATGTCCCACATGTCAAGCATCTAGGTACAGATTAAATGATAGCAAGGGTAAGAAGATCCCTCACAAGATATTGCGTTACTTCCCATTGACACCTAGGTTGAAAAGATTGTACATGTCTAGGAAGACGGCAAAAGACATGAGATGGCATAGTGATAAGCGTGTGGATGATGGTGTAGGAAGGCATCTGGCTGATTGTAAAGAGTGGAAGGAATTTGATTTGCATTATCCAGAGTTTGCCCAGGAGACTCGCAATGTTAGGTTGGGCCTAGCCACCGATGGGTTCAACCCTTTTGGGAACATGAGCACTTCCTATAGCATGTGGCCTGTCATACTCATGCCCTATAACCTCCCACCTTGGCGATGTATGAAGGCCCCTTTTTTCATGATGTCCTTACTTATTCCTGGACGTAATCAACCAGGGACTGATATTGATGTCTACCTAAAGGTTATTTGTCTTGCCCTCCTTGTAATGATAATCCGTTGTCACGCAGGTTGATCAGTAAGATTGGGTGGGTGGGTCATCGAGCTTACTTGCCTGATAACCACCTTTGGAGGAAAGAGAAGAAGTTTGATGGTTTAACTAAGCTTAGAAAGAAATCCTTGGATTTACCGGTGGAAAAAGTAATGGCTCAATTGGATCAATTGCGGGAAGTCAAGTTTGGAAAGGATCCTACCAACAAGAAAAGACCACGAGAGTCTGAAGAATTGAATTGGACAAAGAAGAGCATAATGTGGGAGCTACCGTATTGGAAGAAATTAAACCTTCAACACAATCTTGATGTCATGCACATTGAGAAGAATATTTGTGAAAACTTTTACGGGACGATGTTGGCCATAGATGGGAAAAACAAGGACACGTACAAAGCACGTGATGATTTGCAAGAAATGGGCATAAGGCAAGAATTGCATCTACAGAGGAAAGAAAATGGATCCGTTGTAAAGCCTCGGGCAACCTACACATTGGATTCTCGACAAATAGATGGTTTTTGTGAATTCTTGAAGTCTATTAGTTATCCAGATGGCTATGCAGCAAACATCTCAAGATGTGTGACTTCTAAAAATGGAAGATTATCGGGCATGAAAAGCCATGATTGTCATGTCCTACTTCAGCGACTTCTACCAATTGGCATGCGTGGTTTTGTGAACAAGGAGATCTGTACAACACTATTTGAGTTGGGCAACTTCTTCCAAGAACTGTGCTCAAAAACATTAAGGCAGACTGATTTGGAAAAAATGGAGGAACGAATTGTGCTCATACTTTGCAAGTTGGAGAAAATTTTTCCTCCAGCTTTCTTTGATGTGATGGTCCATTTGGTCGCTCACTTGCCCGTGAGGCCATGTTTCTTTGGACGGTGCAATATCGATGGATGTACCCGATCGAAAGGTAATCATTATGAACATATGGTTATTTATTAATTTGTTATAACTAAACTATTGTGCAAAAATCCACCCATAAAAGACTATTGTTTAAGAAGTAATTTTCTTGCATCAAGAAGCATATTTTTCATTGTCAATTTTTGTTGAAGGTTTCTTGGGACTTTGAAAGGGTATGTCAGTAATAGAGCACATCCAGAAGGTTCTACCGCTGAGGCTTACATTGTCAAAGAGTGTCTTACTTTTTGTTCAATGTACGTAAAAGGGATTGATAAACCTAAACGAAATGATGATGGTGGTGAACGTGGTCCCGGGATGGAGGTCTTCACCCAAAATGCTCGTCTATTCTCACCTATCACAAGGGCTCTTGACCCTTCACAAAATGAACGAGAAATGGCTCACTGGTTTGTGTTATACAATAGCTCTGAGGTGGAGCCATATATTGAGTATGTATTTAAGTTTAATTACGTTTATGCATAATCGTTCCATTTTGTTTCGAACTCTCTAAGTTAATAACGTATATCACATTTCCTTGGGTAGGGAGCAGAAGAATATTTTACATAATCTACAAGGACGTGACATAACTCGGGTACAACGAGAAGAATTTCCAAAATGGTTCAAAAATCGTGTAAGATATACTAAAGAAAATAACTGAATACTATTGTTGAAACTTTCAATTCACATTAACTTAGTACACTTGTTATATGGTGTTTTATGTAGATGAATGATTTGCGAACGAACGGGTCACTTGAAGCAACTGACGAATTGTGGTCATTAGCAAATGGTCCTGGATCGGTAATTGACTTTTATTCTGGGTGTATCTACAATGGAATTCGATTACATACTAGAAACCGTGAAAATCGTCGTACCTGCCAAAATAGTGGGTTGGTCGTACAAGGGGACCATAATGGGAATCAAATTAATTTTTACGGCTACTTGTGCAAAATATGGGAATTGAAATACTTGCATGGGGGTACAGTGGTTTTGTTCCAATGTGAATGGTATGACACCGGTCACAAGAATAGAATATACTCCGATGAACATGTCACAAGTATTGATGTTACAAGACTTTGGTATAAAGATGACCAATTTGTTTTACCTAGTCAGGTAAGACAAGTATTCTACGTCAATGATACCAACAAAGGAAAAAATTGGAGAGTCGTTGAACGTGTTAAGCATCGAGGAGTATGGGATATACCAGAGCGGGATGATGTCTCTAATGATGCTTTTCAACAGGATGAAACCACTGATGGTGTTGGGGTAGTGATCGAAGATAATGATGTTCAATACAGCAGGGATGATATAGATCCTGAGATCATGTTTAATGATCAACTAATGGCAGAGAATTTAGTTCACAATGATGACGAGGATGACACAATCATAGAGTATAATGATGATGAAGATGATGAATTGCATAGACAACCTGATGTTGATGCAGATCCTGATATAGATCTTGATATAGATTATGATATGTAGTGTTTGATTTTTAATTATATGGACAAGTGTTATAATTTAATAATAAATTGCTTGGTTTACATTGCATGGCATTGTTTTTCAAATTTCATAGCATTGTTTCTTATTTCATTTCATTTAATTATATGCCATATGTACAGTTACAAAGATGTCCAGAAACGGTAAATCATTTCTGAAGCCCAGTGGCTTAGTCCAGAAGATGACGAAATATGAGAAGGATAGGAAAAAAAAAATCCAGAAAAATAAAATCAGATTTGATGCTCTAGAGATAAAGTCCTCAAGAATTCAATGTTTGGTTCTATTGAAAAGGACAATAGTGAAAGTTGTAGGGTGGGAAAGAGAAAGGTGGGTGAAACTGATAATGACGAGGACTATCAACCACTTGATGATGATGAAGGACTGAGTTCTTCAAGTGATAATGGCGAGCCTTTTGATTCTCAAGTGATTGAGGTAATAAATGTGTGTTTAAAAAGTAATTTCTCTATTTTTTTCACTTGTTATATTACTTGTGGTATGTTTAGTTATTTCAAATTTATTTTTTATTAAACAACTTTAAATTATTGAAAATGTACTAACAATTCTTTTTTATATTATGTCAGGATATTCATATGGGTCCCGGTAAGAAAACGAATAGGTGTGCAACTCGCCTAATAGCTTCACAAACACCTAGGGAAAAGAGAAGTACTGTTGATGAAAATACACTTACTCTTCCGAGACGACCTGTAGCTACACAAGTTAATCATTCAGAGAGCACACCTGAGGTCTCGACCCAACCTATCCATCTTCCCGCCTTACATACTAGGCCCGATCAGCTCCCTACTTCCGCCACTCAACCTGACCACCTTTCAAGTCCATGTACTGTGACTAACAGTGGAGGTGAGAAATAAATGACCACTTAAATGAAATGATTATTTCTTATCTCAATATTTATTTAGTGCATTTATGTTTTATGTCGACTAAATTGAATAAAATTTTGGTCATAATAGCATCAATTCCAGTTTTGGGCAAGAAACGTGTACGAGGACCGACTCGAGGAAAGAATGTGGAGAAGATTAGAAAGGAACGTGGTGATCGACTACCCGTTACACTTAACCGTGTGACCAAAGCAATAGAAGGGGATTACGCCACACCGCTAGCAGCTGCTCTTGGTCAACAAATTCGAGTTCATGCCCCAGTCCGAAATGATGGATGGCTACAAATTGCCTTTGGGTTAAGAGAGTCCATTGTTACAAGAGTTGGGGTAATTTGAAATATATGTGTTATATATTTAACATGTTATTTATGTTAATCGCAATGATATATAAAATATATTGAATTTTATTATTTCCAATTGCAGCAAACTTTTGACTTTGGGGACTACAATAATGATGTGGATGTGAGATGTATTATTGATCATAAGTGCCAAACTTTGTACAGTGAATGGAAAAGTAGATTACACACACACTACAAATCCCTTAAAGAAGACAATGTATCTGACCTCAAAAGTCAGATACTATATCCTTGTACAAAGGATGATTGGGAATAGATGATTGACAATCTGTGGGAAACTGATGATTGGAAGGTATTTATAAAAATATTTACTAAAGTAACATCCTCCTGTATATTAATACCTAATTTTTTTTTTTAATTTGTAGGTAAAGTCAGAGAATGCGATGAAAGCGAGAGGTTGTGTGAAGTATAATCATACGAGCGGCTCGAGATCATTTGCATGACATCTATCATTGTAAGTGTAGATTTACAAATTTGAACATACTAAATTATAAATACAAAATTATTGATTGACTATAAAATCTAATGAAATGAAAGGTACAAGGAAGCAAACCGAGTATTACGAAACTATTCGAGGACACCCACAAACGTCACCAACATGGGGGAGTGTGGATAAATAACACAGCTGAGGAACATCATGTAACCATAACTATTTCAATTTCAATAATAAATGTTTGCATTTTGATATTATGTTTTAAGCTTATTTATGTTTCATTCATAGGCCACTATGGTTTCAAAGATCGCTGAGCAATCTCAACCTAGTGTCACACATCCATTGTCTCGAGGAGCAGATTTCGAGAAGTACTTGGGAAGAGGTCGGCCTACTTGAAGGGATACAGGATCTGCAAGGAAGATTTCATCTTCTACACATTTTGAGGCTCCTAACTCCGAGGTGATTGTTCTTCAACAAAGAATTAGTTGACCAGACAACAATTAGCTGAACAAGGAAAGCATTAGTTGACCGTGCTCAAAACATGAGTACAATGCAAACTATCATTCAAATGTTGGCGACAAAAATGGGATAGATCTAGCAAACATTCCGGGGTTAGTTCCAAGCAACAATGTCGGGGAGGATGCATCGGGTGTAAGGGAGGATGAAACTTCTCTCGGTTGAAATAGAGGTAAATTTGACACCTCATTAAATTGATTTACTTTATTTAACCAATCCTAACATGTGTCAACAATATAAAATTATATAAACTTTGTATTACAATCCTAGCATTACAACATTTGTATACAATAGCTTGATAAAACAATAGCTTCACAACAATTTTCTGATTAATTTTAACTATATTTGTATATTATCGTTGAAGTTAATGCATTAATAAAATACTCATGTTTTTATCCTTTTGTTCACAGGTTGGTGATGGATGTTCGTGGTTCAGTAGTGATATATATCGTTTTGCACGTTGGCATTCATTTAATTTTTGAACGTTTCGTTTTATAGGTTTTTCTGTTGAAAGTTTATATACTTTTTGGAATTATTATGTTTGGGATTGTTCGATATAGTTAGACGCATTTTAGGATTCTTATGTTTAGTATAGTTTGATATTTGAATAAAATTTGGAATATTGAAATGCATTTGATATTAATTTGGTTACATTACTAATTGTTATGATGTGTTCAGTTTAGTTTTTACGCAATGTTATGTAAAGGTTTTTTTTGTATGTTTTCTGAGAAATCTGAGTTACTTAGAAATACACGTTCAGGAAGTGGATCAATTAGGTTTTAGGTGTAGTATGCATTGCTAAGTAATAATAGGTCATGGGAAGCTAAGATTGAATTTGTTTTAGATGGTTAGGCTGACAATATTTTAATCATCAGGAAAAAAGTATAGGGTGTCAATGTGTCTTATTTTATCTTGCATTTTTTAATTTCATTTGCAGTAACTTGTTTTCAAATTATTTTTTTGTTCCCAAAAGAAATAAAAAATGGCTTCATCTTTAATTTTGCTAGCTGCTGCTGCCGATGCTTCTTTGCAATATTCTGCTTGAGGCGTGCTTTCAGGCAGTTGTATGGAGCCTCTCTACTCTGTTGAAGCCTCTCTTGTTGCTGCTAATGGGGTTTGTTGCTAATGGGGTTTGTTGTTGTCTTTGCTCTTATGCAAGTACCTTCCGGGTTCTTGATCTGGTGTTTTTGTTGTTTTGTTACGGTCTTTTTTGTTACCTTTTACGTTCTTTTGTTACGCTCTGTCGCAATCTTTTGTAGGTTGACACGCTACAAGGGTTTCAGGAGGGCACAAGAGGATACTTAGGCAACAGATCTGGTTGGTAGGGAATCGACACCCAAGTGCACTTCAGATTGCTCTATTTCTTGACAGCATGCAGGTTTGCTCTTCATTCTGCACGTTAAATATTTTGTTACCCCTCTTTGCCTGTAGTATGATGTGTTGTAGTAACGTATCTTTTAATGTGCTTTATGACCTCCCTGTTGGACTTGATATCCTGTACGGTATGGAATCTTGTCCTTGCTTGGAAATAATTAGTCATCTTCTTTGTTCATTCTTGTTACTTTCTTGGTTTGGATGCCGATCGTGATGTTATTTTATAGATAGGTTTGGTACAAGACGTAAATCTGTGGAGTTAAAGTGTTGTATTTTGAACTACATTGGCACCTAAATGGAAACATAGCAGATCTCTCTTTAGAAGCTTCATCCATGAATTGTTTTACTGTTGTTGCAAGTCATCAAGTTAATGTTTCGTTTTAATTGATTGCAGATCGTGTTTGGTTATTGATTTCTATCATCCAGGATATAACTTTTCAGCTTGATGAAGAGATGGCTACAGATGACGACGAAAGGGAGGCAGGCCAAGAAATTATCAACAATACTAAGTTAAGTGAAGGTTATCTTACACTTGCTCGTGATATAGAGGTCATGGAGCCCAAATCGCTTTGAGGATATTTATAAGGTTGGGACTTCTTAGATATCCATACCACTCTTGATTTGTCCTGTCATCTTGATAGTTATAATTCTTGTTGCATATTTGAAAGGGGTTTGTATGTGTGTTATTCGTAATTGTTTCTTCATCGAACTCGCTATTCTTGCTTGGATTTAATTAGGCACATTTGCTCGATGGCGGGCTAGTGCCGGTGCAAGTGTTGATTCAAACCCGACGAACTTGGCGGCTACATTTGTTAATGCATTTGTTAATCCGCTTTGGTCGAGTAAAAGGGTGGTTCATTTGTGTAAGAAATTTTGGAGGCAAATATTTTAGGATGGCCTCATGTAACATTTGTGCTTATATTGTGGCGGGATAAGCTAATGACAATCCCATCGTGAGGCTTCAAGTGGTGGTTCTTCATAAAAGCGGCTCTTTAAGAATAAAGAACACGGAAAAGCCAGTCTTTGATCTGGTATGTTCTGCTCCTTCATCTATTCTTTGGTCCAAGTTTCTTTATTGCTGGATTATCACCATTTTTCCTTTTAGGGTATGATTCTGCTTTGGGATGTTGATTATGGACTTGCCCAACTTGACAAGTATTTCCACAATAATGACAACCATGTCATAGCCGGTGCATTGTTGGGAGTTGGTATTGTGAACTGCGGTATCAAGAATGACTGTGATCCTGTGAGTTATACTTTGGCATTTTTCTGTACACAAGTCATCTCCTTAGGGTTGATTGGTGCTGGAACCAACAACGCGAGAATAACTGGCATGCTTCGCAATCTTTCGAGTTACTACTACAAAGAAGCTAGCCTCCTTTTTTGTGTAAGTTTCTCTTGGAATTTGTTCCACAGTGCATCTCAGATTTTCTTTCTTTCTTTCTTTCTTTTATTTTTATTTTTATTTTTTAGTTTTTTAAGGGGTTCTGTTTTAATGATTTGTGTTGGCCACTTGGCCCTTAGTTTATCATCTCAAAATGCACAATGATTCTTTTAACTCTTTATGGCAGTGATGTTTTTCTTCATCGTGACAAAAATTTAATGCCCAAAAACCCAAAGCTGATGGAGTGCATGGAATTTTCTTGGAACTATGGATAACAAAGTATGTGTGACATATTGGCTCAATGTGCTCGGGTTTGTAACACATTCTCCTCATGTGAACTGGAGTTGTTTTTATATTTTCATCAAGACATGACATTAGAATGTGGTGATGCCACAATCTTGATATGTTACGAAAGCAGCTAATATGCTCAAGATTTTTTGATCCACCATAATATGTATTTAAGCTAGTCATAGTCTCAGTCATTACCCAAAAAATAAATGGACAGGCAACTAAATTTCTACTTCAACAACAAATGAAGCGAACTCCAAAACAGAATGAGGAACCGAATTGGTTTTATTGGTCTTGGAGCATTGGGGTTTGGCATGGCAACTCACCTGCTGAGATCAAATTTCTGCGTTATTGCTTATGATGTAATGTTTTGCCTCCATTTAGTATTGTATTTTGTATTAGCTTCCAGTTTATTACCTGAAAATGGAAATTGAAATACTCCATTGGTTGCAATCTTGGTCCATGTTTTATTCTTAATATCTGCAGTTACATATTTTCTTGAATTATGTGCAATAATTATACTTATTAGGAATTTCAATGACATCCTCAGAGGGACTGTTGAGATCAGTAGAAAATAAAGCCATTAATGGGCCTGCTTTCTTGCCTTTAGACAATTGGAAATAATAAATAATGAAATATAGATATTTGTGTTTGCCTCTGAGAAACCTTTACTTGGTATTATCTGTTGAGAAGGATGTCACTCCTAATGATCTCTCCAAGAAAATGAAATTTTTACCTAAAGATAGAACCACTTTGACTTTGAGTATACATGTTTTTTAGAGAAAGTGAGAGATGACAGAGATGGGCAGAGCAGGAGAGGGAGGAGAAGAGGGTCTTCCATTAATTGAAACAAGAGTAGGGAAGAAGAGTAGAGTTGCATACAGGATATTTGGGATCACTGTATTCATAGGAATATGTATGATATGGGTTTATAGATTAACCCACATCCCAACAAATTGAACAAGGAAGATGGGCTTGGATTGGTATGTTCATGGCCGAGCTCTGGTTCGGTTTCTACTGGATCATCACTCTCTCTGTTCGCTTGAATGTTACTTATCGTTACCCTTTCAAGCACAGGCTCATAACCAGGTCTTCTCTCTCTCTCTCTCTCTCTCTCTCTCTCTCTCTCTCTCGTTTATGTTTGAATCTGGGTTATGATTCTTATTGGAGTTTTGAGTTAGTTTAAGTTCGATGTCAGTCGCTTGATTCCTATCTATGGCTCCATTCATGTGTTAATTTGTTCAGATTTTCTGTTTTTAATTTTTTAATTTTTAATTTTTTGTTTGTTTTAATGTACTCTTAACTATTAGATCGTGCAAAAATTTCACAACACGTAAATTTCAAGACATGTATTGAAACAGAAAAACCTAGATAAATATTAAAACAAAAAGATTTGAAGATGGAGAATCTCGTCCCAGCTTTTGCAATTTACTACTTAACACCATATGGAAACATATTTTTTTATTGTTAAGACATTGATGATGTGTTTGTTATAGGTACGGACAAATTACGGTATCGACATCTTCGGTGTGCCTTCGCCGATGCCAAAATAGAGCCTCGACAATGGTGATTAACACGGTCTTGTCGGTTATGTCATACAATTACCCACGAAAAATTGAGCATTTACCTTTCGGACGATGGCGGGTCGAATTCACATTCTATGCTCGATGGAAGCCTCTCAATTCTCCAAACATTGGATTCCTTTCGCAAGAAATTCGAGTCGAACCGAGGTCCCCTGACTTACTTTTCTCAGAATTTCAACAAGCAAGATCCCAAATTAACAGAAGAATGGTTGGCCACTAAGGTAATAGTTAAAATGCAAGTCCAAATTATTCTAAATGAATTTCAAGTACAAAGAATTTGTTTGTGAATCATTTTCGAGATATGTTGATTGTTTTCTTCTTCTTCTTCTTCTATTAAAGAAACTCTATGAAGATATGAAATTCCGGATTGAAGCAGCTACTGAAAAGGGTAATATTTCGAAAGAAGTAAAGGATCAACACAAAGGGTTTTTAGAATGGAACTCTCAAGTTACAAAGCAAGATCACCAATCAATTGTTCACGTGATTATTATTGCATAAAAACACTATGTAATTAATAGTACTATTTTTTGTCATCAGAAGATTTATTACTCTTCTTGCTTGTTCTGTGTTGTTTTCTTTTCAGATTTTAATTGATGGTAGGAAGCTGAGTGCAGTGGATGATGATGGACATCAATTGCCAACACTGGTGTACTTGGCAACAGAAAAGAGACCTCAATGCCCTCACAACTTCAAAGCCGGGTCCATGAATGCACTGGTAATTAATCCGGGTTCAACTTTTTATACATAGTGCATCTCCAACAGACTAGCTAAATCGCTAATCATTTTGAACGTGCAGATAAGAGTATCGTCAGAAATAAGCAACGCACCTATTATCCTCAACTTGGACTGCGACATGTACTCCAATGATTCGGATGCAATAAAAGAGGCTCTATGCTTCTTCATGGATGAAAAACATGGCCACAAGACCTCGTACGTGCAACACCCACAGAGTTACAATAACATCCAAGAACAATATTTATTCGAATGTTGCCAGTACAACTCATTTGGTAAGTGTTAAAAGTAGTACTAGTTTTGATTTTTTTTATTATTAAGATATGAAATTTGAGTGACATATATATTCTAATCTTGGTCATAAAGATTGAGCTTGCTGGCATAGATGGATACAATGCAGCCTTGTACTGTGGCACTGGATGCTTCCATAGGCGAGAAAGTCTTTGTGGGCTAAAGTACTCTGAAAATTACATAGGACAGTGTGTAGTTTGCATAGAGAGGCACTCATTGGTAGGTAATACTTCTCACTTCAAATTGATGTGTTAGAAAAAGACCAACTAAAAAGAAAGGTTTATATTGTTCACCCGGATATATTTCTTATGCTTCATCTAAGTGGGTTCAATAGTGAATGTATACATGTGAATGAAAGAGAAATCAACATACATGTGACATGACTACTTACACGAACTAACTTCCATATATGTTATATGTAGAAAGTGAAATAATCATGAGATTCATGACAGTCACCACATGCAAGAAGTGGATACTAGTAATTTGAAAAATGATGCTGCTAGCTTTAGAACTTCCTTGAAAAATAATTACTCTGAAGCTTATTGCAATATGCATCTGCCCTTGTGCATGGGGTCTGTCTCTTTCTTTTGATGTCTGCTGGACATATTAAAGTACTCTGAAAATTACATAGGAGAATTGAAGAACAGTGTGTGTGATACAAAGAAAGATAGAACTGTCCATGAATTGGAAGAAGGGTCTAAAATTCTTGCAAATTGTAGCTATGAGAAGGGTACTCAATGGGGAAAAGAGGTCTCTCTCTCTCTCTCTCTCTCTCTCTATCTAATTATAAAAAAAGCCTACACTTGTGTTAGTGTAGGTTTGTCATGCTTTTTAATTTTTGTCCAAATTACCCCTGATACCTGCTCAGATCAAATTATATAACTTCTTGCCTCATGTAACTGCTTAGATCATACTCACATCAAAATTTTCATGCAGATGGGACTGATGTATGGTTGTCCGGTGGAAGACATAATAACCGGATTAACCATCCAGTGTCGGGGATGGAAACCGGTATACTACTATCCGGAGACCAGAAAGGCCTTTTTGGGGATTGCTCCAACAACACTAGATCAAGCTCTAGTTCAGCAAAAGAGGTGGTCTGAAGGCATGTTTCAGATTTTCTTGTCAAAGTACTGTCCATTCATATATGGTCATGGGAAGATCAAACTTGGTGCTCAAATGGGATACTGTGTCTACCTTTTGTGGGCTCCTTGTTCCTTCCCTACTCTGTATTATGTTACCATCCCTTCTATTTGCCTGCTTCGCGGCGTTGCTTTATTCCCTGAGGTACCTCTCTCTCTTCTCTCTGTCTACCTATGTAGTTGTTGGGAAAAGTCGCCAACTAAAAAATGTCTGTTCAAAAAAAAAAAAAAAAACTACTATATAAGTGCACTTTTTGACTTTTTGGATAAAAAAATAGAGGAATAAAATATGGTTGTTTAGGATACTGGCACTTTCTTACTTGTTTGTTATACTATTCAAGTATTCATTCATGATTTTCTTTGTATCCATGCACTTGTCCCACTCTGAAGGCTTGAAGCACAATACTTCATATTGGATATTCTTTCACGTTGACTAGCAGTAAAAGATATCTTCAAAATTAATGGTAGTTGCTTTGTCTTTGGATTGTAGGTGTATGAACCGATGTTATCTCGGTTTGCAAATGAGGGTGGCTTGATTGGGAGCTCTCCAGCTGAAGTATCCAAAGGTAATTTTTTTTAAAAGCTCTACAACATAAGAAAACAGATTTAAGTTACATCTAATTTTGTAGAAAAATCTTACGTAAATGTCTCAGAGCTAAAAGCGCCTTCCTATTATTTAACTCTCATGCCTCAAACTGTTTCCGGTGTTGAGTTATCTTCTTGACCACGTTGCTAGTAACAAATTTTTCCATCTTGTTCTCACAATTGATTTTCAGTGTAATAGAGTTGAAATCTCAGTTCTTTCATTGAAAACATAAGCCCCAATTATTCACATGAATGTGTGACATTGTGATGCAGAAGCAGTAAGTAGAAGAGGACAAATCCCAAGCAAATAATGTCAAGTTTGTCTGGTTATTATGAAGTTTTGTTTATTTATGAGTCTTCATTTTATTCTTGATTAGAATTTGTTAGTCCCCTATTAGGAGCTTCAGAATGTTCTGGATGTATTTTATTTTTAGGGATTTCTTTGCTATAGTTTGTGTGTTGGTTAGTAGACTTTTCTTGGGCTGTAATCCAGCCAATTACTTGTTTAGAATTACTTATTTTGGTAGATTTTGAATATTTTACAGTCTCTAAATGGGGTAATTTTTAGAAAGTTTATTTCTCATTATGGTTTACTAGTGTCCACATAAAGAGGCCCCTGCTTGATTATGAATTTAGAGTTGGAATTAAAGTGCCAGTGTGGAAATTCCGTGTTGACTTGTGTGTGTATCTCAAGCCACCCTTGTGGAGTAGGCTACTCCTTTCATGCTTTTGTTTTCCTATTTGCTGAATTTATGTCTAATTCAAATCTGTCTAACAAGTAACCAGACCTTAATGCAAGAAGCACTAACACTTCTACTCATATGACATTTCTACTCATGTGACACTTTTACTCATTACACTGCTGAGTTGAAATGGTTTTCTGAACTGGTGATGATCTGTGTTGAATCAGTTTGCTGATCTGCTATTCTTCTAGTCTTCTTTGTGATGTTCTTCTTTATTCTTTGAGATCTTTGTGGTGATCTTCTTTGTGATGGTGTTTGTTACGATGAGTCTTCTTTGTGTTGTTGTTGGATGTTTGCTGGTGTTGTTGATGTTTGGAAGGGTGCAGGACTTTTTTTCCAATCTGTAATAGATCAGGTTTTCATTAATGGGGGTTGTCATTAGGTGTAAGTTCGGGCAACTGCTGGTGTTTTGGCTGGAAGGGTATGGAGGGGGTATTTTGTGTGATTTCATATCCATGTTTTTAGTTTGTTATAGTGGTGCCTGAGGGATGCCTCTTGTAAATCTGTAAATCTTTTAAAAAATTATAAATGAGTTTCAATTATTTTTGCCGTTGCAAATTTGTCGTTGTTAAAAAGTGAAGCTTTCTTGACAAATAACTTGTCGGTAAATGTGTAGCTAAAAGTTTATTTTTGCCCACTCATATTGTGTTGTTAAAAGTGTATTTTTTGCCAATGCCAATCTGTCGTTGCCAAAACTAAAGCTTTATCGACAACCAAATCGTTGGCAAATGGCAACATTTACCGATGTAAATGTGTCGCTAAAAGATACTTTTCCCCACTCATATTGTGTTGGTAGAAGTGTATTTTTTGCCAATGCCAATTTGTCGTTGCCAAAAGTAAAGCTTTAGCGACAAACAAATCGTCGGTAAATGGCAACATTTACCGACGTAAATGTGTCGCCAAAAGTTTACTTTTGCCGACGCATATGTTGTTGCTAAAAGTATATTTTTTGCCCATGCAAATTTGTGTCGCGAAAAGTGCTACACAATCATCATTTTTGAATGACTTTTACCAACGCAAGGTAAATTGCCGACGATGGATGGAGGCTTTTAGCGACGACTATGTTCGTCGCTAAAGGCATTACTTTACCAACGAATCATAATTTAAATCGGCAAAAACTTTTGCCAACTCACTTTTGCCTACGGGTTGCCAACGTAGCTTTGTGTGTCGGCAAAACTCTTTGCCAACGAATTTTCCCTTTTAGCAACATATTTTGTTGCGTTGCGAAAAATGCAATTTCTTGTAGTGAAAGAATTTGGAATGCCACCCCAATTACAATTTTGTGGTCTATTTGGAAATTGAGAAAAGATGTTATGGTTAATGGGGTGCAGCCAAATCTGGAGGAAGCCTGTGAGTTTATAAACGTATGAATTGCAACGTGGGTAAAGGATTCATCTCCTGCTATAGTGTTTTATGTCAATGATTTGGTGTTTAATCATCATCAAGTCAGATTTTGCATTATTTCCTTATTTATATCGTTTTCTAAATTGTATTGTTTACATAAAGCCCAATCTTACTTTTAATCACATATTAATCAAAAAACAAAATATCACTACTACAAAAATAGTTAAAGATCACACTTTGACAAATGAAATTATCTTATTTTTATTGGAAGTGTGATAAAAAATAAATAAATAAATTGATATTTTAATCACACTTAATTTGAGTGAGTGTGATAATATTTATTTTAATCTCATTTTTTAAATAAGTGTGATTATATATTCTTTTTTTTAATCACATTTTCTAAATAAGTGTGATTATATGTTGTTTATACTAATAGTCTTCTAATATGCCATAAAATATATTTTTTAATGTTTGACATGAAAATCCTAAATTAATTAACTAATCCTTTATTTTGATTTCATAGAAGGCTAACAATATTGGACTCAAAGTTTATAAAATCATGCAACACTAACCCTTTTGACGGTTTCATAGTGATACCTCAACTTAGTTCAAACATGAGTTATTAATCATGAAACAAAGTATGAATAGGAATTTAACTTAACACATTCAAAACATGGATTTTAAGGAAGCATTAATTTCATGGATTGAAATATACAAAACTACTCATGAATACAAAACTAACTTAGGAATCATGCTATTAGTTAAAAATAGAAACCCTAGCATGCTTCTAATGAAGATGTGAGAAGACCGTTACATTTACTTGAAGCTTTGATTCAGAAGAAGGAGGGAAAAGATAGAGTTGATGGTTTTAATGGTGCAAATAAAACCCCAAGCCTCAAGAAGATGCAAAACTTTCAAAGTGCTCTTCAATATACTTTCAAAACTCAATCAAAACCCTCTATTTAACCTCACAAGTGACACCAAGTCCCGAGTGGTGGTGAGTCTGCTGTAGTTTTGGGTTGGGACTCGTATAAAAAATCTAGAATAAAGAATTTGGAATGCAACCCCAATTGCAATTTTGTGGTCTATTTGGAAATTGATAAATGACGTTGTGCTTAATGGGGGTGCAGCCAAATCTAGAGAAAGTCTGTGAGCTTATAAAAGTAAGAATTGCAACGTAGGAAGGATTCATCTCCTGCTATCTTGTTTTCTGTCAATAATTTTATGTTTAATCTTCAGCAATTCAGATTTTGCATTATTTCCTTATTTATATCGTTTTCTAAATTGTATCATTTATATAAACCCCAATCTTACTTTTAATCGCATATTAATCAATAAACAAAATGACACTACTCCAAAAATAGTTATAGATCACATTTTGACAAATGAAACTATCTCATTTTTATTGGAAGTGTGATAAAAAAAAAGAAAAAATTAGATTGATATTCTAATCACACTTAATTTGAGTGAGTATGATAATATTTACTTTTAATCTCTTTTTTTAAATAAGTGAGATTATATCTTCTTTTTTTGAATCACATTTTTTATGTAAGTGTGATTGTATGTTGTTTATACTAATAGTCTTCTAATATGCCATAAAATATATTTTTTAATGTTTGACATGAAAATCCTAAATTAATTAAATAATCATTTATTTTGATTTCATAGAAGGCTAACAATATTGTACTCAAAGTTTATAAAATCATTTAACACTAACCCTTTTGAAGGTTTCATGGTGATACCTCAACTTAGTTCAAACATGTGTTATTGACCATGAAACAAAGTATGAATAGGGATTTAACTTAACACATTCAAAACATTGATTTTAATGGAGTATTAATTTCATGGATTGAAATATATAAAACTACACTTGAATACAAAACTAACTCAGGAATCATGCTATTAGTTAAAAATAGAAACCCTAGCATGCTTTTAATGAAGATGTAAGAAGACCCTTACCTTTACTTGAAGCTTTGATTCACAAGGAGGAGGGAAATGATAGAGTTAATGGTTGGAATGGTGCAAGTAAACCCCAAGCCTCAAGAACACGCCAAACCTTCAAAGTGTTCTTCAATATTCTTTCAAAACTCAATCAAAACCCTCTATTTAACCTCCCAAATGACACCATGTCCTGTGTAAGGATGAGTCTACTGCAGTTTTGGGCTGGGACTCGTATAAAAAAGCTAGAATAAAGAATTTGGAATATAACGCCCCGAAATAACCCAACACAAATTAACCCAACCTTTACATCATCAATTAGCAAAATGGGTACAAAGGTTTCACATGCGAATTATACATTCAATGGTATGAAAAATACATGAATCTATAGCATGTAGAACATCAAGTCCTAAAAATAAAACAATGCCCTCATGGGCTTACAATTTCCAAGGCTTATCCCTGGTTACACAACAATGGCCTCTCGGACCCATACATGAATAGCCCTCGACTAGCAAAATAAATCACAACAAAACAGAGTTATTTACTCTTCACAAAATATGTCCACACCTTCAACTCGGCGGGATCACCACATCCTTTCCTGCACCAAAATCCCATAGGGTGAGCATAAAGCCCAGTAGAGAATCCTTAACAAAGTATATACATTTATGCAAGATTTCCAATATTAGATGCAAATGCCATGCAATGCCATTGTAAAGGGGATTTCATTACATGCTCTTTTGAAAATCACCATGTTTCAACAATAATTTGAAATCTCAACAATTCCGAAACTTCCAATTTTTATTCATTGGTGTCTGCAAGTAGGCTCAACTAGCACTACCAAAACCCCACTTTACCGGTTGCTAACTGGAAGGGAAGTGGTACCTCCTCCGCGCGTGTTTTCGGTCTTTCACCCCGGACACTCAGGCCAACTTATCAATTTCATCTATACCTCCTAGCCGGACTTACCAACGTATTTACCCCATAACATTTCCATGATTTCATTCACAATATTACATTTTCAATGAAAGTTCCAATTCTCAATCCAAGTTCATGAAATGCAAGGTTTTGGAAATGCCAATGGAACAATTATCCATACTACTTCATGTTTCTCTACTTTGGTCATAGCTACAACAAATGTTCCATAAGATTCAAAATTTCCATTTTCACGTTTCAATGCCATTCCAACTAATAGCCAAAAGTTTACCATCATTTTTCCATATATAACCACAATTCGTGCACTTCCAACATTTTAATCATTTCAAAGCCATAGCAATATATAGACATCAACTTCCAATCTCAACAATTTTCATATGTTAAGAAGTTCTCCATCAATATATATATATATATATATATAACAAGATATTTCCCATTTCCTTTACTTATCATGGCACAACAATATATATATATAATATCAAACATGAGCCCTCATCTCTTTTTCATTTAAGAAACCCCCAAATTTCTAGGTTTTCACAAAATCCTAACATTTCCTCGTCCCTTTTCAAAACCTCACTTTATACCTCAATCTCAACCCATATGGCTCAACATTTCAAGAAAATCTTTTAAAAACGAACAAGGATAAATTTCTTCTACAAAACCAACAATTTCTTGAGCCATAAACCCATTTTTGAAATAGACAAAAATAAGCTCTCAAAGTCAATCAAGACTTGCAAAAATATATATATAACTCTAAGTAATTCCCTACCTCAAGCTTGATGAAGAGATTGATGAAACCCTAGGATCAAGTGGTGAAGAAATCCGATCTCCTCCATACAAAGTGAAGCTCTTGCCTTGCTCCTCGACTTTGATGAAGGGACTTGGGTAGAAAAGCAATAGATCCAAAGGGATCAAGAACTCTAAGTGTTTTGGGTATATGGAATGTAGAGAGAGGGGGGGAGAGGAGATGATTTTTAGTGAGAAAGAGATACAAGAAAAATAATACACACAGCCCAAAAAGTGAAGAAAAACAGAGCCCCTCGGACTCAGGCCCCACTGTACGTGCTGCACTTGCCCTTGTACGTGCAGAGCGTGCCTCTCGCACGTGTGGTTCTGATCCCCGCATGTGCGGTTCTGATCACCACACGTGCGGCTCCTTCCGCACCTCCCCCTCCGCACCTGCAATTTAGGCAGTGTGCAACCCTCCAAAACTCACCCTTCCTCGCACGTGCGGCCTCATCCCCCGCATGTGCGACCCCACCTTGCACGTGCGGCCTAGGGCCCAGCACGTGCAACCCTAGCCCAACAGCCCACAATCTTCTGGTTCGCTCCGAGGCACTCCGAACTCGGCTGTGCACCCTCCGAAACAAGAGACACCCTACCCGAAAATAGACAAGAACCGGAATGAAAGAAAGCTCTCGAACACCACAAATTCCAAGAGAACAAAAGAGAAACGACGCGCAACGAAACCGGTCACTACATGGAATGCCAACCCTATTGCAATTTTGTGGTCTATTTAGAAATTGAGAAAAGATGTTGTGCTTAATGGGGTGTAGCCAAATCTGGAGAAAGTCTGTGAGCTTATAAAAGTAAGAATTGTAACGTATGAAGGATTCATCTCCTGCTATCTTGTTTTCTGTCAATGATTTGGTGTTTAATCTTCATCAATTTAGATTTTGCATTATTTCCTTATTTATATCGTTTCCTAAATTGTATAATTTACATAAACCCCAATCTTACTTTTAATCGCATATTAATCAATAAACAAACTAACACTTTGACAAAAATAGTTAAAGATCACACTTTGACAAATGAAACTATCTCATTTTTATTGGAAGTGTGATAAAAAAAAAAAATAGATTGATATTTTAATCACACTTAATTTGAGTGAGTGTGATAATATTTATTTTTAATCTCATTTTTTAAATAAGTGTGATTATATGTTCTTTTTTTTAATCACATTTTCTATGTAAGTGAGATTGTATGTTGTTCATACTAATAGTCTTCTAATATGACATAAAATATATTTTTTAATGCTTGACATGAAAATCCTAAATTAATTAAATAATCATTTATTTTGATTTCATAGAAGGCCAACAATATTGTACTCAAAGTTTATAGAATCATGCGACACTAACCCTTTTGAAGGTTTCATAGTGATAACTCAACTTAGTTCAAACATGAGTTATTAACCATGAAACAAAGTATGAATAGGAATTTAACTTAACAAATTCAAAACATGGATTTTAATGGAGCATTAATTTCATGGATTGAAATATATAAAACTACTCTTGAATACAAAACTAACTCAGGAATCATGCTATTAGTTAAAAATAGAAACCCTAGCATGCTTCTCATGAAGATATGAGAAGACCCTTACCTTTACTTGAAGCTGTGAATCACATGGAGGCGGGAAAAGATAGAGTTGATGGTTGGAATGGTGCAAGTTAACCCCAAACCTCAAGAACACGGCAAACCTTCAATGTGTTCTTCAATATTCTTTCAAAACTCAATGCAAACCCTCTATTTAACATCACAAGTGACACCATGTCATGGGTAGTGGTGAGTTTTCTGCAGTTTTGGGCTGGGACTCGTATGAAAAAGCTAGAATAAAGAATTTGGAATGCCACCCCAATTACAATTTTGTGGTCTATTTGGAAATTGAGAAAAGATGTTATGTTTAATGGGGTGCAGCCAAATCTGGAGGAAGTCTGTGAGCTTATAAACGTATGAATTGCAACGCGGGTAAAGGATTCATCTCCTGCTATGGTGTTTTCTGACAATGATTTGGTATTTAATCTTCATCAAGTCAGATTTTGCATTATTTCCTTATTTAGTATTATTTTCTTATTTATATTGTTTCCTTATTTATATCATTTCCTAAATTTTATCGTTTACATAAACTCCAATCATACTTTTAATCGCATTTTAATCAGTAAACAAAATAACCCAAAAAAAGGATTCAATTATACTAAGAGGGGTTTTTAACTCTTGACTAGACTTGCCCAAAAAAAGGATTTAATGATGATAAAAGGGGTTACCTGGGACTTACCATAAACCTTAACCATTCTACTAATGTCTCACCTTTTGTTGTGTTTACTCTCAAATAATATTTGAGCACTTTAAACCAGCAAGAAGCAACAAAGACACAGGCGCCTCACACAACATTTATATTTCTTTTTTATTTTTCCGTTCTCTTTTTATTTTTAGTTCATAATAAATATCATATAATTAATAAATAACTTATATATACATACATATATACACACATTATTGATGTGCATGGTGGTTTCATACATCACCGCACCAAAAAAAAAATATTACAATATAATAATATATAATATAGTTAGTAAAGAAATTACATCTCAACTAACTTAAATCACATTTTATATCACATATTTAAACACATATTCTAAAACCAAATCTAAGGAATAGAGGCTCAGCTTTCTACTTCCATAACCTAAATATCACATATTTAAAACAGTAAAGAAATTACAAGAAGATAAATGAAAAGAAATCTAAGGAACAGAGACTCAGTCTTCCACTTCCACAACCTAAATATCATATACTTAAAACAATAAAGAAAATACAATAAAATAAATGAAAAGAAATCTAAGGAACAGAGTGTGACGGCCGGGTTCCTTCCCTTTCTCTTTCTTTCTTCGCTTCGTTCTCCATTTGCCTTCGTTGGGTTTGAAGCATCCAGAAATGGTTCCCCAGGTTAAAATTCTAGTTCTTGTTTTTGTCGGTGTTGAATTTTGCTTGTTCCGAAAGGCGTATGGGTGAGTCCGGAGTGCAGGAAGCGAAGCAGAAATTTTTGGTGGCTGGGCTTGGGCCGCACGTGCAGGTCCCTAGGCCGCACGAGCGGTGGGCTAGGCCGCTCGAGCGGTGGAGGCTTAGACCCAGAAAATTCGATTCTGCCTAGAGCGCACGAGCGGAGAAAATGGACCGCACGAGCAGTCAAGGTGGGGCACTCGAGCGGTGGAGAAGGCCACACGAGCGGCCGCCTAGGCAGTCCATGCCCTGTTTTCTTATAACGTTTTGGTCCGAATATATATCACCTCTAACTCATTTTTCTCTTATTCTAAACCTAATTTCTCTCCTCCTTCTCTCTAGAAAACACCTCAATCACCCACACTATTTGATTTTTGTGATTCTTAGAGCAAGATCATCAACATTTTCCCTCTAATCTTGAAGATCCAAGGCTAGGGCTTCACTTGGTGGGTAGAAATCAAAGCTCTCTCATCCATCTAAGCTAGGGTTTCTCTTCTCCATCTTCTCAAAGGCTTTGAGGCAGGAATTTCTTGAGTTATATATATAGTTTTACTATTTGGGTGTTGATTTAAAAATATTCTTGTAGTTTTGTGCTAAATTTTAGATTTTGGTTTCAAAATGTTGAGAGTCTTGAAAATGGGTTTGAAATCTCTATCTTTTTATTACTTCTTGGGGGTTTCCCTCTATAAAACTCATCATGAATGATTATGATGGAGTTTCTCTTAGAAAATGATGAAATTTTGCTTTCAATGGAAACCCTAGAAATTGGGGCTTTTTTTAAAAATAATGAAGATGCCTTGAAATTATTTATTTTCTTGTATCAAGAGGAAGTATGAGAGTTAGTCTCACCAAATGTCGAACAAAATAGCAACTTCATGATATATATATATATGCTGAAGACTAAGTCCCCTTTTAAAAATTCCATTGATAATTGTATATTTGCGTAAAGTGGTATAATGGCAAGTTGTTGAGTGCCATATGTGATGAATTAATGTTGAGGAATTGTTGTGGTGTGTCGAGGACACATGACTATTGTGTGAAATGAGAAATTGTAATCATTTGTTGGAGACGTATGGGTATCTTGTGTAAGAAAGTGGTAAGGAGGAAATGAAAATGTGATGTTGAATATCGTTGTAGGCATGTTTTTGAATATAAAAGAATGCTATGAGTTAGTAGTTATTGCATCATATTCTCAATTGCTTTAATGTCATTATTGCACATCATGACATGAGTTGGAAAAGCATTCATTTTGAGAAAGATCATTGTAATGAGAACTAATGGAAATGTGTATGGGGTAAATACGTTGGTAAGTCCGTACAGGGAGTGTAGATGAATTTGATAAGTTGGCCTGAATGTCCAGGGTGAAAGACCCGAAAGCCGAGCGGATAGGTGTCGAGCCTTCCGGTTAATACCGGTAAAAATGATAGTTTAGTAGTACTCATAGAGTCTACTTGCAGACACCAGCCTAGGGATTACCAGTGTCGTATTTACCACCCCTGTTGATTTAAATTTGGAAATTGAAATTAATGAGGTTGCTAATTATTATTGAGAACATGGTGGATTTAAAATAGTGCATTGAATATTATTGAGAACATGATGATTTTGAAATGGTGCATTGAAATAAGATTTTCCTTCACTATTAGCACTTGCATGGCATTACATATGCATTTTTAACGTTAATGGAATTGGCATAACTGTATATACTTTGTGAGAAATCTCTACTTGGCTTTATGCTCATCCCTATGGGATTTGGTACAGGTAAGAAAGGTGGTGATCCCGCCGAGTTGATGGCGTGGACGTGATTATGAAAAGTATTTTGCTCTTATATTTAGTGTAAATTTTTGTAAAGCCAAGGGCTAATGTGTATGGGTCCGAGAGACCATTTTGTGTAACCGGGCGATTGCCTTGGAACTTGTAAGCCCTTGAGGGCCTTATTCATTTTGATTTGATGATTTACATGCTATAGACTCATGTAATAGTTTATCAATGAATGTATAGCTGCACGTGAGATTATTTTTGTAAAACAACTGATCTTATGTAAAGGGTTATGGTAATATCCTATTTTGGAAGTGAGGTGATGTAATAGTTATGTGGATAGTTCATATCGAATTATTTCAGGGCGTGACAACCTGGTATCAGAGCTACTAAGTTTGAATACTTGGGGCTCGCGGGAAGTGGTTGCTATACCACAATGGGTTCATTTCGCATGATTAGGAAATGTTTTGTCTATGTGATTATGTGATAGCATGCTTGTGTGACTATGTGGGTATGGGATTAGACTTTTGGGATGTTATTTGTGCCTATTAGATTCCTTGAGGTCTTATTAGAAGGGTACCTGATCAATACTCATTCTACTAAGAATTCTTGATTTCTCATGGGACGAATCGAATCGCATCACTAAAGAATAATTCGTATGTGCTTATGTGACTACATGCTTATGTGGAGTGAATTGAATTGGTTGTGTGTTAGAATGTATATAATTGTATTAGTTACGTGTAAGGCAAGTTGCAAACACATTTGGAATTATGTGCTGAGTTATCCATTTTGTTCCTTAATTAAGATGTAGAGAAGGGTTCAAAGTCGTGGTGGTAAGAGTGTGTGCCTCGAGGAGGCTGTTGCATCATGCACCTAGTTGGTTTGTTTTTGAATTTTATAGGATGTCTACACAGGGAACTAGAGAATGGACGTGCAATAGAAGTGTCGGTAGGGGCATGGTGGTTTCCCCTAGCGCCTATCGTTATAGCATCAGCTGTCGACAAGGAAGTTGCACGCGAGGTTGTGAGAGCGGTGCAGGATGCTCTAGCTCGCAATGAAAGGGACAACGGGCGTATCCTCAAGCTTACTAAGGAGTTCATTGCTCCTATCTACCGGAGTTTTTGGGAAAGGCAAGACCACTAGAGGCGGAGAGTTGGTTAGAACAGATTACCAAGACTCTTGACATACTCAGAGTCGAGGATGAGAGGTTGAGGGTTTCTTTGGCAACCTTACAATTGAAGGGGGCTACGAATTATTAGTGGAAGTATGTGAAGGGTACCGTAGGTACCCCTTGGGTTGTGTTTACTGAGGCCTTCTTGGCCAAGTATTTCCCTCCTTCTGCTCGGGAAAGGTTGAGGGAACTGTTTGTCGACACCAGGGTGCTACTCCTTTAGCTCATTTTGAGATGAGGTTTGCTAGTTTGTCGAGATTCGTTCCAGAATTGGTGTCTACAGAGGAACATCGTTGTTATGAGTTTGAGAGGCAGTTGCGTGATGATATCTAGGAGGAGGTGGTTGAATCTAGGTGGAAGAATTATTTTGATCTAGTCAAGGCGGCGACCCACGGAGAGGCCGTGGTTAGTAGTGTTGGTCGAGTTAGAGAAAAGGCCACATCAGTAACTCCTACGATTCATAAGCACCCTAGACTTAGCAAGAGGTGGAGGCGAGCGCATGCTCACTCCCAGACTCAGTCCTTGTTTTCTTCGGGGGTTTCGAGCTTGTCCGTTGGGGGATCCAGTGAGGTTCAGGCTCCAAATCAAGTTCAGAGTTGGAAGTCCATTGTTTGTTTTGATTGTGGTCAGAGGGGCCATGCTAGACGTTTTTGCCCTTTACGTGTAGATCCTTCCAGTGTTTCAGAATCTAGTCGGACCTTGTGCCATCAGTCCAGTCGGGGACGTTCTCGGTATCAGACCCAAAGAGGCTAGGCTTCGGAAGCTTCGCGAGGGTCGACTTTTAAACCAGCGCAGTAGTACCACCCTTGAGAGGGACTTTTGTTGTAGAAATCTATGTTATAAATTGTGAAACTTTTGTGATTTATCGATGTGTCGTAGGATGCTAAGGCGTCGTAGTTATATTGTTATTTGTTACCCTCACATGTTGGGGCTTGCTAATGAAACTTAAATTCCTTGTTATGTCTGTGTAATGAAATGTGCGAATGGAATGGGTGATCCTAGTACTATTGTGTATCAACTATTGAATTTTGTGATGGTCTCGTGATGGCCTTTGATTTTTGTTCAATTTAGAAATTGTTGATGGGGATTAAGAAGTCTGCGAGAAATTTTTGACGAACGTAGTATTAGGTTTGAGGAAGTGTGAGACCTTAAAGTTTTGTGAAGATTAGTGGAAGTGATGTAGGAATGTCTAAGAGGGTATGAGGTTTACACCTCGGGTAGTGAGAATGGTGTTTGTGTGTGCTGCTTAGTGTTTTAAGATTTTTGATTTGTGAGTTCATTGGAGTCTATTGAACATGAATAGGGTTAGTGCTGTGTCAAGGTTGATTGTGAGTTAATAAAGGTGTGTGGAATGAGCTTGTAGTGTTGCTAGATTTTGGTGGAGATTTGAGTAGGGAAAAGAATTTCGTGGGTAGATACTTGAAGTATTACTAGAGCGATGAATGGTTGGTGTTTTAGGTAACGAGTGTACTGTTGGTAAGGGTTGTCTTGAGTAACCCGGATCGCGTGATCACCGTTGACCTACTTGGTCTTGTGTTGGTTATCAGAGTGTGTTGGCCATCTAGGCATGTGAATAGAATTCCTATGAGAATGGTATGTGGGTATTTGAAGACCGGGAGTGGAAACTCTCGGGTGATTAGGTAAGTGAAATGGTATCAAGGTGGGTGACAAATAGTCACTTTAGAACGGTTTAGATGTGGGTTATAAGGTTGAGCTTTTGGAAAATTAGTACAATTTGGCTAGAAAGCGGCGTGGTGCCGTGGGCTGTGCCTAGGGCATTGGGCCTTGCGTTTGTGTGTGGTTATCGCTATGCGCATCTCAATGTAAGTTTTTGAAGTAGTGAATCAAGGTAGAGTATTAGCTTCTGGGTTAGGAATACTCATAGGCTTTTGAGTACCGTTGCTCCTTTTTAGCTAATGTTGTGTAGGTACGGAACTTTCGGAGTTTGGAAAGTTATGTGTGCTACATTGTTCCATTTAACGCCATGATTATTTCTATTTGTTGTTGTATTAGAAGATGTGGTTGTCTCATTGTGACAACACTGAGAGTGTGATGGAAGTGATTGGGTGATGGTGGGGATTCACCGGGTGTTGTTGAGAAGATAAATTGATATGTGATTGTTGGTTTTTGAAAACTTTCTTGGCATTTCTACTTCAACTAAAACCCTTAGGGTAAAATTTTAAAGCTTATTTTGGGAAAAATAATTACAAAATGAATTTTCTTTACTCGAAGTTTATAACACAAATCCTTCCTTGGAAAAATAGCACGAATTCAAAATATATATATATATATATTCTTTCTTTCAAGATGACAAGAAAAATTCATGTTTTAACTGGTTTATGTGATCGTGTCGTTATCTTGTGTAAATAATAACTTTTGTGGTAAGAATAATGTTATTGACTGAATAGAGTGGTATAATTGTTGTATTATATTAATTAATATCGTGGAAAAGCTATGTTATGTTGTTGCGGTTATGGCATCACCATGTGGGTGATGGATGTTGTTGGTTAAAGGCAGGGATTCGCCGGTTGTTACGGTGGAGCAGAAATTAAAATGAACGAATTTTGGATTGTTACTTGAAAGGAAGAAAATGCATTCTGATTTGTGACCGGTGTGAATTTGAAACACTTTTGAGAAAATGTTTTGTATGTAAAGAGATGACTTTTACACATAATTGAGAAAAAGATGAAAACTTTCTTTTGGAATTGAGTTGTTAATTATTGTATCTTTATAGTGCGTTGGTGTAACCACTTTAATTATAATTCTAAATCTCGAGTTTTGTGCATTCAGTTTTGTGGATTATCGGGCGTTGTAAGAACTTGTTAGACTGGAGTCTTGTCTCGAGTCGACTTTTGTTATGACCTTTTCCTTAAATGAGGTAACCAGGGATCTCGTGGTAAAAATCTAGTTTCCACCTTGTTGGAGTGCTGAGCGTGGAGAGTGTTTGGGCTAGAGGTGGTGGATACTCGGAATGTGGAGACTATTTGTTGTTCTTGGCTTATAGACCCAATGAGTGGTGTGAATCGAGGGGAGACATGTGACCCTTTCCTTGTGTTCTTGACTAATTCAGTATTCTTGACGTTCCTAGAGTCAGGGTAGTATTCCAAATTGGTTGTGGCCGGAGGTTGGTGTTGTGTTTCTTTAGTTGGTTGGGAGGTCTTCCTTGGCACCGTTTGAGGCCTTGTATGGCCAACCTTGTAGGTCACCAGTTTGTTGGGCCAAGGTAGGGGATGCACCATTGTTGGGTCCGGAGTTTGTTAGGGAGGCAACCGAGAAAGTTTCTCTCACCCGAAAGAGGGTAGTACGGCCCAAAGCCGATAGAAAGTTATGCTGATAGGAGGAGGTGACCTTTGTTCTTTGAAGTGGGCAATTGTATGTTCCTTAAGATCTCACCTAGGCAAGGTTTGATGAGGTTAGGTAAAAGTGGTCAGTGGTCTCCGAGGTTCTTTGGGCCTTCGAGTTAGTGGAGAGGATCAGGGAAGGGGCGTACCGGTTAGTTTTACTGCCATAACTTTCAGAGTTTCATTATGTGTTCCAAGACCATACTGTTAGTGAAGGTGTTGTGGAGACACCATGGGATTGAGGAAGCGACTTGGGAACGGGAAGCGGAGGTCCGCTGCAAGTATTCGGATTTGTTTAAGCATGCTTGGTTGTTTTGTTTTAATTGTAATGTTTCCTAGTGTTAAGGAAAGGAATGATGAATTGTTGATCGTATGTTGTTGTACGTATTGTAAATCCAAGCTAGAGATTATGAAAGAAAGATAATTGCTATAAACATTTTATTCTGAAAGCTTGATATGAGGAACTATTATTTTGGAGAATGATAAAGGGCATGATATATGGTTATAGATAGTTCATCTCATTGTAGGTTTGAGCAATTGTGTTTTGACGAGTTGATGATGAGAGGATGTTAAATGTTGTTTAAAAATAATGTTGTAACTTGAGAATGTTGTTAAAATGATTGTTGTTGCTAGAGCACTTGGTTTTGGGTGAGTCTCTTTTATTTTGGGGAGTCTGCTCAAATTTCAGGGACGAAATTTCCTATGGTGGGGAGGTTGTGACGGCCGGGTTCCTTCCATTTCTCTTTCTTTCTTCACTTCAGTCTCCATTTGCCTTTGTTGGGTTTGAAGCATCCGGAAATGGTTCCACAGGTTAAAATTCTAGTTCTTGTTTTTGTCGGTATAAATTTTGCTTGTTCCAAAGGGCGTACGGGTGAGTCCGGAGTACCAAGAGCGAAGCAAAAATTTTTGGTGGCTGGGCTTGGGCCGCACGTGCAGGGCTGGGCCACACGAGCGGTGGGCTAGGCTGCTCGAGCGGTGGAGGCTTAGACCTAGAAAATTCGATTTTGTCTAGAGCGCACGAGTGGAGAAAATGGACCGCACGAGCGGTCAAGGTGGGGCGCTCGAGCGGTGGAGAAGGCCGCACGAGCAGCTGACTGGGCAGTCTGTGCCCTGTTTTCTTATAACGTTTTGGTCCGAATATATATCACCTCTAACTCATTTTTCTCTCATTCTAAACCTAATTTCTCTCCTCCTTCTCTCTAGAAAACACCTCAATCACCCAAACTCTTTGATTTTTGTGATTCTTAGAGCAAGATCATCAACATTTTCCCTCTAATCTTGAAGATCCAAGGCTAGGGCTTCACTTGGTGGGTAGAAATCAAAGCTCTCTCATCCATCTAAGCTAGGGTTTCTCTTCTCCATCTTCTCAAAGGCTTTGAGGCAGGAATTTCTTGAGTTATATATATAGTTTTACTATTTGGGTGTTGATTTAAAAATATTCTTGTAGTTTTGTGCTAAATTTTAGATTTTGGTTTCAAAATGTTGAGAGTCTTGAAAATGGGTTTGAAATCTTTATCTTTTTACTACTTCTTGGGGGTTTCCCTCTATAAAACTCATCATGAATGATTATGATGGAGTTTCTCTTAGAAAATGATGAAATTTTGCTTTCAATGGAAACCCTAGAAATTGGGGCTTTTTTTAAAAATAATGAAAATGCCTTGAAATTATTTATTTTCTTGTATCAAGAGGAAGTATGAGAGTTAGTCTCACCAAATGTCGAACAAAATAGCAACTTCACGATATATATATATATGCTGAAGACTAAGTCCCCTTTTAAAAATTCCATTGATAATTGTATATTTGCGTAAAGTGGTATAATGGCAAGTTGTTGAGTGCCATATGTGATGAATTAATGTTGAGGAATTGTTGTGGTGTGTCGAGGACACATGACTATTGTGTGAAATGAGAAATTGTAATCATTCGTTGGAGACGTATGGGTATCTTGTGTAAGAACGTGGTAAGGAGGAAATGAAAATGTGATGTTGAATATCATTGTAGGCATGTTTTTGAATATAAAAGAATGCTATGAGTTAGTAGTTATTGCATCATATTCTCAATTGCTTTAATGTCATTATTGCACATCATGACATGAGTTGGAAAAGCATTCATTTTGAGAAAGATCATTGTAATGAGAACTAATGGAAATGTGTATGGGGTAAATACGTTGGTAAGTTCGTACAGGGAGTGTAGATGAATTTGATAAGTTGGCCTGAATGTCCAGGGTGAAAGACCCGAAAGCCGAGCGGATAGGTGTCGAGCCTTTCGATTAATACCGGTAAAAATGATAGTTTAGTAGTACTCATAGAGTCTACTTGCAGACACCAGCCTAGGGATTACCAGTGTCGTATTTACCACCCCTGTTGATTTAAATTTGGAAATTGAAATTACTGAGGTTGCTAATTATTATTGAGAACATGGTGGATTTAAAATAGTGCATTGAATATTATTGAGAACATGATGATTTTGAAATGGTGCATTGAAATAAGATTTTCCTTCACTAATAGCACTTGCATGGCATTACATATGCATTTTTAACGTTAATGGAATTGGCATAACTGTATATACTTTGTGAGAAATCTCTACTTGGCTTTATGCTCACCCCTATGGGATTTGGTGCAGGTAAGAAAGGTGGTGATCCCGCCGAGTTGATGGTGTGGACGTGATTATGAAAAGTATTTTGCTCTTATATTTTGTGTAAATTTTTGTAAAGCCAAGGGCTAATGTGTATGGGTCCGAGAGACCATTTTGTGTAACCGGGCGATTGCCTTGGAACTTGTAAGCCCTTGAGGGCCTTATTCATTTTGATTTGATGATTTACATGCTATAGACTCATGTAATAGTTTATCAATTAATGTATAGCTGCACGTGAGATTATTTTTGTAAAACAACTGATCTTATGTAAAGGGTTTTGGTAATATCCTATTTTGGAAGTGAGGTGATGTAATAGTTATGTGGGTAGTTCATGTCGAATTATTTCAGGGTGTGACACAGAGGCTCAGCCTTCTACTTCTCTAACTTAAATATTACATATTTAAAGTAGTAAAGAAAATACAAGAAAATAAATGAAAAGTTTGCAAAATTCATCTTTTGGAGGAAATTGTGAATTTTTTTATTATCAAACTTTCTTCTTTTACACCCTCACGGTTATGGTGTATACTTTGGAAGTTCAGCAAGAAATTGAAGGTTTAGCTTTAAATGTGGTTTGGGTGGTATATATCAATGAATAGTAAGGCTTAAAATTTATTGAAACAAAATTATTTTTTCAAAATTTCTCTTCTTAAAACTTTGTAAAACAATATTTTTCCAAAATTTTCTCTCATTGTTTCCTCTTTTTTGAAACAAAATTTTCTTTCTCAAAATTTTCTCTCTTTTTTCTCTTTTTTTTTCAAACAACAAAATGAGGTAATATTTATAGAATTTTTGAATCACCAAAACACATGACTAGCTATGTGATATTTCCAAAAACACATGACTTGCCATATGGTATCTCAAAACCTTGTGGCTTGCCATGTGGTATAGGAGCTAATTTTTTCTAAAACTGCTAAATTTTTCATAAAAGAAAAAATTTAGAAAAATATTTTTGAATAGGTCTAAAAAATTTGGCTAAAACGGATGTAAGGTTGAAATTAAAGCTTAAACCTGACTTTTCTACTAAGAAATTCGTAAAATAGCACATTTCAATTTTCATCATTGAGGGTTCGGAAGAAAGCGCCCAAGTCTTAAGGTTAGTCAAAATTGGGTGTCTACAAGGGGGTTTTCTTTTCAGCTCCTCCATTATAAATCTTTACAAATGCAAGGACACAAAAATAGTATTACTAGTATAATTTTTCCAAGAGTACGTTTTATTAGAATGAAAATACCCTTATTGAATCTAAAAGCTTAAAAGAACATAATATATGCAACAGTTATGTTAACATAAAAAATTAATACCACATCTATCAACTAATAACATATAGGAGTTGGCAACATTTAAAATGCACCATTTCTCCTTACAAGGTATTTTTCGTAGAATTGCAACCTCAAACGTATGCACTTAAATTTTATTAAGACAACAATGCCTTTAGTTGGATCCATGAACGTGTGTGGTAAAGTATACAATAAACTAATCAAGATCCACAATCGTCAACATAAATATTTTTTTCATAGTTAATGATTTTTAAAAATTCATGCTGCATCACTTAATTCTTGATACTTGTGATGACCGATTTCATTATACGTCACTTCACTTTTGTCTTCATTGGGTTTTTTGTGTCCAGAAGTCTTTTCTTAATTCCTGTCCTTGTTTATTCCGGGTTTGTTTTTATCTTGTTTCAGAGGGTGCACGTTCTAGTCCGGAGAATCTGGAATCGAGCCGGAAAATTTCTAGACCGAGGAACCAGGGCTGCATGTGCAAGGCCTTGGGCTGCACGTGTGGAAGAGGGGCCACACGTGGGAGAGGTTAGGCCGCACGTGCGGAAAACAGGGGAGATGCTGGGTGCATACTGAAATAAAAGCACTTGAGGCAACGGGTGCGGGAGAGGGTGGACCGCACGTGCGGAAGGCACGCTCCACACGTGCGAGCATGGTGAGGTCGAATTTCCAACTTTTTTTTCTCTTTAGGCTGTTTGTATCTCACTTTTGTTACACCTCTCTCTCTCTCTCTCTCTCTCTCTCTCTCAAAACTCTTTTCTCTCCCTTCTCTCTACATTTTTTACACCAAAACAAGATCAAATCCGTGATTTTCCTTCATCCATTAGAAATTTGTCCATAGTTTCTTCATCAAAGTTGTAGAGCCTCTTGAGAGCTACATTGTGTGCGGTGGAGATCACATTTCAACATCGTCAATTTGGGGTTTTTTTATCTCATCTCTTCAACAAACTTGAGGTAGGGAATTACTTAGAGTCATATATATGTTTTTGCAAGTTCTTGATTGATTTTTGGAGAACTCTCCTTTGTTGATTTCGAAAATGGGTTTTTGGCTCAAGAGATTGATAGTGTTGTAGAAAAAGTCCATCTTTTGTTTTTGTTTTTTTTTTTAGATTTTTCTTAAAATGTTGAACCATATAAGTTGAGATTGAGGCATTTAATGAGGTTTTGTAAAGGGATGAAGGAATGTTGGGGTTTTTGTAAAATACCTAGAAATTGGTATTTTAGAAACAATGTGGGGGTTAATGGATTTTTCTTGAATTAAATGAAAGAGTGAGTGAAAATTTCTTATTGCTGTTGTAAATATGACAACTTCTTGATGTATGAGGGTTTGGAAACCTTACTTGAATTTTATTGGTTAAATGCATATACATATATATCGTTTTGAAATAGCACATTGTTGAGTTTCATGATATATGATAATTGTGATTTTGGAAGTTGATGATCAAAACATTGCATATAAGTCTTGAAATGACTAAGGTGTTGAGAATTATACAAAATGAGGAAATGTTGCTACATGTTCGTAGAGCAAATTGAACATGGAGTTATTATTGTATTATTGTTGAGATACTTGGAAATGGAGAAATGTTATGAGGCATTGATAATTGTTGCATTACATATTCAATTGATTACTATACATTTTGAATTGAATTTGGAAACATTTGCAATGAGAAAAGAATAATCCGAAATGAGAACTATTGAAATGTTTTGGGATAAATACGTTGGTAAGTCCGGATAGGAGGTGTAGATGAAATTGATTAAGTTGGCCTAAGTGTCTGGGGTGAAAGATCGAAAACACGCATGGAGGAGGTACCACTTCCCTTCCGATTAGCAACTGGTAAAGTGGGGTTTTGGTAAAGCTAGTTGAGCCTAATTTCAGACACCAAACTAGAGATTACCTGAGTCGTATTTACCGCAGCCCATTGAATAAAATTGCAAATTTTGGAATTGTTGAGATTTCAAATTGTAGTTGAATATGATGATATTTTCTAAAGAGCACATAAATGAAATCTTCTTTTAATTGGCATTGCATGGCATTTGCATTTTACATTGGAAATCTTGCATAAATGTATATATTTTGTTAAGGATTCTCTACTGGGTTTTATGCACACCCTTATAGGATTTTGGTGCAAGAAAAGATGTGGTGTTCCCGCCGAGTTGAGGGCACAGACACATTTTGGTGAAGAGTAATTAACTCTCTTTTGTTGTGATTTATTTTGCTAGCCAAGGGTTATAAATGTATGAGTTCGTGAAACCATTTTTGTGTAACCGGGCTCAAGCCTTGGAATATGTAAGCCCTTAAGGGCATTTTGCTTATCTTTTGGGATTTGATACTTTACATGCTATAGATTCATGTATTTCTATATCCCTGAATGTATAATTTGCATGTGGGACTTTTGTATAAACCTTGTTGATCAATGATTTAAAGGTTGGAGAATCGCTAGTATTATTTAGTGGATGTTGGTTGATGTAATTAATTTATGTTGGATTATTTCGGGGCGTTACAATACTTATCACTGGATACTTTATATACAACTACACTGCGACATATTCTGGTCAATACTACTAATTAGGTGCTTATATCAATGCAATTAGTAATTAAAAATAATAATAATTCTAGGTTTTGTGATCAGTTTCTATACGAATAGAAAAACTAATTAAAAACACTTTCTTGCTTGCAGATATAGTGTCCAGGGTCTTAATCCCGACTTATTTATGTTAAGTGGTACCTATTACTCTATACTTACATTTTTTTAGGGACTTTTGAAAAGTTATGGGTTGCATTTAAACTTTTAGTTATTATAATTGGACCTCCTCCTCATTGTTTAGAGCCTTGATTGATGAGTTAACTTGTTGGTTGGGCAAGATTAGATCAAGAATGTCATATTCGAATATTTGTTTTGAGTAGTGTTCACTCTTTTGCCTTTTTCTTTCTCCATATTTTGAATATTAATGTGAAGCCAGAATTGTTGGAAAGATTATTTTTGGGGCTTCAATATAGACACAAAATTGACTATATTTCGTTTCTAAATAAGGGAGATACACTTGTTTGAAGTCACCTAGCAAAAGCTGTCTGGTCAAGCACGAGCAAAAATTTGAATTCCACACGTGTAGATTTCATGAGAAAGCCATTTTTTCCTAAATTGATCTGCACGAGCGGTTTTAAAATCCGCACAAGTAGATTTTGTGCATCCAGACATCAATCTACGCTCTTTTCACTCAAATTAAATCCCTCTCTCTTTTTGACCATTTTTCATCACTCACTCACTCTCTCTAACTTTTTTTTCTCTCTCTTCTCTGTAAACTCTCACCAAATTCCACACTTTCTTTGATCTACAAAGATTAAGCGAGATTTTGATACTAGTTCCTTGTACAAAAATGATGAGCTTCTCGAGCACTATGTTTTGACTGGTGGAGATCAAATTCCGACAAAGTTGATTTTTAGAGTTTTCTCCTCTTCTCTCTTTGAGGTAGGGATTTTTTTTGTTCCTTTTCAATACCTCGTTATATATAGACATGTGGTGGTTTTTATTGCATTAAAAACTTGATTTGTTGGGTATTTTTGCAAAGCATATGATAAGGGTTAGGATTTTATGATCTAGAGTTAAATCTTGTGTTTTGTTGTGAATATATGAGATTGTAATGTTTGAGGAACATGTTTAAAAGGATTAGAGTAAAAAGCCTTAATTAATTGTTTATGGATTATGTGAAAGAGGAAAAAATTGGTGATTTGATTTTATTTGAACCATATGGGGTATTGTGTATTAAAAATATGAAAATAGATATGTAAGATAATAAAGAAAGTCATCATAAATTTAATTTGTGTTGGTTGTTATTTATGATTCTATAATTGTTAAGTTGTAATAGTTGTCGAAAAATCAGAATTTCAGAGAAATAAAAAGGGTATTGGTAAATGTTATGTGTATTGAAAGATTTGTGGATTGGTTAATCTCATTTATGAGGGTTGTGATGAAAAGCCCCAAATCCTTTGGTTATTTATTTGTTTGAGAGATGGGATTAATTTGTGTTACATATGTGTTGGATTATAAAAATAAATTACTAGTTAAGTTTTGAAAATTAATGAGAAAGATGTGATGATTTCTTGTGGGTATTGGGAGTTTGGAGAGAGGGGAAAATAAATTTTGGAAGTTAATAAAACATTTGTATACATTTGTAAATGAGAAGTAAGAGAAGCTGATGATTTTTCTTTAAAACAATTGAATAATTGTATTCGTGACAAATTACTACTTGTTGAATCAATTTGAATATTTTGAATTAAATCATAAAGATGGGATAGTAGTGATGGAAGAGACATTAATTATGAGTTTTGAAAGCAACGTGAATTGGAAGTTGAATTAATTAGAGTTGAAAGATGAAAGTTATTTAACGTATAAATGTTGATAATCTAAATCAAGAGGATAAAATTGAATTCATCGACTTGGTACCTGTTGTTTATGAGGCTGTGTCATTGGCTATCAATAGATGATAGTATTGATGTTGTTGAATAATTTATGAAATTTGACATAATGTGCTAATTGTTGAGTTGAATGATAGTGCGCACTGATATGGGTTCCTCTCCCCTTCAGATTTGCGCCCGGTAAAGTTTGGTGGTTTGGTGGTTTGATATGGGTTCCTTTCCCCTTCGATTTGTGCCCAGTAAACAGTGAACGGGTTTTCTCCCTTCCAGCTCAAGGACCAATAAAGTTTGGCACTTTGAAATGAGTTCTTCTCTCCTCCGGCTCGTGCCCGGTAAAGTGGGTTGTAGTGGTTATGGTTTGATGAAGCCGGGGTCCGTTATGTGTTAATTACGCATAATATATATTCATATTTGTGTTGTGATGAGAAGGGATGCATTATTGACTTTCCGTGCTTGTGACTGGTAAAATATGGTAATGTGTGTTGACGCGTCTATTGTTGCTTATATATACATGTATTTGTGAACGTTCATTTTACACTTGTGCTTAAGGCCATAATATATAGTAATTGTCCTTATCGCCGTAATGAGTTAGAATGTAGGACAAGTATATTGTTTAGATCGATCTTACGAGATCGTGGTAATGTGATGAATGGTTGAGATTTTTTTAATGCAAATGAAAAGTTTTGAAATATAAGAACTGATCTTTGTTTCTTGTTATGTTAAAGAGGATCTTTTGGAAAATTATATTTATATAAATATATTTTGAGGTATGAAATGTCACATTTCCTATATATAGTATATATACGTGGAGCATTCATGATCATAACTATTTATATATTGCTATTGTTTAGGATTATTGGGATTCTTACTGGACCTTTGTGTTCATCCCACGTTTCTCATCATTGTTCAGGTATGGAGTAAAAAGTTGCTCGAGACTTGAAGTGTAACAACCC
Source organism: Camellia lanceoleosa (assembly GCA_025200525.1). Classification (NCBI taxonomy): domain Eukaryota; kingdom Viridiplantae; phylum Streptophyta; class Magnoliopsida; order Ericales; family Theaceae; genus Camellia; species Camellia lanceoleosa. The sequence continues at coordinate 112,319,126 of CM045770.1, read as the reverse complement.
CGACCTAAGATTAACTGTTAAACCATGATTAAGGATGCCTAATACGTAATTAAGATGAAATCCTATGTTAATTACATGTGCATAGCATTATTTGTGTTTATATCTGTTTATCGTAAAAATATATGTTTTTGTTTTTGTTTTGTTCTAGAAATTGACGGCCTTATCGGCATCCGATCACGAAATTGACTTAAGTTATGTGTTATTTGGAATTTTTAGAATTTTGTGATAGGTCTAAGTAAAATCCGATTTGGAATTATTCAATTAGAATAATTAATGTCCATTTGATTAATTTTAATTAATCACCACTAATCAAGCCTATATAAGGCTCCTATATGTGCCACCACTTATCTTTTTTTCCTTAATCACACCTTTGAGCCTACACACACACACAACAAATGTGAGAAAGGAAGAGAAAGGAGAATATTTGAGCTCAAACTAAGGGGATTTGCTAGGAAGAAGAAGAATTGGACTTAGAGACTTAAGAATTAAGCCTCTAGCTCTCACCTCGAAAAGTCTAGGTAAGAATTCAACCCTTTGAATGTACAATTTTGATGCCCAAGCCATGAATTCATGAGAATGAAGTTATGTAAGATAAGGATTGAGCTAGAAAGGAAGGAGTTTAGATCACACCATGCATGCATATGCATTTCATGGAGTTTTGATGTTGTTTTCAAGAGAATTCCCTCATGCATGTAATAATTCTAGCTTGGTTTTAAGAATTCACCACATTTCCTATCAAATGACCTTAATTGATCATGTTTTGGAAGGTTTGAATTCATATCAATGCATACATGTTATGTTCTTTAAACTTTAAGCTTGAGTTTGCACAATTAACTTACTCTTGGGCCTTGATTTTGCGAAATGGTTTTGAATTCAAGATGTTTTCCAAGCTTAAACAAGTTTCCTTGAGTTTTTAGCCCAAGAGAACATGATTTGCAGCATTGAGTTGGGTTTTGAAGCTTCGAAGTAAATCTGGAAATTCCATAATTCTGCTTCTACGCTCGAGCAACAGAACCTGTGCTTGAATGACCACTCTGTGACCTTACACTTTGTGATGACCGGGTCCTTGTTTTGTTTATTTTCCTTCTTCCTCCATTCTCCTTTTATCTTCGTTGGACTTGAAACATCCGGAATTGGTTCTCTAGATTAGAGTTCTTGTTCTTGTTTGGTTCGGTGTCGATTTTCACTTGTTCCGGAGAGCATGCAGTTAGGTCCCGAGTGCCCGAGGGTTGAACCAAAAATTTTTCTAGGCTGGTTGGCTAGCCGCACGTGCAAAGGCCCTGGGCCACACGTGCGGGAGAGGCCTGCGTCTGCAGTCGAGTCTGTTTAGCATGGGGCCTTTGCTTAAATTGCAGTCTTGAGCAAGTGCGTCTTGAGGAGGCGCATGCGGGGATGGGAGCCGCACGTACGGGAGTGAGGCTTCACACTTGCGGGGCACATGCCGCACGTGCGGGATGACTGGCAGTCTGAAATCCCTGTTTTTATCCCTCTATTTTGGCTGAATGTGTCACTTTTATTACATCACTCTCTCTCTCTCTCTCTCTCTCTCTCTCTCTAAAAATATATCTCTCTCCCTTCTCTTTATGTTTCTACCTCAAAAACAAGCTTAAAACTTTTATCCTTCATCATCCATAGAGGATTGGCCCATAGTTCCTTCATCAATATTGTAGAGCACCTCTAGAACTACTTTGTGTACGGTGGAGATCAACTTCTACAATTTTTGGTTTCTAGGGTTTTCTTCTCTCATCACCTTCAAAGCTTGAGGTAGGGTTTTCTTGAGTTATATATACATGTGCCATATAATTGTTGATTTGTGAGTCTTCTAGTGGTTCTCATGTTAGATTTCTATTTTTGAGCAAAAATGTAGAGAGTTTTTAAATGTGGGTTTTAAATCTGAACTCAGTGTTAATCCTAGGGGGTTTTCCTTTTCATTAAACATAAGAAGGATGATTTGGTAAGATTTCACTAAGAAAATGGGGAAAATGTTGGTTTTGATGAAAACCCAAGAATTTGGAGATTTTTGAAAGACATGGAAATGTCCATGGAATTCTTCCTTTTCTTTTGATAAAAAGATGAATGTGTGCAGATTCCATAATGTGGTTGCAAAGATGGAAAGCTTTTGACATGTGGAAATGGAGAACTTGTTTTAGAAATTATGGTTAAAGATATGATGATATATAGTTGTGAGATGACAAATTATTGTGCACTTTGAAATTGTCAGAATTATAAACACGGGAAAATTAATGTTTGAAAAACACTACTTGTGGTCTTGAAGAGACTAGATTGTTAAGACTTGTGAATGTAAAATTGTAACTATGTGTTGATGACACATGGTCTTCTTGTGAAAGAACAATGAAGAAAGGAAATGGGAATTGTGATTGTTGGCATTATTGCGGAGACAATTGAAATTGGAGAAGTGTTATAAGATATGGAAAGATCATGGCATTGCATTTTCATTCAATTATTATTTTGCATTGTAAATTTCAATTGAAGATATTTATTTCATGAAAGAAAATGATGTTGTAATAAGAACTATGGAAATGTGGCATGGGGTAAATATGTGGTAAGTCCGGATAGAGGGTGTAGTTAATCTTGATAAGTTGGCCTGAGTGTCCATGGTAAAAGACCAGAAAACCGCGTAGATAGGTGTCGAGCCTTCTGGTTAATACCGATAAAAATGATAACTTGGTAGTACTTGTAGAGTCTACTTGCAGACACCAGCCTAGGGATTACCAGTGTCGTATTTACCGCCCCTATTAATTAAATCGGAAGTTTTGAAATGTATTGAGATTGCTAACTTTTAATGAAAATGGAAATCCTTAAGAAGAGCATGAAATGTAACTTTCTTTAAGAGAGCATGGCATAGCATGAACATTGGTATTTTATTGAGATTTGGCATAACTGTATATACTTTGTTAGAATTCTCTACTGGGCTTTGTGCTCACCCCTATGGGATTTTGTGCAGGTAAAGATGTGGTGATCCCACCAAACTGAGGGCGTGGATATTTTTGTGAAGAGTAAATAGCTCTCTTATTTTTGTTGTAAATTTTGTAAAGCCAAGGGCTAAATGTGTATGGGTCCGAGTGACCATTTTGTGTAACCGGGCTATTGCCTTGGAAGATGTAAGCCCTTAAGGGCATGTTATTGTTTTGAGACTAGGTGTTTCACATGCTATAGATTCATGTGTATTTCTATCATTGAATGTATATCCGCATGTGAAACTTTTGTATAAACTCTCTTATTAACCATGTAAAGATTGGAGGTTTATCGTCATGGTTTAGTGAATGTTAATTAATGAGGGTTGTTCATATTGAATTATTTCAGGGCGTTACACACTTCTGCTAGAGCGACCTAAAGTTGGCTCGAGCGTGAAATGCATGCTCCCAGAAGTTCACACATTTTGCATACCACTCTAGTGACACGAGTTGCGCTCGAGCGAAGACCTCAGTCTCACACTCAAGCGACCTTCGAGCGTGCGTCGAACAGAAAAATCAAGCAACTAGTACTTTTTCAGAGTTTACAGATCGCTCGAGCGAAAGAAGTTGCGCTCGAGCAGCCCCTCACATTTTTTACCCACCGCTCAAGCGAAAGAAATTGCGCTCGAGCAAGGCCCCTGTTTTTAGCATAATTGACTAAGTGTTTTAAAGTGCATTTTGGCATCCTCATCACATCTTAGGCATTCCTAGGCCATGATTAAGACACAATAATGAGGATAAGACTTAGAAACACACTAAGAATGAAACACAATGATTGTAATGAATTCTGAGCGTGTTATGTGTTGTTTGTAGGTCACGCGCCGTAAGTTATCCGATCTGTCTACTTCATCTATTCTGCAATTGGAGCCATCTGTGAGTAATAACTTTGTAAAGCTATATTCAATTTATAAGTATTTTCTGAATGATATAAGGTGATCTGTTTTCTGAAATATTATTTTTTGTATGGATGAATGGTTGCCTAATTTTTCTGAAATGTATTCATGGCATCATTAGCTTCAAATGACATTTGTTATCTGTTCTATTGGTCCCAACCATGGGGCCAACTTTACGTCTCATGAGCCAACTATTATGAATCCTTTTGTATACGTCCCATTTATGGGCCAACTATACGTCCCATGAGCCAATTGTACCGTCTTCATGCACATGAGTCAACTGTATGTCTTCATAGCCGTCCCTTTATGGGTCAACTATTTCTGCTAGTGCTAATGGATGTACCACGTATGATTAACTGCAAATCCTGATTATGAGTACGATACTGAATCTGTTCCTGTTATGAACTCTGATTTTTTAACATGATTATGAATTCCGTTTTCTATAACTATTGTGGACAACATTTGTTAAACCCTTTACTCTGTTATTATTCACTAGGCTTCCGCTCAATATTTATATTATGTATGTAGGTTAGTAGGTGCGTGACCAAGCCTAAGCTGCTGCCTGGAGAGTTTTGTTTTGTTAGCTAGCCACCATGCCTCCCGGGGAGGTTCCCGTTTGTCAAGTCAAGTTTTGTGAATCATGTGAATGATGTTTTTGTTTGTTTTTGTCTATCTGTACTTTGGGCTAAGTCGCTTATGACACTATCTGTATCTGTATGGTGATACATGAAGTATGGAAGTTTGACATTATATATAAGTTTTAAATCTTTTCTGTAACGCCCTCAAAATAATACAATAAACCCACCAAGATTGAGATGCATTGATGTTCAAAAGACCAACATTCTTCTATTCATCAGAGTAGTTCTTACAACAGTATTACATGTTAACAAAGTAAATGCCCTATGGGCTTACAGCTTTCCAAGTCAACACTTGGTTACAAGAAAATAGAGTGCTAACTCAAATACATATTAAGCCCTTGGCCCGAATTACATGTAATACATCAAAAGAAAATTGACAACAAAAAGGTCTGTCCGCCCCTAGCCTCCCAAGCTATGTCCTTAGAGGTGGCATACTACCTGTACCTGAAATGATGTTCCCATATAGGGTGAGCCACAGCCCAGTAGAAATACACTAAACCAATTATAAATAATGACTAAAATAATAGCATTCAACAGATGGTCCACACTTATATTCTCACTTATACCGTGTTACAGTCTCGTGACAGTCATGTCCAAGTTACATTTCACTTTCCGTTTCTTATCCAATTCTCAATCCATACCATAGTTCAGAACCTAGCCAAACAACTTATATGAGACAATAACTCATCCTTAACATTTTTCCATTTCACAATAGATAAGCATACTAGCTATATCAATACTTCAATAGATAAGCACACAAGCTGCATCAACACTTCAAAGGATAGGCATATGAGCTATATCAGCACTTCAAAAGATAAGCATATGAGCTATATCAATACTTCAAAAGATAAGCATATGAGCTATATCAACACTTCAAAAGATAAGCATATGAGCTGGATCAATTTCCGGTTTAGAGGTCCAGTCCCTTTCTTCCAATAAACCGTTTGGTTTAGAGGTCCAGTCCCTTTCTTCCAATAAACCGTCTGCACAAAACAACATATATATATATATATACACATCGGTAGTATACATAACCAATCAATACATAAAGTCAATGTATTCTTTCAACCGTCATACTCTATGACACATCCAATTGATTAGTTTTAGTTTGCCTAATCATCATGCATTGTCTACAACAATCAAAACTACCCTCCGCCGGTAGCCCAAGGCAATTATTTCTAAACAGAAAACAAAAGCATCCAACGGATATAATAGTCAACATTTCAACTTGGTGAGCGATAGATGATTCAACTACACCCTTTAATCCCATACATTCTCAATCTCGACTTTCTCATTTCAATTCCTCATTTCTCACAATTAATTATACAAACTAATTAATCAATGTAATTAGGGCATTTTTCATAATTAACATTTCAACCCTAAGGTTTCATTTTCATCAATATTTCAACATTAATTCCATTTCTCCATGCCAAACGTGCATATAGGTTTTATATATTTAAAACCCCAACTTTTGTAAAGTTATCCAAAGGCCCAAACTTTCTCAAAATTACCCAACAACCCCCAACATATCAAAATACTAAAATTTAACGACAAAGCTCATAAAGAGGAGTAGGATATCCCTACCTCGAATGATGGAGCCCAACGAAGGAGATGAAGAAAACGAAAATGCTACAAATCCCGAAATTTTTAGATTAAAAGATAGCCCTCGATGATCAACACAACTTTTGTAAAGGTTCAAGGTGAAGAAACAACTCCTACAAGATCAATCCTAAGAGAGAAATTAGGGTTTTAGTGAGACGAACTCTCAAAATAGCTTTTTGAAAAATTAAGAGAGAGAAAGGATGTTGAAAAGTGAACAAAAAAAGTCGGATCTCAGCTTTATATAAAAGTCGCCCCGCTCGAGCGTGGAAACCCCCGCTCGAGCGTCAGTCACAGACTCCCGCTCGAGCATCCAAACTCCCGCTCGAGCGGCGGATGCACACTCCCAAAACTTTTACAGACATGGTCCCCGCTCAAGCGTCAAACTCCTCGCTCGAGCGTCAGACACAAACTCCCGCTCGAGCAGCCAATCCCCCGCTCGAGCGTCCAACACTGTAGATGAAATACTGGATGGGTGATTTCCCCGCTCGAGCGCCAAAACCCCCGCTCGAGCGGATAAGCAACAACAAAGGCCCGCTTGAGCGTCAAAAGTGCCGCTCGAGCGGAGAGACCAAAAACTGGGCAAAGATTTTACGTTTTAAAACACAACCAACTTATTCCCAACTTCCCCAACACGACCCAAAACTCAAACACAAAGAGTAAGGGATAGAAAGAGGATAAGACAACAACACCCTTACGGAACCGAGTCCGGATTACAGTTAAACATGAAAGGGAAATCCGGGATCGCTATCCCATGTATGTCTGCATAGCTCTATGGACTATGTATGTTTCTCTATTTGCTTCCGCTAGCTTCTGTATTTCATGATATATTCAGGTCAGAGGCCTTTGGTAATCCGAGAATTACTGGCCAGTTATGACGCTAAACCTATAGGGGTAGGTTTAGGTCGTGACATGAAGTGTGTTAATTGTTGGCCATGAGGCCTTTTAATGCAGGTAGAATGCCAATGTGTTGTAAAAAGGATTAATCCCTTTTATATATTTTGTTATTTTGTAATTAATGACGTAATGCCTATGGACGTATATTGTATTTCATTACATATACACGAGAGAGGATATTGTAATTTATTCATTCCTAAATACCTTTGATGTTTATTATTATTGAAATGGACTGATTTAAAGGAAAAATGTAACATTTTTTGAGTAATAAAAGTCGGGGCATTACAATGGAGGTTTTTAGTAGTTTCAAGGAGAAGTTTGGGAATTTCAAGAAGTCTTTATATGAGGATACTAAGGACTTCTTTCATTGTATGAAGCTTCATATCTTTTAATGGAGGGTGAAAGTATATCAGAAGAAACTAGAGATTTCACAACTAAATATCTCATATAATGGCTCAAGAATAAGATCATAAATCCAAATCTTGGCATGTTTGTGCATAACGCCCCGAAAATAATGACAATAGATACCCTCATAACTCTCAACAGATATGCGGAAGCTTAATAGTCTTAATCATTTAATATCGAAAGCATTTCAAGAACTATTATTCATTCATTGATTTCTTTGAAATATTATAAAAGATATCACATTCATTAATACATTCATCAATCCTAAATTATGAATCTATAGCATGTGACCGATATATATAGAACAAAAAGAAATAAATATAAGTTCATGCTCTAATGGCTGCAAAATTTCAAGTCATTGCTTGGTTACAACAAAAGTGGGTCAAATCCAATATAATTAAAGTCCTAGGCTTACACAAAACAAATATACAAAACCAAAATGAGTGTTCCGCTCCAATGTCCTCCCAAGCGATCCCTTTGCCGGAGGTATACGATCAGCAAAAGTTATTTTCCACATGGGATAAGCTAAACCCAGTAGAGATGAATTTAATGATTTGTATGATACTTAACAAAGCCATATGATGAATGCACATGAATGCCAATGCCAAAACATGTGTTTTCCCCTTTTTAAACTATGCAGTGCCATAGTTCAATTCACAATTTATAAACCGTTACCTCAAATAGAAAACATGGTAGTAAATACACACAATGAGAATCTCTAGGTATGTGTCTGCAAGTAGACTATACAAGCACTATCAAAAGCCATTTTACAAGTATTAACTGGAAAAATCGGCACCTAACCGTGTAGGTTTTTAGACTTTCACCATCGACATAAAGGCCAACATAAAAACCACAACCACACCCCCTAACTAAATTCACCACGGTATTTATCTCTTTTTCTCAAAACGATACCGTTCAATGCAATGAGTATAAACCAATGTTCAAATTAAATGCATGAGTAAATGGGTTTCAGTTAACCTAGTTCTCATGCAATTGCTACAATAATCAATACTATCCTCCACTGATAGCCAAAACAGATATCTCCATTCAATAAATAAATTTCAAGAGACTGATAGAATTTCATAATCTAAACATAGAATGATTACATGTTCAAACTTCACTTTTCCAATTCACACAAGAATCATAACCTTCTTCCAAGATACCATCATTTTCTCCTTGTTTCCAAATAAAGAAATCATCAAGGTTTTTTCCATAGTACCAAAACAGATATTTCTTTCAGCATTCATATTTTAAAAGCAACTTCCTCAAGTCCTAATACCATAAACAATTTTGATATCATTTCCAAGAAAACATCCAAAAATCCCTCTTTTATAAATCAATTCAAACCCAATTGAAACCCAAGTAGGAGCACATAACGAACTTAAATATCATGTAGAACATTAAAAAATTCCCAACATCAAAGCAAGGAAAAAAGATTAGCAAATCCCCAAAATTGACGAAGACGAAAACTCAAACTTGTTAGATCAAAACGACCCTCTCGTCGAGCTCTACCTTTAATCCCAAAGCACAGATACCAAGAAACCAACGAATTGAGAGAAATCAGAAGATTTATACAAGAATTCTAGTGAGAGATGAGAGTAAAGAGATTCTAGATATTTGTAGAGAGAGAGAGAGAGAGAGAGAGAGAGAGCTTCAAAAAGTTACTAAGAAGTGACTTTCCTTGCAGCTTTATACAAACAAACTACTCGAGCGAACAAAACACCACTCGAGCTTCATACACAGCACACTGCTCGAGCAACCAAACCTAGGCTCGAATAAAGAACCCAAACGCCAATAAGATTATCCCTGCAAAATAGATCGCTCGAGCGAACAAAATGCCACTAGAGCAAAGAACGCTCTACTCCCAAAAATTCAGACTGCAAACTCAGAAAGTAGGAAAAACAAAAGACCACTCGAGCGATAAAAACACCTCTCAAGCGAACTGAAAACAAAACAGTCAAAACCTCCCCGACATACTCAATCCAATCTGTTCAAAACATCACCTCACAGATCCCAAACTCAACTCAAATTATAATATTGGACCAGAATAGATATCAATCACATCAACATGTATAAAATTCATACAAAAGAGTATAAAAGGATCAGGTCTTAACCTAAGTCGCTATATAGTGAGTCATGCTTTGGAGTTTCCATTACATTAGGCAATGCCAAAACTGGAGGCAATGTGGTTCATTGATGCATATGAGAGGAGAGTGGATATGAATGCCAAGTTGCTTGAGTTTGCCAAATTGGATTTCAACATGTTACAAGGAATTCACCAAGATGACCTCAAACATGCATCAAGGTAAATAATCACTTCCATGAAATGGAACTAACCTGTAGGAAAAATGATATTCTACTAGGATATTTATACATAATGATGTGGCAGTTTCATTTATATAATTACCAAACTGAAAAAGTTTATTCTAGCTTGGTTTGAAAATTTTTAACAACTTCAAAATGTATTTAAATTTGACTTGTTTATCTTTCAAACTCATGTCAAGCGAGGTTTAATTGAGCCAATAACAAGTTGAGTTCAACTAACTTGATTATTTTATTTTTAAGGGCACATACTTTTCAAATTAAGTAGTAAGTTGCTTAAGTTTGATTTGAGAACTTAATGAGTTTCGAAATGTATTCAAACTTAGATTGTTTAAATAAGAACCCAATCTCGAACAAATTTTTAATGAATCCAACACGAGTCGAGTTCAAATAGCTTTATTCATTTAACAACCCTATACATAATTCTCAACCAAAATGTGTGAGATTGGCATTTTTAAAATGAAAATTGATTGGTAACTTGAATTTGAGTTTGTCCAAAAATCCAAATTTGTGTTTTCCGGTTGACCACCCGAACGACCGGTAAAACATTTGTCTACCGCAGTTGTCACCATTGTCGACCGCGGCTTTGACCTTCATGCCAGTTGACCAGCAAACTAAAATTTGGATGATTTCGGACAAATTCAAATTCAAATTACCAATCAGTGCTCTTTTAAAATACAAGTCACGCTTGCAATGGTAAAATCTAAACTTGTCACCTTTTTATTTTTAATTTTCTATTGGTATATTATTTTATCTTTCATGATATTTTATATAATAATTAATAGGTGGTGGGAATAGGATGGAGGCAAAAGTTGCCCTTTGTTAGGGACAGGGTGATGGAGAATTATTTATGGTCTTGGGAGATGCTTTTGACCATAAGTTCCAACATTATAGGAGCATGGAAACAAGGTTCAATATATTGGCAACATGTGTTGACCATGTTTATGATGCATATGGTACCTTGGATGGACTAACTTTTCACCAATGCCATTGACAGGTTGGTACTAGTAGCAGGGAACTACCTTTGCACTAGCCACATGCTTCTTAATTTGCTCTTAGCTAAGATTTTAAGTTTTAAAAAGTTTAAAAATATATAAATCAATTATAGAAGTAGACATAATCTTTTTATATGAGATGGGTTTGTTTATGAGCTTTACATTTATATGAGATGACTGTATTCAATTCTGTAATTAATTTATGTGTAAATAAAAGAACTATTTAAGTTTTTAACACAAAATTTTGAAATGCACTTTTGCATCTCAGATGGGATGTCAATGTAGCTAAACAACTTCTGAACTATTTAATTTTTAAAATATCTAAAAACACATAAATTGATAATAGAATCAGACACAATCCTCTAATGTGAGATAGATTCCACCTTTTTATGAGCTTTATATGAGAGGGTAATATTAAATTCTATAATTATTTTTTGGTTAAATAGAAAAACTTTCAAAATTTTTAACAAAAAATTTTGAAAATACTTTTGTGTCTCAGATGGGATGCCAATGCAGCAGAACAACTTCCGAACTACATGAAGGTATGCTTCCTTGGTTTAATTAATTCCATTAATGAAATGGCTTATTGCACTCTTAACCAACATGGTGTCCACATCCTCCCGTACATTAAAAAAAAGGTATTCATACCCTTTTTATATTTAAGCAAACTACCTTATAATTATTTTGGTCACATTCAAACAGATTGTGTACATTAGCTTACTTAAACTATGCTCAATTTTATACTATTTAAAAAAAACAATAAAAAAAAATGAGAGAAAGATAGCGAAAAAGGGCCCAATTTAATTTTTTCATTAGTCTATAAAGTTGACCTTTTGTGTCATTTGGTTCATATAGTTCTAATTATAGCAATTCTACCCTCGAATTTTTTAAATCATGTCAATATAGTCTAATTGATAATGTCTCTTGAGAAAATATATTGAAATCAAGGGTTAAAATAGTTCATTCACTCTACTATAAATGATTGAGGGATTTGCATCCAACTTAAAATAGGGGTAAATTACACTTAGTACACCTTCACTTTTACCAAAATCTCACTTTAATCACTTCACTTTTAACAGTCAATTCCCTACACTTTAACTCAAGTTGCAATCTTACCCTCCCATTCATTTGTCGTTAACAAAGTTGACAAAATTTTTCATTTAAAATATATGTGACATTTTTGTTGTTTCGTTAGCATCCTTACACTTTTATTAAATTCTTACTTTAGTCCTCAAACTTTTCGCAAAATCTCACTTTAGTCCCTTCATTTTCCAATTCCGTTAGCTTTATTAACAGTATGTGGGCGGAAAGATGAAATTAGAACTTGATTTAAAGTATAGAGCATTAACTGTTACAATTGAAAGTGAAAGGACCAAAGTGAGATTTGGTGAAAGTGCAAAAGTGCTAATTGTAATTTACCCTTAAAATAGTCTATTCCTTTTTTAATGTGCCATTTTACCACTTATTTCTATCTAGGATAAATTACACCATTAGTCTCTGTTGTTTAAGCGAAGTGTCATTTTAGTCCTTACACTTTCAATTTTGTTGCAATATAGTCCCTATAGCTTGTTTTGAATTCTACTTTGATTCCTCTAATTTTACACATGGTTATTTTTTGTTCCAAATTCTAATAGTAAGTGACAGAGAGACCATCTTGCAATACAATTAAAGTGTAGGAATTAAATTGTTTAAATTGAAACTACAAAGACAAAAGTGAGATTTCGCTCAAACTAGAGGGACCAATAGTGTAACTTACTATTCTATCTAATGTCTTAATGGATGTTATCAATAGGACTAAATCAACACAACGTAAAAAATTAAATGACAAATTTGATATAATTTAAACTATAATAATTATTACATGAAGGAGGCAAGATGGTCTTACAATGAATACATGCCAACACTTCGGGAGTACCTCAACCATACATGGACTTCATTCTCTATTACAACATTACTAACCCATGTTTATTTTCTTAGTTCAAATGCCATAACCAAAGAGGAGTTGGAATGCTTAGAGAAGTATCATGACATAATTAAGTGGTCATCAATGGTTGACTTGCAGATGATTTGGGAACATCATGGGTGTGTAAGCTAATTGGATTGGACTTGTAGCGCCCCAAAAATTTATAACATCATTTAATACATCAACTAATGCTCATTATAAGAAAAGAAGTAATTCTCCAACCTTTACACTACTAGATCTTCAAGGTTTGAACAAAAATAGATCCACATGTGAATTATACATTCATTGATATCAAATACATGAATCTATGGCATATAGAGCATCAAATTCAAAAATAAATAAATGCCCTCAAGGGCTTAAAAATTCCAATTAAGCCCGGTTACACAAAAATAGTCTCTCGGGCCCATACAATTATAGCCCTTGGCTAGAAAAAATACATCACAACAAAAGAGGAGCCATATGCTCTCAACAATCATATCCACACCCTAATTCGGCGAAATTGCCACATCCTTTTCTGCACCAAAACCCCATAGGGTGAGCGTAAATCCTAGTAGAGAATTCTTAACAAAGTATATGCATTTTATGCAATTTCACCAACTAAGATGCACATGCCATGCTATGCCTTTTGAAAAAAAAAATCACATTTACATCTTTTGAAAACTATCATGCTTCATGAAAACTTGAAATCTCAACAATTCAAATTTATCAATTTATTTCAAGGGGCGGTAAATACGACTCAGGTAATCCCTAGGTTGGTGTCTGCAAGTAGGCATAACTAGCACTACCAAATCCCCACTTCATCGGTAGCTAACCGGAAGGCACGTAGTAACTCCTCTGCTGTGTTTTCGATCTTTCACCCGGACACTCAGGCCAACTTAATCAATTTTATCTACACCTCCTATCTGGACTTACCAACATATTTACCCCAAGACATTTCAATAAATCTCATTTCACAATATTTCTTTCTCAATGCAAAGTTTCAAATCCCAATTCAATATTTATAGCATGCAAAGTATTAAAGTGCCAATGCAACAATTATCCATGCAATACAATAATCAACCATGCAATGTAATGATTATCCATGCGATGTAACATCCTACCATTTACCAAACTTCCACACAAATGCTCCATTTGTGATCACAATTTTCCACTTCTTTTTATGTATTTCAACATATATCACATATGAATTTTATATCTATCCAATTGTAGCAACAATTCCACATCTTATGTGTTCTCAACAATTTGCCATTTCATGAGTGTATATATATACACACTTAAACAATAAATTTCAAAAAAATCCACTAATTTTCATATACCAAGAAAATTGTCATTTTGTATACAATAAAATGAAATTTCCACTTATTCAATCATTTCACACAAGGAAAATCCATAGATTCTCAACATTTTCCAAAACCCCCAATTTCTAGGTTTTTTCATCAAAACTAGACACTTCCTCACCTCTTGGAAGAATCTCACAAAAAACATCTTTCTTAAATCAATGTGGTTCAAATCCTCAAGTAAATCATTTAAAGATAACAAGAGATGAACCCATTTTCAAAACCACCAACATTCTTGAGCCAAAAGCCAACTTTTCAATACCACCAAAGGAAATTTCAAAATCAACATAAACTTGCAAATATACATATATAACTCTAAGAAAATTCCTACCTCAAGTTCTTGGAGGGAAAAGAGATGAAATCCCTAAAATCAACGATGATGAAACCCAATCTTCACCGCACACGATGAAACCCGATCTTTACCACACACAACGAAACCCATGGAGATTTTTCTAACTTTAATCAAGGAACTAGGGTCAAAATGTTTATGGATTTGGAGAAATCAAAGATCTAGTGAGGTTTGATGTAGGAGATGTAGAGAGAAGAAGGAGAAAAGGGTTTTTAGAGAGAGAGAGAGAGAGAGAAAGAGAGAGAGATGTATAAAATGATATACACTCAGTCTAAGAAAATAAGAAAAATAGATTTTCGGACTCAGTGGAGTCCCGCACGTGCGGCACCCATACGCCCACGTGTGAAACGTTCTCCCGTACGTGTGGCACTCACCCCGTACGTGCGGCGCCCTTACCCTGCACCTCCAGCCATACATGCCTTTTATGCAGTAGACAACCCAGAAATTTCCATGTTTCCCGCACATGCATTGTGACAACCGGGCCTTTTCCTTCTCTTGTCTTTCCTTCGTTGCTCCGTTCTCTTTTACTTTTGTTGGATTTGAAATGTCCGAAAATAGTTCTCTAAATAAAGTTCTTGTTCTTGTTTTGCTCAGTGTTGAACTTCACTTGTTCCGGAGGGTGCATGGTTGGGTTCGGAGTGTCCGAGGGTTGAACTAGAATTTTCTGGGCTGCTGGGTCAAGGCCGCATGTGCGGGGCCCTATGCCGCACGTGCGGGGAACAGGGGAGGCTAGGTAGTGCATACTGAAATATATGCACGTGCGCAAAGGAGGTGTGGGGAGGTGCTACACATGCCGGAGTGGGCTCTACACGTGCGGGAAAAGCCCAAATCCGAGCTCTGTTATTTCTTCCCTCTTTTGATATCTCTCTCTTTCTCTCTCTCTCTCTCTCTCTCTCTCTAAAAATACATCTCTCTCACTTCTCTCTATATTTCTCACCAAAAACCCCAAGAGATCTTTGATATCTCCACATCTAAACACATTTTGATCCAAGATCCTTCATCAAAAGTTGAAAACTCCTAAGAACTTCATTGTGTGCGGTGGAGATCTTCTTCCAACATCACCTAAGTTAGGGTTTCAACTCCATTTCTTCATCAAACATTGAGGTAGGGACTTCTTGAGTTATATTTACAAGTCTTGCTATATCAATGATGATTAAAAGCTTTCTTGAAGTTATTGTGTTGATTTTGATTTTGTTTCAAATGTAGAGAAAGTTTTAAGGAAATGGGTTTTGATCCCCATCCTTTTTCCATCCATGAGGATGTTCTTTTATTAAACTCAAGAAAATATGATTTTGGTTGGGTTTCACCATGAAATGGGAAAAATGTTGGGTTTTTAATAAAAACCCTAGAAATTTGGGAATTTTTGGAAAATGTGGAGGAACCTAAGGGTTTTTCCTTCCTTGTCTTGTGTTAAATGAGTAAATGAAGGTAGATTTTATAATATGCTTTGCAAAAAGGATAACTTTCTTGATATAAGAGGATTGGGAATTTATTGAGGACTATTGTTGAATGCATGAACATGTCTAGTGATGAAAATGACAAATTGTTGAGTACTAAGGATCATGGAATTGAAAATCTTGGGAATTGGATATTCAAAAATTTTCATATAGTCTTGAAGAGACTAAAATGCTAAGGATTGTGTATGATGAAAACTATTGCTATGTGTTATTGGCATTGTTGAGCATATGGTTGTTTTGCAAAATAACATTAGAGAGAAGAAATGGGAAATGTGATTGTTTGATACTATTATAGATATGTAAGAAATGCTATGAGGCACGGAGAATCCTTTGCATCGCATACTCATTCATTTAATTAATTTGCATTGTGAATTTATTTTGGAAACATTCACTTCATGAAGGGAATATATATTGTAATCAGAACTATGGAAGTGTGTTATGGGGTAAATACATTGGTAATCCCGGTTAGAAGGTGTAGATGAAGTTGATAAGTTGACCTGAGTGTCCATGGTGAAAGACCAGAAACCTGCGCGGATAGGTGTCAAGCCTTCCGGTTAATACTGGTAAAAATGACAATTTGGTAGTACTTGTATAGTTTACTTGTAGACACCAACCTAGGGATTACCAGTGTCATATTTACCGCCGATGTTGATTAAAAGAATTGGAAGTTTTGAAATTGATGAGATTGCATAAGATTATTGAAAACACAGTGATTTTCAAGTTGTGCATTAAAATGAAGTTCTTCTTTATAATGGCATGGCATGGTATGTTGAGGAATTTTGCATAACTGTATATACTTTGTGAGAATTCTCTACTAGGTTTTATGCTCACCCCTATGGGATTTTGGTGCAAATAAAGATGTGGTGATCCCGCCGAATTGATAGCGTGGATATGATTGTGAAAAGTAGTTTGCTTTTTTATTTTTGTTGTAAATTTTTGTAAGCCAAGGGCTAGATGTGTATGGGTCCGAGAGACCATTTTGTGTAACCGGGCCATTGCCTCGGAAGATGTAAACCCTTTAGGGCATTTTGATTACTTGGGACTAGATATTTCACATGTTATAGATTCATATGTTTTTCATACTATTTAATGTATATCCGCATGTGATATCGCTTTTGTATAAACATTTGAAGTTTCGTAATGGAATATGGTACTTATGATCTTTCGGTATCTCTTGTGTATCGGGGTTATTATTTAGTGATTATGGGTTGATGTACTTCATTTATGTTGAATTATATCGAGACGTTACAACTTGGTATCAGAGCTACCGGGTTTGAATACTTGGGGCTCGCGGGAAATGGTTGTTTTACCACAATGGGTTCATTTCGCATGATTAGGAAATATTTTGCTTTTCGTGATTACGTGATAGCATGCTTATGTGATTATGTGGGTATGAGATTTGACTTTTGGGATGTTATTTGCGCCTATTAGATTCCTTGAGGTCTTATTAGAAGGGTACTTGATCAATACTCATTCTACTAAGAATTCTTGATTTTTCATGGGACAAATCTCATCACTAAAGGATAATTCATATGTGTTTATGTGACTAAGTGCTTATGTGGAGTGAATTAAATTATTGGTGTGATAAGATATATGAAATTGCTATAGTTTAACGTGTGAGGCAAGTTGTGAGCACATTTGGGATGATGTGCTAAATTGTTTACTTTGATTCTCAAATTAGGATGTCGGGAAGGATTCGAACACGTGGTGGTAGGGGTGGTTCAGGCCGGAGATTAACCTTTGTGTCTGACCATCAACATGGATTACTAGACGCTCTTTCAATGGTTTGTCCCAATGCACATCATGCATATTGCTTGAACCATTTGAAGAAAAATTTGATTAACAAATTAATAGGATTTCATACTAACTATAAGCTGACTTTGATGAAAATATTAGTTAAATGTGCTTATACGCCAACTATTGCTTCTTTCCAACATTATATGGAGAAATTGAGGTGTATTGCTGGGAATAGTAGAGTTGATAGTATGTTGGATGGTTTGCAAAATGATTAGTGGGAAAATGCATTTTTTAGAGGGAAACGATATGGTGAGATGTTATCTAATGCTGTCGAATCTTACAATAATTGGATTGGTGGAGCCCGTGAGTTGCCTATTACTTGTATGGTTGATATGATTAGGGTTCATATCATGACTCAATTGTCTAATAGAAGAGTTGAATCTAAAAGATGGACTATCAAATTGTGTCTAGTTATGGAAAAGAAGTTTGTGGACTCTTTGAAGCTAGCTAAGTCTTGGGATGTGATTGTTGTTAGTGATACTGTGCTTAAGGTTCATTCTTCTATTTCTTTTTATGTTGATATTGGTAGACGGACTTGTTCTTGCCATGAATGGCAATTGAATGGTTTTTCTTGTTGTCATAATGTGCATACTTTACATAGTAGTGGTAGAGATGTATATGATTTCATTGATCCTTTTTTTTTTTTTTTGTGCAGATTGTTTTAGAGAGTCATATAAGGAATCTGTTTATCCAGTGCCTTCAAGTGAGAGATTTGACTTTGATGGTGCCAGTAGTTCGATTATCAAACCTCCTATAACGAAGAAGCAGCCCGGGCGGAACAAGAAGAAGAGGATACCTTCTAGGGGTGAGAATGTGAAGCAAATCAAGTGTGAGAGGTGCTTGAAATATGAGAATCACAATAAGAAGATGTGCAAGACTGCTATTTGAGACCATAGTCTATTCTTTTGGATTTACATTTGAAGTTAAGGAATTATGATAATAAAATGTGATACTTGATATTATGGAAGTAATGAATAAAGTTGGTTGCATTCTTTTTCTTTTTCGATGTGTTCTTTAGTTATTGAAGTTGTTTTGTAATAGTTTTTTTTTTTTTTTTTGAGTTGGTTGGTTTTATTTTTGTGGAATGCTGAGAAGGTTGTTGAAAATTTCTTATTGAAACTGTATAATTTTGTAATTTTACTACATGATATATTTATTTAATATTTCAGAGTGACAAACCAGATAATTTTATAGTTTTATTTACAATTTTGAAATGTAGTTCATTTATTTGTTTGAGTCATAAAATTGGCTAATTTTGCGCTTCAAAATTATATAGGAAATACATATTATAATGCGTTGAAGGCACTCACGATAATGAACCGCATAATTGTGCAAAGATAATTTTTGTTTGAGTGATGAAACGCATAATTTTGCAATTTTAAGAATTATGAGAAACAACTCGATAAAACGCATGATTTTGCGCTTTAAGAATTATTAGAATCAACCTGATAAAACTGAATTTATATGCAACCACAAATGTGGCGACAATAATAAGCACAAGAACACAAACAAGAATAATAACCACATGAAGAACAACAACAACAATAGCAATAACAACATCAATGACAACAATCATTTTCACCATGATAACCACAAGAAGATCAATTACCAAAAGCATAAAAAGTACTTGTCACATATAAAATAATAATAAAAAAAAGTACAAAAATATGTTCACATGAGTATTTGCATTGTAAAGAAATTTGTTCATTGTTTCTATGGTTTAGTATGTTTTGTCAACATTTGGTAGTGCTCGAGTTTTCAAGATCGGTTCTTATTATTGAGGAATTGACTGATGATTTTTGCTCAAAATTTGACCCACTCAGTTGGTCGAAGTGATTTCTACACAGGTTACCAGTTGATATATTGGTTGATAACATTGCAGACGACGATTGCACAATCATTCCTGCAAAGTTTTAAATGAAGTTAATTAGTTAGGTAAAATTGCAAAATTTAGCATATTGTAACATTAGTTATTAAGTTTGTATCTTACAAGTGTGGGGTTTGTTATGGACATTCTTCAATTGATGCAATTACTGTCTCACACTCTTGAGATGATAACATGTTTCCTTGATTGCTGAATAATACTTTATTCCATCTCAGTTGATGTTATTGGTACAAAATAGTTAGTGGGTGTTCTTGTTAGTTATAGTGATGTGCTGAAATGTTTTGAAAGGAATGGAACTAAGTAGGAAATTTTATTTAACTTACAATTTCCTTCGCAATTTCAAACTGCTTATTATTACATCATTTTGCTAGCCTCAAAGAGTCATAGTGCCTCCATGTCCCATCAGCATTGTCAAAGACCACAATCATCCAATGGTTGTCGTGTTGATTGGGAAATGAATATATCTGTTTTTCATTACTTCTGGAAAATGGTTGTCTATCATTTTTTCTCTCAGTGCCTGATCTTGGTTTTGTAGTGAAGTCTGTAATTTATATATGTTTGAAATATGTTATAAAAATATGTAGTAAGACATGTTAAGAAAGTAGAAAATTTTGCAGTTTGAATAATATTGAAAGGTATGTTAATAGTTTTGCTTACATTGATGAGTGTTGAGAAAATGTAAAATCTTCCTACGTATGGATTTCTTGCAAACACTAGATCATGTTTCTCAAATTCTTCAATTGATGGTTGGAGTGCCAATTTCATTTCTGCGAAGGCATCAATGACCTGAAACATATTATATATATGAGAATGTGTTAGGTTTGTAGAATAGGTTATTGAATATAAACAGAAACTGTAACATTGTGCAATTAGAAACCTACATTTCCATATAAAGCTTCCCTGTTGGACAATCTGCATATATCTGAAAAGTATATGCAATTTTCATCTTCGCTGCCAGACCAGACACAAGCAGTTGATTATGTGTTGTTAATGAGTTGAATTTGGTCTTGGTTTTTTTTGCATAGGCTATGTCAAACCTTGTTTGTTTTGCGAAATGAAAGGGTGAGCCGCTTGTTGTGGATTGATTCTTCCTTGAAATCATCATCATTTTCCAAATTAGTCGCTACTTGAACTTGTGTCTTCCTTTAATTGGCATCCTCTTTTGGCTTGGGTTCAATAGCAGCTTTTTTCTCTTGGCCGATATCTTCTTTCATCTTTTCTTTCCCCTACTCTTTTGCTTCATCAGCACCCTCTTTTTGGCTCAGTTCAACAAAACAGCGGGTTCTTTCTTTGTTTCGATTTGCTTTTGTCTATTCATTCTCTTCTTTTTCTTCATCGGTACCCTCTATTGGTTTAGGTACATCAGCAGCAGCTTCTGTCTTGTTCTTGTATCTTCTTTGGCTTTTGTCATTGGTTGGTATTCAAAATCTAGCTTATGTGCTCATTTTCTTGACTTTTGTTTGATTCTCTTGACCATTGATCTTTGTTGGGGACTTCTAGTTTTTTTGGCGGACATTTCCTTCAACTGGTCTTCCTTTCTACGCAATTTAGCCATGAATTTTTGTTCCATTTCTTGCATTTGTGCTCTCATGGATGCTATGAGTTTCTCCTTGCCGTCCTCTTTAGTTGATGTTTGTGCTTGGTCATCACCTATAAAAATGTTGGATTTTGTTTTGGTTAGTTTAATTAAATTTTGTAGTTTGGTTCAGTATTAGACAAGAGTTTACCTTATGCATGTCAGAATGCTCTTCGAGTTCTTCTTATTGTTCTGTCCTTTTTTCTTCTTATGGTTTTGGTTGTTCTTTTTTTTTTTATGTTGTTGTTCTTGTTGGTCTATCAGTTCTTGTTCATTGACTTCTTCTTGTTGGTTTGTTTGTTGTTGTTCTTCTTCTTGTTCTTCTTGGTCTTCTTCTTCGTCAGTGTCTTCTTCTTCATCACCTTCTTCTTCTTCTTCTTCTTCTTCTTCTTCTTCTTCAGTCTCTTTTTTTTTTCTTCATCACTCTCTTCTTCTTGTTCATCACTTTCTGCTTCTTTTTGTGGTTCTTGCTTTCTTTTCTTTCTTTTTTGTTGTTATTCTTGTTCTAATTCTGATTGGTGTTCTTCAAAAAAGTCATCATCATCATTGTCTAGAATTTTTTTTTTTTTTTTTTTTTGCATTTGTTTGTTTTTTTTCACTTATTGTCCTTTATGTGGTCATGTTTCTTTGCTGAAGAGTCTGTTGATGTGCTTTGATTGATATGCAATAACTGCACTTTGGTCAACCTGCATTGGAACAATGTGGCATATATCAGTAATACTGTAAAATTGATAAGTTTCATAACATGATTTGTACTGTGAGTAATGTGAGTTAAGTGTTGAAAATATATTGTTTGAAATCAGAACTTTTACGCTTTCATAACATGATTGTTAGTGTGATGAATGTGAAAGGATTGTTGAATAGATTTGTGTGTTTGCAGTTTCATAACATGAGTGATAGGAGTGTTAAATAGGTGTGTGCTTTGAAATTACAAACTTATACAGTTTGATAACCATGATTGTTACTATTATGACTGTGAAAAGAGTGTTGAATAGATTTGTGCTATGAGAGTATAGAAGAGTTTGAATACCTTTTCAAAGTTAGCAAGGCTAATGTGTTTCCACTTGGAGTACATTTTTCCAAGATCCCACTTCCTAAACCTTGGGAAGTATTCTTTGTTGGATGGTCGGAGGAGTGTACTATGCTCACAATACCAAAAAAAAAAAAATTGAAATATGTTGGATAGTTTGAAATAGTTGGATGTTTGATATTTTTGTGTGAAGTAGTTGAGTAGTGTATTTACCTAGAGTAACATGACGCATCCAGTGACATGCCTTGGGTTGTTATTTGCATTTGCCATTGAATTCATCAGTGTATCTTTTATTGCCTCAACCCAATTGTACTTCTTGATGTTGTTAGGATTGTCAACATAGTTGAGGAAACTCTAACTGAGTGTATGGCCTGTTGTAGGCATGAGAAGTTTCAGGTACAAGTAAAGGGTGATGACCCTTGCAAGATCTTGACAATTATTGGTTGATTTTCCTTTTTTTGTTTGTTGAAACATTTTAGTCAATGACTTGGCATCCAATCTCTTTATTGATTTGCATCTTCATTTGTAAAATGCGAGCTCAAAATCCTTTGGTCTTGCATAGGATTTGGTGGTGATGTTGTCTTCTCCACAGTCGATACCAAAAATAAGCCTCACATCACTGTTTCTGAGTTTCATTTCCTTTTTTCCAAGTATAAATGCTCTCTTTTTTTTGTTGTAGAGTGTTGTCATTTCTGCTACAATGGAATTGTAACATCTGCACCAAGAGGCCTTCAGTTGTGTTAGGGAGAGAGTATTTATAATGGCCCAAAAAGAGATTTTTTGCAGCTCTATTTGTTGGGTAGAATTTGATTCTTGAATAGCTTTGATTACCGCTTCGATGTTGGAACCAGTAATTAAACTGCTGGACTCTCTTGCAGGATTGCTTTTTTTTCCCTTTTGATGCCTTGGTTTGTGTTTTGGGAGTTGATTGGCTTTCTTGGAACTTTCTTTTTTGGTTAGAGGAGCTTGTTTTTTTTTGTAGGCTTTCTTTTGTTTTTTTTTTTTTTTTTTGGTGGTGGAAGGGGGGGTGGGTGTTTGTGGGGTGGGTGTGGTCGGTGGTGTAGTTCTTGGGCTTTTTCTTGTAGGTAGTGTGGTTGTTTTGTGGATTTTTTTGGTTGTTTTTAGTTGTGGTGGTTGGGTTTTTGTGGAGGAGATGTTGGTGGCATTTTAGTGGATCGAGGTGAAGGACTATCAAAAGGAGACACTTAAATCCTGAATGGATTTTTGGGCATATTGGTTTGGTTCTTCCAATATCTTCCAATGCTTATTTCTAAAAAAATGAAAGCAACAACAGGGAAAGAGTAATATAATGACAAAACTATATAATTTTGCAGTTTTATATGCAATTTAATATTATGTTGTATCTATTTGTTGTTAATAGTTACAAAGCTGTATAATTTGGTAGTTTGATTTGCACTTTATAATAAGTTACCTTTTTTTTTTTTTTTGAATAGTGATTAAACTGTGTAATTTTGCAGTTTCATTTGCAGTTGGAACAAATTTAGATATGTCACTTGTAGAGTGATGAAATTGTCTAATGTTTCAGTTTTATAAACACTAGCAACAATAAGAACACCCCATTATATTTTGTAAACAACAACAATAACAGCAAGAAGATTAAGTATTCAACGAAATGTAGCAACAATACGAAGAATAAAAGCCAATATTTAACAACAAAAAGAAGCAACAACAACAAGAATAAGAACAAAGAGTTGAATGTGTAAAAACAGGGCATTAGAATGTTTAAAAACAGGGGACTAGAATGTTTTAAAACAGAGGATTATATATAAAATAGGTTTTATACATTTTGAAGTATGTAAAATATGTTTTACAAGGTTTTTTTTTTTCCTAAAAGTGTTATTGAAACAGTATGATATATACAAAATATCAAAGAATAATGTACAAATTTGAATGAAAAATAATATGTGTAGAGAGATGTTACTTTTTTTTCTCCATTTTTGTGAATCGGAAGTCAGAAACTATGAAATTTCTTCAGAGTCGTGATGGTTCTTCGTGTCGTTGAGAGTCGTCAATTGGAGAGGATGAACGGCTTCGTGTTGTATTGTTGAGAGTCGACGATTGAAGAAGATGACCGGCTTCATTTTGTGGTTAGGGT
Source organism: Camellia lanceoleosa (assembly GCA_025200525.1). Classification (NCBI taxonomy): domain Eukaryota; kingdom Viridiplantae; phylum Streptophyta; class Magnoliopsida; order Ericales; family Theaceae; genus Camellia; species Camellia lanceoleosa. Next base: position 112,294,892 of record CM045770.1, on the reverse strand, counting down.
AGGGTTTCAGAGGTAGTGAAGTCGAACGAGGGAGAGATGAAGGACTAAGAATACAGAGGCGAGCGGCGGAGATGTGACAGTGTACTGATCAGACTGGTGTGAGATGATCGTGGGTAAAGGTTGCACACGTGTAAATTGGATGATATGTGAGGGTATTTTGGTCTGATTGGTAATTTGAGGACTTAATTGAGTATTGAATTTGTTTTGGGTCTAAATGGGGCGTAATATGTTAGGCTTGGACCTTTGAGTCAGTTCCCCTTCAATTGGGTCAATTTATTTTAAGTTAGTTTGGGCATTCTTTAATTTTTTTTGGACTTAAAACATAGATAATATATTACATTAAACTATAATAAGAGGGGGTCCCTTTTTGGATCTATTTTAAGAGATCTTAAGCCATGGTCTGGTGGGCCTCTATACCCAAGGCCGGCCCTGTTGAAGGGACAGTGTTGATACGCAAGAGATTGCGAGACTAGTAATCTCTAGTCATAAGGGTGGATTTAGTGTAATCTACATGTTTGATTAATAGGACTATCTCATATAATTAAAATTATTAGTTCATGAACTTATAATCTCTTGTTTAATTACAAATTTTATTAACCGAAATATATGGACAGTGAACATTCAGTCCGACAAAATTAACTAATTTTTAATATTAAGAGGGATTAGAGATCATAATTTCAAGTATTAAACCAAAAAAAAAAAAGCAAAATAAATACATAATAAATGATTATCTCAGTAATTTAATCGAATAATTAATCATATACTAATTTATGAGATTATTAATTTTCACTATTAATCAAATAAAGATAGATGATGAGTTTAAATACGAAACTTGTTTATTATTACATTAATTGCACCGTTTTACATGTCGTATTAGATTTTTTACATTATTTTTAATAGTTTATTTTTCTTTATTTGACGGAGGTGAATTAACTTAATAGAATTGGAATATAAGTTAAGTGAGTAAAGGAAAAACTAGTAAAAATCCATGTAGTTCACATGTAATTATGTTTTTACATACACTCGTAAGAGATTATGGTAAGCGAGTTATTTTACTCAATCCTACGTAATTTGAACATAATGACTATTTTATATATTTAGATAAATTACACTGATCTTTTTGAGATTTATGTTTATTACAGTTTTCTTCTTCATTTTTTAAAAATTACATCCCCTCCCTGAGATATAAAGTTTCATTACAGATTTTCCCTCAATAATTTAATTTTTTTAAATACCAATTTTACCCTCGCTAGGTAAATTACATTGACACTCCTCTATTTTTAAAATTATAATCCCCTCCCCAAGGTTTAAAGTAGCATTACCAATTGCCCCCTTGGTTAGTATTAGTTGGAAAAAAAATCATTGAAAAAAAAATCAATTGAAAAAAAAAATATTTGAAAAAAAAATTATTTGAAAAAAAAAATTATTTGAAAAAAAAATTAATTGAAAAAAAAAATTGTTAGTAAAATTATTAAATTTTTTTTTATAAAAATCAACGTAAACTCATTTTTTGAATTTATATTTTTTTCTCAAATTTACAAATTGAGACAACCATTTATAAATCAAAAAAATTATCAAATAATTTTTATGACAGTTTTTAAAATTTTTGTAAATATAAATTAAAAACTAAAAACGAAATGGTTACCAAACAGCCTCAAATGGTGAAAATGTCGTAAAATTAACAAATAATTAAATAAATTACCAACGTAAGAAATGACTTATCAAAATATTCTTAGCAATGTATGGTTTGATTTTTAGAAATTTTTAAAAATAAAAATTAATTTGTTAAGAAATAAAAATAAAAAATAATTATCAATTTTATATAATTTTTATCTTTCGAGTGGTTAGAAATAATTTTTACAAATTAAATTGAAATGACCATACATATGTATATAACTTGCCCAAAAGTTAAAATGATAATTATTTTTTACCTAAATGATAATTATTTTTAATTTTTATTTCTTAACCAAATTAATTTTAATTTCAAAAAATTCTAAAATCAAACCATACATATTCTAAGAATCTTTGGATAAGTCATTTACGTTAGTAACTTGTTTAATTATTTATTAATTTTACGACATTTTTACCATCTGAGGCCTGTTTGGTAACCATTTCGTTTTTAATTTTTTAATTTATATTTACAAAAATTTTAAAACTGTCATAAAAACTTGTTTGATAATTTTTTTTTAGTTTATAAATTGTTGTCTCGGTTTGTAAATTTGAGGAAAAAACATAAATTCAAAAAATGAGTTTACGTTGGATTTTAAATAGAAATTTAAAAATTGTACTAACAAAAAAAAATTTCAAATAATTTTTTTTCAAATAATTTTTTTTTCAATTAATTTTTTTTAACAAATTTTTTTTTCCAACTAATACTAACCGAGGGGGCAATTGGTAATGCTACTTTAAACCTTAGGGAGAGAATTGTAATTTCTAAAATATGAGGGGTGTCAATGTAATTTACCCAATGAGGGAAAATTGGTATTTAAAAAAATTAAATTGCTGAGTGGGGGAATCTGTAATGAAACTTTAAACCTCAGGAAGAGAGATATAAATTTCAAAAGGTAAGGGGGGACTATAATAAAGATAAACCTCAGGGGGTGTCAGTGTAATTTACCCTATATATTTATTTGTTTAATTAGTAGTTGCTCAAAAATATTTAAGGTTGTTTTGAAAAGATAGTTAAAAATTATTTTTTTGATTTTTTTAATTTTTTTTTGAAAAAAATGTATAAAAAATATGAGAGATAATATGACTCAAAATGAATTAAAAGCTAACTTCCAACTACTAGTCCCAGCAATTTTTTGAACCCGGGTTTGACATTTGTTGTGGGGCTAAATAATCATATATGGACAAAAAAAAAAAAAAGTTACAAAATCATAAAATGTCAAAACACATGAATTGGGATGCAAAATTATCAAACTGACCCATATACAAACAAAAAGTCAAAAAAGCATTATTTCCAAGTGGAGAGCAATTTTGTTATTTCACTTTGGGAACATCATTTCCAACGCAAAAAAGACAAAAAAAACCAAAAAAGCCAAACTAAAAAACTAAACAAATAAAAAAATCTCAGGCTAAAAAAAATAAAAAATAAAAAATAAAAAAATGAATTAAAAACGTCATTGCCAAACAAACCGCCGAATTCGATGCATTATACTTCATGTATTGGGATGCTGTTTGTCGAAGTAAGATTGAAGCCATTGTACGAGTGAAATGATGGATACTTTAACAATGTATTTAAAAAATAATTATAAATTAATAAAAAAAAATTATAAATATTAATAATTATAATTATAATTTTTAAAAAAAATTAGGCAGTTACACGAGTATTTACTTAGAAGGATTGAAAGAGAGATTGGACTCCAAGTGCAATTTATGGAGTCTATTGTTGGGTTGCAAATTAGTAGGCAAGAGTCCACTGACCATAGATTCTATATCTGCTAAACTATTGTGTCTTAATAGATATGGGATAAAAATGGTGAGATTGGTATCTCATGCAGATTAAGTTGTAAAATGGTATATTTACCCTACAAGTATTTGATTTGATTTGATTGTATATTGTATTTAGTAAAATAAAATAAAGGGTTTAGTTAACGAGTGCCCTAATGGCATTGGTTAACCATGTTTAAATCAATTGTACATTACATGTTACATGCACTCACATGCATTATGTACAAGTATCTCAAATAAATTTATTTAATTTTAATTTAAAAAAATATGTGAAATATTTCTCCAACTTTAAATAGTAGGAGAGATCCAATATTTTTTTTTATTAGATAAAGTTTCTCTGTGATCATACCAGAAAAATATTTATCGGTGAAATTAGAGAAATTTTTTTAAAAAATTTGTGTTGCGGCAAAATTTCTCTATATCGAATTTTCTCTATGGAAATGTTGAGAGATTCCAATTACTATGAAAATATTGTATATCATTTATTTTATAAAATTTTAATATCGACATTAAAAAAAAGTTTCCCTTTTATTGATGTTTATTTATTTAATTTTTTTAATAAATTTTTGTTGATATTTTATCTAATTTCATTATTTAACATTTTTATATTAAAAAATAAAAATATTAAATAATAAAATAAATTTATTTAAAATTTTATTAAAAAAATAACCAAAATTTTTATTGATGTTTTATTTATTTAACTAAAAAAATCATTTATTTAATTTTCAAAAATAAAATTAAATAATTTTTTATTTAATCTAGCCAAAAAAATTAAAGCATTAAAGACAAAATTTAGTATTGCTATTATTAGTAAACAATTGGAAATGATAAAATAGTTTATTGAGTATTTATCGTTCTTCGTACTATTCTAATCAAATATTGGATTTAATAAGGTAGTTATTTTCAGACAATTTAATCTTATGAGACAACAAACATAAGATACATATCATTTCTATCCAAATAGTTCAAGGACTATATATCGTAGGATCAAATCCGGTAGATTATAATCTCCCTTAGAATTCCATTTTTTTGCTTAGAAAAGGTCACACTTTTTTTAAATAAATAAAAAAAAGCAAACGAAATAAATAAATAAATAAATAATGTTTAGTGTCTTAAATTAAAACAAACTACTAAACTGTCCAAAAACAAAAAATTCTAGCCTCATAAAACTTGTTCTTTACAAATCGTCATTTGAATTGGGCTATTTGGACTAAAATAGTCATATATTATAAAATTTGTTATTTTAGTTAAATAAGAAAAAATGTCACATCTAACCTATAATTATTTCATTTTTTCTCTCACAAAATTCAAAAAAACCAAAAAGTCTATCTCAAACGAGACTTTTTAGCCTCAGGTTAAACAAGTTAAAAAGTCAACTTACATCCCAAATGAAACCTTAATGGGTTCATTTGAGAAGAAAAAGCTTAGGGCTTTTGGCTATTTTAGCCTCAAAAAAACAAAATAGACTTTTTAGTCTAATACGACAAAACATCACATCCAACTCATAATCATTATATTTTTTCTCTCACAAAAGTCAAAAAAGTCAAAAAATCCATCACAAACGAGACTTTTTAAATTTCAGACTAAAATAACTAAAAAACTAAAAATCAATGCACATCCCAAATGAACTCAATATTATAAAAGGTCTTGGACCTTTTCGATAAATAAACGAGCATATGATTGGCTTTTTGACACATAACAAAACCACATACTTTGCAGATTAGTTTCGCCTCGTTCGAATAGCCTTTTAGTAATTTTTGACTTTTTGCTAAAATGTGATATAAAAAAAATTAGTATATTTGGGATACTTTTTGACTTTTTACGAAAAGATGTGCAAAAAGTAGAGAGAAAATGAAATCTTTAACTTTTTCATATGGGTAGTTGACTTTTTGATTTTTTTAATAATTTTTTAACTTTTTGGCTAAAAAAGTCACTTGTTAAACGAGTTGTTTCAACCTAAAATATTTTATATAAAAAATTATTTTTATTTTTCAGTATTTGATTGACACTTGAAATAAAAGTATTTTATTACCAAAAAGAAAAATTTTGATTGGGTTTGGTTATGGTGTGCAACTTACACCTTACACCTTATTCTTTACACTTACACCTTATACTTACACCTTTTATACCTTACACCTTACACCTTTTGTGTAAGTGGCACATGGTGTGCAACTCACTTACACCTTACACCTTACACTTACACTTACACCTTTTGTGTAAGTGGCACATGGTGTGCAACCCACTTACACCTTTTGTGGGTTGCACACCTAAGAAAACTCCATAATTTTTTAGCGAGTTCAGATTCTTATTTGAAAAGACTAATATGTTGAAAATATAGTGAGTGAATTGACTTACAAAATTTTTAAAAGTAAGTCATTATGAAAAATATTTTCTTTAAAAAATATTTTATTTACTTTTTATTTAACTAAATAACAAAAAAATAAGTAAAATATTTTTATAAAAATACTTTACGTTAAAACAAACAAAGCATTAGTGAGAATGGTCGAGGAAACGTTTTGAGAATGTTAAAATGAACACAAGTTGAGTTTTTAATCACGTGTAAGTTAATTAGTTTTTGTCTAATTATTTTTTTTTTTTTTTTAAAAAAAGACAATCAGCAAGTTTCATAGAATGAGGAAAAAAAAGAAAAACCTCAAACTCTTCGTTAGGGACGAGTCTATACTTGGTAATTGATTCGTCTACCTTGTACTTTAGGTCTCGTTTGGTAACAGATTTTTTTAGTAACTTTTTGACTTTTTAACTAAAATGTAATGTAAAAAAAATTAGTATGTTTGGGATGATTTTTTGATTTTTTATGAGAAGATGTGCAAAAAGTAAAGAAAAAAATAAATCTTTGACTTTTTGATATGAGTTGTTAGTTTTTTAATTTTTTTAGTGATTTTTTAACTAAAAAAACCACTTGTCAAATGAGACCTTAATTTTCAAGACCTACTTGTTTCTACTGAACTTGCAACCCTTTGTTTGTTGTTTTCTTTCTGATGTAACCAAAAAAAAAAAAAAAAAAACTTGCAGCCACTATTGTGCGATTAATAGGCCTTTTTCTGGGCATCATTTCGTTGATTTAAACCGTTCATTTTTTTGAAGACATCGAGTAGAACACGTCTGTAAAAGTTCAAGTTAATCAAATATCGATATCCCTTTCATTAAGTCATGTTTATATTTAATTTTTTTTCGATTAACTTAAATTTTTACAGGCATGTTCTACTCGATATTTTTAAAAAAGTGAATGATATGTGACCTGAAAAAGGCTACATTGACAATGCAACAATGACTGTTGTGCATGGTGCGTAGCGACTTTCTAATCCCATTTCTAATACATTAGTGTCACGTTATTTTTAATATAACATTTAATTCCTAAACTTAACCATTATAATGTTCAACATTTGGATATAGACAGAGAAAAAAATAATTATTAACTTGATCCACCAATTCAACAATAAAAATATGATTCTTTATGTATTTATTTATTTATTTATTTATTTTGGGACAAAAGGGGGCCGAAACCTAAACAAAAACAAAACTAAAAGAAGGAACATGCAAGGAACCAACACACTGGGCATCCTTTGCTAAAATATGATTTTTTTTTTTTTTTTTGGACCATGTATGGCTCAAACAAGTCATAGTTTTTGTTAATGATTTTTTTTGAAAATTATTTATTCTTTTTTTACTTTTTTAAGTCTTGTAGACGAATTTAAAATATAAAAATTGCTAAAAATATAAAATAATATTTATGTTTTACAGTTTTTTTGTGAATTTTTTAGCCTTTTTTTTAAAATAAATTAAAAATTTTCTTTTTTGATCCTTTCTTTGAAATAGAACTCAAGAGTGAGGTTTTTTGAAGTTTGTTTAAAACAATTCACTAAAAATGAAAAAAAAAAAAAAAAGAAGAAGAAGTATTTATGGAAAAAATAACATATATATGAACTATTTTATTTTTTCCTATAAATTTCTAAACCAATTAATATCATTTTATTCCCATCGCCATGAAGGTGAACACATTAACCTCTTTCAACTATAAAAATTGTATAAATACATCCTTTTAAAGGTGGTTTAGAGATGGTCTGCCATAAATAAAAGTGATATATTTTTATAATTAAAGAATCAAAATATATTAGTTCAAAAATTAAGAGAATAAAATAGAATAAAATTTTGTAGCTCAAATTTTTAACCCTCGAATATAAAATTTTTCTCCTCTCTCTCTCTCTCTCTCTCTCTCTCTACACACACACACTCGAACCACCTTCGACCTCCTCTTCCCCACCACCACGGCCGGTACCAATGCCACCCTCTTTCATTCTTTCTCCAGATCTGTTTTTTCGTAACAAAACCCGCGTACAAATCAATTACTTTCCAAAACAACATAAAAAAATAAATGAAAAAATCGTAGAAAAGAAAGAAAGAACTTGAAGAAACCAACAGTGTTAAATATGGATGATTTATGTTGTTTGTTCGCGGTTAATTGAATAACCCATGTTGGGGGTTGCTTCAATTTTGTGGTGGGTTTGATAGTCTTTAGAGAGAGAAAGTGTGTTTGCTTCAATTTTGTGGTGGGTTTGGTAGTTTTTAGAGAGAGAAAGTAGAGGAAGAAGAAGAAAATTTGAAAAGAAAGGAGGTTTTGGTTTTTCATTTCTTTCTTTTCTATGGAGATTCAACATTGCAAACCCACTCTGGTAGCTTTTCATTCAGCTAGTGAAGCCATCTCCGGCGTCCTCTCTTCCTCTTTCTCCTCCTTTTCCTCTCTTTCTCTCGCCATCACCTCGCCTCTCTACTTGTTAGAATTTGGTTCTCAAACGTTTGAGAGGAAAAGAGAAGGGGAAGGAGAAAAAAAAAATGTGTCAAAACGACATCGTTTTGGCACCACTACTGGAACCATTGTAGGGAATCACGACAGAGGATTCGAACTTCATAAATGCCAACACATTCGATCCACTGAAGCGCTTAATTTTCGAGCTACCCAAAACTCAAAAAGTAAAATAAGATTTGTAATAATTGAAAGGTCTTTCTTATGTAAATAACCTAAATGAACAATACTATAGGCTCCAAATTTTTTACCAAATAAATGATTAAATATCTTATAAGGTCCACAAATATGAACCCCAAATCACATTTGACCATTTATTTAATAAAAAATTTGATATCCAAAGATTATCTAACCTAAATATCGATCTTAAATCCTAATAATAGAGAAATTGAAACATTATAAGAGCATCTCTAGTAGTATAGCTATTCTTTCTTTTTAGCCATAGAAGCGAGCTTGGAAGGGTAAAGATTGATCCGATAGACTCGCCAAGCATTACTAGAAGGGTGGTGAGCTATAGTACCTCACCAGGACAAGTGAGGTACTGTTTATTGGCCTTTCAATTTTTTATTTGTTTTTCCCTCTTGAATTCTATTTTTGGCGGTAAAATCTTTCCCTCATTTTGGTGCTAAAAGTTCACAAGATTCTCCTCAAACAAGACTATAGAGAAGGCATCTCAAAACCCGCAAACTCTCTCATCCTCTCTATCTTTTTCCGAACCTTTTTGCTCAAGGCAGGTAAAGCTTTGTCATTTATGTTTGTTTATGCCATGAATAGTGGATAATAAGAGAATATGAAAGCAAATGTTTAGATTATTGTATTCTTATTTCATTATTTGTTGATTTTGGCAAAAATATTACACATTGCTTTGTCATTTGTTCAAATTATGAGAATGTATATTTTCTCCTTAAACTTTGTGGCTTCCTTGGTTTTCAATGTCATCTCATAAATTGTGTAGCAAGTTATGGCTCCATGTTCTTAATTAATAGGTCATGATTTTACTACCTGTAAAAGAGATACTACTATGTATTTATATTGCACACCATATGTTTGTTGTAATTTACGTTAGAATAAGATTGTAAATTGTACCCAATTATTTCTTGTATTAGTTCTTCTATCATATTTGACTAGAATATTCAATTTTAATTTCATTAAAATATCCAATTTTGATTGATTTTTTCATGAAAATGGGGCTTAGGATATTTCAATATAACAACACTCAATACCCATCATGTGCTGATATGAAATTTCAATCTATTTGGTACCAAATCAATTAGAGTTTGGCTGATTGAATAAGATTTTTTAAGTAAAGTAATAGACAACTAATAAGAGATTGAGTAAGTTAAATATGTATCCAAAGACAAGTCAATGGGCATTTTGAATTGGCTTTTATCTTTATCTTTGCTCCGGGACAAACCTCGGATGTATCGAATTAGCTACATAAACAAAAATAACCTTAGAAACCATTACGGTATTATCTCTTTTTAAGCCCTTGGTAAATCTTAGATGAGTGCCAAATTTCTATTTTCAATTTTAGCTTGTCAATTGGAGGGTCATGTGCTCAACCTCCTAAATTCTTTAAGTGTATGCTCCCCATATCATAAAGGTTTATGAATACACACTAATCAAAATTGGCCATTACAATCTTGCTTCTCTTCAAAAAAATAATAAGATAATAAAAAATATGTCCTAATAAGTTAATCTATATCCTTATTGAGAAATGTCTTGTTTGTTTGTAATTGTCTTTTGTCTCTATAACATAGAATATGGTTAAGATATTTTTAAATCGATTCTGCTTTTTCAAAGAAACTTTTACTAGTGGTTCTGTACCTTCAACTCCCAAAAAATAATGTAATCAATATTTTATGTATTACATGACAATTTCACATATTTTTGAAACTTCTATGGCTACATATTCATTTGATGTTTCTTCTATTTAGGTTACTGCCTTTGCTAAAATCGAAATTTTTGCGGCCAGTGTCAAAATATCATCGCAAAAAGTTGTCCATATATAAATGTCGCAAAAGACTTTTTCACGATGGAGGAAATAGCGGCGGATTTTAAATGGGGAAGGTGATAGAAAAGGGGCGTGACAAAAAAGTATTTATGATTTTTACAAATCGCCGTTACAAAGTAATAGTTTTCTTTATTAGCGGCAGCCTAATCAATAGTTTTTCTGCGATGGTTTCACTTTGACACAAAAAAGGGGAAAAAAGCGGCATTTTTAGTGAAGCGATTTATGTTGATTGTCACGTGTAAAAACCTCTTTTTAGCGATGGTATTTTACCATCGCAGTAAAAGAATTAATGCTTACTTCGGTTCTAAACGTGCCGCCAAAAACAATGTTAAGTTAATCACAAGTATTAGCAGTTTAGCAAATTAAGTAAAAAATTTATTTCTTGACAGTTGAAACCCGTCATAAGATGGAACTAATATTATATCTGACAGTTAACCGTTAAGCTAATAAATACAAAAATAGAATTACATTAGCAACGATTTGTTATTGAAATAAGGTATTTTTTATAAAAATCATATTTTATTAAATATTCCTATAAATTATTAATATTTTTTAAATACATCTCATCCCATCATATCCACATCCACATCCACATCACATTCAAAAATCATATACCAAGAATAATATATGTACCCTTGTAACAATTGTCAACCAAATATTCTTTACAAAATATATAAATAACCTCTAACAATACTAATAATTTTTTATATTCAGAACTCCAAATTTTAGTATCGACAATAAGTAAAAAATAAAATAAAATAAGCGAGATATAGGATAACTTGTTTTGATATCAATAGTAAGCTCCCATATCGATGTCTCGAAGATATCACGTGCTCAAAGGTTTGCATACGCAAAAAAGAAACAAAAAAAAAATCATCATTTACAACATAATTATTTTCAAGCTTCACAGAAAATGCAAGTTGATATTTTTTCAATAAATAAATAAATAAATAGATTAGCCAAAACTCCTAATACTCGATATCGAAGATATCATCATGTACTCAAAGGGTTTGCACACAAGAAACAAAAACAAAAAACAAAACAAAAAACAAAAAATATCATTTATAATATAATAATTAATTTCAAGCTTACACAAAATGTAAAACATTTGTTATTTTATTTCAATAAATAAATAAATAAGATTGTAACTATACATAAATCGGCCGCTAATGTATCTTCCCATGATTCTCTAAGCGTTTTTTAGACATCGGATGTTGTTTCCATGATTCGACTGTTTGCTTTTAAAACAAAAACTTGCAATATTGATTCTTGGTGAAACCATCAATTTCACTAGCGGACCTTACAAATAGAAGTCCTCAGCCAATTGGACTCTTGGTATTCTGAACTCTCCAATGATGATAATACTAATAATTAAGACCTACAATGATGATAATACTATTAAAAAGCGAAATGATTGTACACATTGAGTTATAATCTAACAATAATCAGAATAATACAAAAGAGGTTTATAAGAAGAAGTTTCATCGGGGATTCTGTCTTCTCCACAAGTCATGTGTGTGCCAAGTATGTTATTATTAATGTCAAGTTTCATTGACATATCAAAGTATTGAGCATTTTAGTGTGTCAACT